>CM076684.1:125618413-126120913 GCA_038501925.1 Xenopus petersii
TCTTCTGCTCATGATCATCTACTACCACTACAAAAGAAAATATCAAAATCCTTAAGACTACTAATTATTCCTTATCTGAGATTAATGGCATCATTACTACTATTGCACAGGCTCTGTTCTCATACCTTACAGAAAAACCTGACTACCAATTACATACAGTTGGCGTTAACCTCCAATGTAAGCTGGAGGTCACTGACATGAAGTTATAGAGGCCATAATTTTTTCCAACTTCCCCTAAATTCTCCAACCTATTTTTGCTCCAACCTTGTTTATAAATTACAGCTTTACACATTGCATTAGGATTTGCTATTAAACCATCATGACTCAGATCAGTGGCGTAATTAGTTGTTACTGGGCCCCATAGCAAATTCAATTTAGGGCCCCAAAATATTTATATGTTGGCCTATTTTACCAAGATATATTAAAATTGCTAATTAATTAGGGTCTCACTGGGCCCCCTACACTCCTGGGCCCCCCTGCAACCGCGGGGTCTGCTTCCTCTATAGTTACGCCCCTGACTCAGATTACATTTGAATTATTATTAGTTCTGCTGTTTTGATAAAAAAACATATTCAATTTTATTCTAAAACCATCGAATGGTTTACTGAAACCGTCGCCTTTAGCAACAAATCTTTACAGTAAAGAGCTCTTCACCATGTTAATAGGAAATTCTTATTTGTACACTTCTGTGAGTAAAGTAATACCCAGATCACAGTTTGGCTAGACCTTTTAAATACAAATTCTAGGCAAGTATAACTGAAAAGACATTATTTTCTCTTGAATTTGTACAAATATGTTTATAAATATGTCTTTAGCTCTAACAAAGCCAGATAAATACAGTGTGTCACCTTGAATGAGGTTCAAAATTGTATTACAGCAAAGATAATTCTAGCAGGCATTGTGATTGTGGCATGTAACTGTTGTATCTATTGGTGTAGAAAAGACTTGTCGTGCTTGTCTAGTTCTACACAAGAGAATTAACTGAGCAACTATTAGATAATATATTTTTCTATACACCAAAACTATAGCCCATTGTATTGTAAAATGTACTGATTTTTTTTACATGTAAACTGAAAATGAGTCAACACTAGTATCTGAGCAACCTTCAAAAGAATATTGAGGAGATTTTTATAGGAATTCTGAGGTTACAGACCCAAGAAAATTATCAAAAAAGAATTCAATTTCTGCCAAAGGCAAATAATGAAAAAAAAACACAGAACCAAATGATACTGTTCTTTTATGAACTTCTTGCAATCTATTGTAGAAAATTCTTTCACAACTTATGTACTTTGTTAGGAAATAAAAAGCCTGTGAACAAAAGACTCAGCTATTGCTATACTGTATATGTGACCCCTCTCACATGAACAAAAACAGCCACCCATAAGAATGCGCATTGATAGTCTTTCACAAAAACCTCTTTGCATTTTAGCAGTCATACATTCCCTCTTTTAAATCATCACAGAGTCATATTTTCTGTATCATGCTCTTCTCCTTCATCTAATTCTTCCCCAACAATGTTGGTTCAGAATATTTGCATTGCTTACTTCTCAACTATCAATTCTGATTCCTCCAAACTTGAACTTCTTGTACTGATTCTGCATTCTTGAATAAATCCTATGTACAAGCTTTCTAGGCTATACATTTCTCAATTCTGCTATCTCTCTCAAGCCAAACATGATCACTAAAGCATTCTTGTAAACAATATCAAATCATATGGTTTGTTTTCTATCACCATACTTCTGAATCTTTCCCAAGAACACCAGCATACTACATTCTCCTCAGGGCTTTGCCAGGTTTTCAAAGCACATCATATATTCCATGAAAAACAAAAAGATCCCCATCCATACTGACATCTGCTGTCTCCCCCTTTCTCCATCTTTAATTATTTTAATGTTATGCTTGTCTTTTCCTTACCATTTACAATTTACCCCCTAATCCTATTCCCTCTAATAAATATATTTAATTATTTCCTAATCTTTAAAAATGTCCCTTCTTCAGTTAAGCAGACCTGTGTAAAACGTATTCTTAAATATCTGTAGTGTCTATTCTTATTGTATCCTTTTCCTTCTAACTCTATCCTCTACACTCTTTGAATGTATTTTATTCTTTCCTATTATTATTGCCATTTTTTATACCCATAGTCTACTGGACCTCATACAATCTGGTTTTTGACCTGCACACTCCACTGAGACCAACTTCAACTACAGCCGAAGGACGCTTATGATACAAATTCTGACACAAATTCTCATTCCCATAGTACCCACTATCAAGATGCAGGCTTGTTCTTCTTGATGAGACCACTTCTCCAGTTTAGTTTAGTGTAGAGCATATCAAGTTTTTTTTTCTATTGAGCCATTGTTATTCTTCTGTATCTCACTTTAGAGACATCATCCATTCATTTGGAATTACCATTTTGAAGCAGATGTTGTCCAGATCAATTTATTTACTCCTTCACTTATACCATTAAATGTATTTTCTAAATAATTGAGATAACCTCCCTTTGTTTATTTGAAGAGAAAACCTTTTTTTCCTATTGCATTACCTGTAACAACATGTCTTTAAATGTAAACCTCTTTAATCTCAACTTCACTTGTAGTAATTGTGTAACTGGCATAGTCCCATTTAGTCTAGTTTATTACAATATGTAAGTGCTAGCCATGCTCATAATAAGCTTTAGACAGACAGAATTGCAAGTAGACCTTACTGTGTCACTGTCCATTAGTGACATCAAATTATAATTCCTTTTTTTCAAATCAGTCACCTAAATGGATAAACTTTAATGCAATTGAAAAAAGTTTGAGTTATATTTTTTTATATTATTATTTTATAATTATTATCCTTACCTGCTAAATGTGAAGCTCTAAATGGTATCTTAATCGGTGTCAGCATCTGACAAGGTGGAACAGTTGCAGAAGACAGTTCCTGATTTGGCTCTGAATTGACTCCTATTAACGCTGCTGGAGCTGCAGATATGGTGCCAACAATTGCAAGAGCTTGATTGTTGGAAATTGGCTTAATAATGCCACTCTGGCAAAGGCCTGTGAAAACAACAACAACACAGGTTATTTTAAATAGCCCCGTCCTTATGGTGGCGATCACACAGAAAATAATCAAGAATAATTACCAAGCAGAAGACGTTTATACTTTTTTTGGAAAAGTCTTATTTTTAAGGTTTCTGATTCTGAAGACTGCGTGGCATAGGACCGATCAGTGGTTTTGTAATAATACATGTAATATATTTTCTTATATCTGAGAATGGGACCTGATCATTGGATCTTAGAGGGGAAGTTCATCTTCAAATTAATTTTCAGTATAATAGAATATACTAATACTTTATTATAATATGAAATGGTAAAACTAATTCCAAGCCACTAAAAGTAAAACCTAATTACTGGTGGTCTTAGAACACTGCTGTCTGCAGAATACCTGATGTAATCCCCATTAAATTAGAATTTGAAAAGCATTGTAATACATTAATCATATTCATGGAAGTAAACATTAGTTTATTGAAGAACTAACAATGCATTTACTGTACTTGTAGTTATTCAATGAGCAGCTGCTTTTTTCCTTTGTTTTTCTGCAACAATAAGGAAATGATTAGTTCTGAATTGCAACAGTGTTATTTTGTTCTGAGGATCTCCACTTGGTATTGAAATTGTTTGGGTCCCACTTATCCTATCAATGAGGCAGAAGTTTAAATGGTAGCCTAGAAGGATTAAGTCTTAATATCATTTTATAATAAAGTAAAGTGTTTACTATTGCATGGTATACACCTATAATAATAAGCAAACCATTGCAAGAGCACTGAGGTTTTATCAACATTGAAGTTACAATAATTAATATGAATAGCCTATTAAACTTTTATAGAAACTAACAACAGATTATTCATTATATTTTTTTTTTTTTGAAATACAGCAAATACAAGGTTGTTTATGACTAGATAAACTGAACACATTATGTACCGTATGTTTATGGTAAGAAAATGTGTATGTTGGATGAAATAGGATCTGTTGTAGGCACTTGCTTCAGCTGCTAAAATGAACATAAAGAACATTAGGAAATGTATCAGTTTGATTCTAAATATAATTTTTTTTTTTGAAGTAGAGACTAATTTTGAATATGTTTTTCCTAAGGCCTTGTCCGGTGCACCTGTCTCCATCGGTGCGAAAAGTCAAAATAAGAGGACGCCAAGTTCATGGGTTCAACGCTCGATTTGCTTCTTGTATTCCTGGGTGGTCCTAAATTAATTCTAATTGTATTCCTGGACTTTGACTCTTGCCTGAACCTTTTTCCATGATCCTTTGCTGCCTGCCACAAAAATATTCCTGTTTACACTACTTCCTGATCCCTTTGGTTACTGCAAATTTGGACTTAACCCTAGAGCTTCCTCCTTGGTCCGGACTTCTCCAAGATTGGAGCCGCAAGGCCCCTAACAGACCTATTACTAGGGATGATTGGAAAAATTTGCCACGCAAAATACAGGCATGTTTAATTTTCAAAAATTTTCTAGAAAAGGTTGTAGATTTAGCAAACTAATGGAACTTCAATGGGGGCAGATTTATCAAAGGTCGAGGTAAATTTTTGAATTGAAAAAAAAATCGAATTTCAAGCTATTTTTGTGTACTTCGGCTTGGGAATAGTCCAAATTTGATTCAAGTTTGCAAAAATGTCCAAAATTCGAATATCAAAATTTATCATGTACTGTCTCCATGCAAAGTTGCATCAGGGCAGCTGAACACTGGTGAAGTTTCAATAGCATTAATTCATCATAGTGACCATTTCATAGTGAACTTTCACTAACATTTGTTACTGCCTAGCGAAACTTCTTTAGTACTCTTAAGCTTAGGTCAATTTGAATAAGCCGGGTACATATAATTCATATATATGTCTTTATTAGAGATGTTGGTGCAAATACTGCAAGTGCCCACTTTTTAATAAAAATGTCCAAGGAGGCATAATAAAGACAAAAGAGATCCATTAATGCCCTTAGACATGAGCCCACCCTAAAACAAATGGGTCATGTCCCTCAAATGGTTGGGGAAAAAATGCTAACACAAAAATCTTTAATAGTTAGAACTTTTAAAGGCAATCCGGCTTCAAAAAATTAAAAAATGTCAGCTTTTTTTTTACAACTTTTATGACTTTCCAGCATACAGGATATGATGTCACTGACATACAGTAAGATTGAGGATGTAGCTTCATCTTAACAATTCACCAGATATAGGTGGTGAAGGAGACTCTGGCAAAACGCTCTCGTAATGTTCTGTAAAATTCACACTTTAGTGAATTTGCGGAGTAACAATCGATTGCCTGAACGAAAATGCGACTGTGATAGAGTTGGAAACCATGCTAGCCACAGTCTCTTTCGAATTGTGAATTGTCCTCTATGCCTGTTAGTAAATTGGCTGCAGATGAGATCTTGGTAATATGTCACTAGCGACGGCCACTTTGCTCCTTTGGTAAATCTGCCCCAATGAGTCTGCCAAACTGAATTCATCTTGAAAACGATTTTGAATTTTCAAATGACAACTTCTACATGTACTCACCAACTTTCAGATGCCATTTGTTTAGCAGCATTTTCAAGTTTTTAGTGCTTAACAAGGTAAATCTTAATTAATTTTAATTTTGTAACCTTAACTCAAATGGTGGTTAAAAATCTAATTTGATGGTTGATAAATTTGCCCCATGTGTTTTTTATGTTGGTTTCCATTATCCTGAAAATGTTTAAAGCCAATACATTCAACCAGCAGTTGTCACCTTTTAACACGATGAACATTATAAAATTCATGTGCCTTTGGTTCCAAGAGTCACAAATAATACAGATATAGTCAGGGATGCCCACAGGCAAACAGTTGAACATTTTCCCTTTGATGATAAAATGCTTAAACCAAAGAGTTCTGAGAGTTCACTAAGTGAGGCATTATTATCAGACACAGAAAGACTTGCTATTTTTTTCCCTAGTCATTTAATCTGAGAATTTTTGGTGGAACAGTACATGTGAGACTGAGCTAATCCTCTCTCCTGCTGTTCTCTCTCCTACTGATTTGCTATTTGCACAAGATGTTACATAGCTGATAAATATCTAAAATCCTCATGGCCTATATCCTTGGGAGACACTTGTTCACGTACTTCAACAGCCGCTGCATATAGAAAAAAATATTGACAAGTGGTGAAAGTTGCTCATTACTTAGAACCCTATGATCATAATTCACACTGAGACTTTGTTTTGTGACAGAATCAATAAAATTAATGTTCACACAGCAGTTATTTTGGCCTGAACTTGCAGTTCTACTTAAAAAAAAGAAATCCAAGATAGCAGATAACATATTTTTAATGTTGCAGTTTGAGACTGGGAACAATAACATTAGAAATACTTCTTTATGTTGGTTTTTACCATGAACATGGCATATAAGGAACATCTGATAATCCTCCATACGTTTTTGTCAGTGGTTGAAAGAAACTCGCCCTGACCAACCCAGCAAAAAAAATTGTAGAAGAGCCCCCTCATTCCATGATTTCTCACGCTCATAGTCATACCACTGGGTATATAGACTTATAGACATATAAAAATATATACAAGACCACTGACTCGCCCTGACCATCCCAGCAAAAAAAAAAAACATTTAGAAGTGCCCCTCAATCCATGATACCTTACCCCATAGATATATCACTGGATATACACTTAGGGGCAGATTTATCAAGGGTCGAAGTGAATTCGAGGGAATTTTCTAAGTAAAAAAATTTAAAATTCAAAGTAATTTTTTGGATACTTCAACCATCGAATAGGATACTACGACTTCAAATTTACTTCGAATTCGATTCAAAGTAAAAATAGTTTGAATATGCGACCATTCGATAATCGAAGTACTGTATCTTTAAAAAAAACTTAGACTTCAACACTTCGCCAAATTAAACCTGACAAAGTGCTATGTTTGCCTATGGGGACCTTGTAGACCATTTTTCTAAGTCTTCACACATTGAAGTAAAATCGTTCGATCAAACACTAAAATTGTTCGAATTGTTCGATTTACTTTGATCGTTCGATGGCCAAATTCGGTGAAAAATACTTCAACTTCAATATTCGAATTCGAAGTATTTCAATTTGATGATCGAATTTCGAAGTATTTTTTACTTTGAAATTCGACCCTTGATAAATCTGCCTCTTACAGACATATAAAAAGTCCAAATTTTTCTCAACAAACTCTGATCTAATCCACACGTGTTTTTTTTTGTGTATTTATTATTAGATTTTCACAAAAATTTGCTTTGCGGGAAAAAGTCAGAATTTTATGATTTTTTGGGATTTTCCACCCGAAAACTCTGATTTTGTATGCTTTTTTCCCAAAAGCTGTAAAATCTTTGTGGTATTGCACACATCAAAAAATCATTGGGACTTCTCCCATTGACTTATATGAAACCTCGACAGGTCTGAGATTCCGGAATTTCTGATTCAAACTTTTCCATCCTATATAGTATAGTATAAAAAATTCCGAAAAAAATCCCAATTTTTTAAAAGTCCGATTTTATACTAAAGAATCACATATTTGTCAGCATTTTTTCATTGGGAGTTTAGTAAATAACCCCCATACTGTATAAGAAAAAACACCTACAAGCACTAGGAAGTCACATTTACTCTCCTTTAAAGGACAAGGAAAGTCTAAAATAGAATAAGGCTAGAAATGCTGTGTTTTGTATACTAAACATAAGCATGAACTTACTGCACCACAAAGCCTAATCAAACAAATGATTTATGCTTTCAAACTTTCAAAGTTGGCCACAGGGGGCTGTCATCTTGTAATTTTGTTACATCTTTGCCTGACCCTGACCCTGCACATGCTCAGTGTGGTCTCGGCTGCTTAGGGATCGTCATAAACAAAGCTGCTTGAGTTCTGCATGGCTGGGAAGTAAGGCGGGGGCTCCCCCTGCTGTTCATAAATATGATTGTTTCCCTGCTCAGCAGTTAGGGACCATCTGACAATTCCTATCCACAGCAGTAAGTGATGGGAGAATTTCACTGCATAGAGTCAGGTTTCTTATAAAAACAGTACACATTTTTTAATTAAAGTATATTGGAGATAGGTTTATTTTTCATTAAAAAAAATAAAAATGGGATTTTATTTTTTTGCCTTTCTTTGTCCTTTAAACTACTAATTACAAAACTCACAACAGAATCTTGACATTTCCTTAAAATGTTAAATGTAAATATTTCACATAAATACTTTAATTATCTTCATCAACTAGAAAATATCAGATACAATTTTACATTCTACGAAATCTGCACACATACACATACTGGTGGATTTTTTTACCCTAATTTTTTTCCTCTTGGTAGACAAAAAGGTGGAAGAGAGGTATGGTTCCCCAACATATTTTTATAAAAGGACATTTGCTTGGAACAGATATACCGTGCACCAGAATGATCTAGCTTTTTGGGGTTGTACCCAAATGAGCTGAATGAATTGAGTTTACACATTTGTTTTTATGGGCATCTGAGTTACCAACATATGGTAAGAGTATGCAAAATAAATTTTGCAGAGTTATTGGGGTCAATGGGCATTTTTTCTTTAGCAAAATGGGTGTTTTTTCATGCACAAATGCATTGGCGTTAATTGCCTTTTTCTTTCACATTTTTTATAGTACCAAACACATTGAAATCAATGTTTATATTGTGGTATAAGATACATTCCAATAAAAATTATTATTTCACCAAATGCATTGGAGTCAACAAGAGCTTTTTTGTCACATTGCCCCTGGGTGAAACACCACAATTTAGTTCAGACTTGGGAAAAAAATTTGCTACTCGGGAAATTGTGAATTCTGATGTAAATCTGTATCATATTCACTCACACAATATGGTCAGATTTAGCAGGAGAAAATTAACCTGTCTGTATCTTTTGTTGTATGGGAGAAAATCAGAGTAACGGGGAGAATATACCAATGCAGACAGTACTTCGACTATCGAATAGTCGAATAGTCGAACGATTTTTAGTTTGAATCGTTCGTTTCAAAGTCGAAGGTCATAGTCGAAGTAGCCCATTCGATGGTCGAAATAGTCAAAAAAAACATCAGAAATTCGAACTATTTTTCCTCTATTCCTTCACTCGAACTAAGTAAATTGAGTATTAATAAATCTGCTTCTTAAGGTGTGATTTTTCAACCTGAGTTAACCATAGTGAAACAATTACTTCCAGTGCTGAAAATAATTGTCCAAATTCTTTATGATATGCATCAGGGAGTCAGAGGGGTATTTACACATCATTGTAATATTCACTAATATCCCATTCTCCTACTGTATATCACATTCTGACAAATTCAAACCTTTATTATCTGAGATAAATATGTGAATTTGTTCAAAGTTTCTGACAGTCAAGAAAGTTTTGATAAATCAAAGATAAATCAAACTGCTGAAAATCCTTCTGGATTCCCTAGTCTGATCTTTTATAAATGAGGCCTGAGCAGATACTGTATGCTGGCTTTAAATGCAACCCCTTAAAAATGTGCCTAGAATTATTATTGTACCAAACAGGATTTGTAAAAATATTCCACCATTTATAAGAAGAACAAACAGTATCCAGATGTTTAATAGCAGAAAAATATATTCTTCCATTGTTCTTTAAACCAATCAAAAAGTACATAATATAATGATCAAACAGAAAAGCTAATTGTTATTTACATCTTAGCCGTAAACTGCATACCTTTAGATAAATCGCTCTAACACTTATAGATTAAGATCTACATTTGGCGATTCTCTTAACTGTAAGCAAACAAGGGAAAATATATTTTTTCATTTTGACTTATGTCCTGAAAAAAACACTATACTGGCTTCTGGCAATGTGTTTCAAACAATCCCAACAACAAATGCAGTATATTCATTATACAGTATGATTTTTGTTTAATGAGAAAATAAATCAAAATAAATTACCACCAGAGGAAATAAAAACATTGGCAATAACCCAATATTCAAGAGAAATTAGACTTCATTACATTCTTTATTGGAGCCTACTCCTTGCTGAGGCAGACTGTGAGAAGGAGGTCAGAGGCTAATGTATCTGAAATGGGATTATTGTATTATGGGATCTAAATAAGAAAAACTGTTATCTATGCAAATGTTATACATTGGCAAATTTTGAATAATCTGTGAAATGTTTGATACGTTTTTTAAGTTCAACACTAGTAATGGGCGAATTTCTCGCAAAAATTTTCACATTTTCACAAGAAAATCAGCCATTTTCATGAAAAATCTCGAAAATTGGAAATTGACGCCCACATCCAAGCTGATGCCAGGGTTAAAGTCAATGGGCATTCAAATAGTGTTGGCAAACAACGGCGAGTGACTTTTCGGACGGGAGATTCGCGAATATATTCCCTGGCAGCGATTTTACGTGAATTTCCATAGTTACACCCCCTCACTCTTCACAAAAGACTCCTGTCAGTTCAAAGCCTATTTTATAAGAAATCATCAGGACCCTGCCCCAATTACCAAGGAAGGCAATTCTAACATCACTATGAGATAATAGAGGATCTGGTTCAATTGTTATCAACCCAACAGATCTTCGTTGTAAAAATAACCATTGCTCAGCTGTGCTACGGTAAAAATTAGTTAAAAATATGAAAGTAATAGGCAAATAGTGTATGCCTCTTTCCTATGAACCAGTTGGTGGCTTCAGTTTTGATACAGCAGATTTCTAAATATAAAAACTTTTACAATAAATTGTCTACTAACCTGTTATTCTTTGAGGTGTAAATATGACTGTATGGAGGGGCCTGGAAGGCATAGAAGGCTTTGATACAGCCATAGTTATTTGACTTGCCCTAGGTTTTTCAAGTCCTTGAATTACTATCAGCTCTTCAGGTTGGTGCATCCATGAAGATTCCAGGGAAAAGGAGTTATTGAAAAAAATCTGTCCAAAAAAAGGGGATAAACATTTAAGACATCAGCTTCTACTATATGCCAAAGATAAGTAAAGATTCAATACAAAGATTAATCAAATATGTATTCACAAATGATTCTGATTAGTCTCTACATCAGCATTCTGGTTAGACAATGGAAATTAGGAAAAGAGAGATTTGTACATTTTTTTAATAGATTGTAATTGAATCGGACCCAACTTTCAACAAGTTTCAAAAATGTCAATAGCTGAAAAACAAGCTCACTCATTGATTCATTTCTACTCAGTAGGGATGTCATGTTTATTATTGTTTTATTTACATTCAATATGTCAAGCTCTAGGTCTTATTAGGAAGGCCAGCAAAGTTAGCAGAACACATAATTAAAGTAGAACAAGCTGAATACTGAATTATAACGCCACAACTAGGAAAACTTGGAACAAATGCTAAAGTTGAGTTTTTAACTGCAATTTGAATTTCTGAAACTTGCTGACACTTTTGAAATGTATTAAGTGCAAAAACTCAGAAACTCAAATTTGCCATCCAAAATCAAAAAGTTCATGTAGAAGTCAATGGGAGTTGTGTTAGCAAAATCCAAGGAATTTTTCATATTGAGTCTTCAAGATTAATTCAACATGTTACACGTTGAAAATGATGGGTAGAAAGAATGTGATTTCACTGTGTTCGAGTTGTTTTTAAATGTTTTTAGGAAATGGAGTTTTTGAAATACAAGTTTTTTTTAAAGGAGTTGTTCAACTTTAAGGGGACCATTCACCAAGCTTGAGTGAAGGATTTGAAGTAAAAAAACTTCGACCTTCAACTACGACTTCAACTTCGAATCGAAGGATTCGAACTAAAAATTGTTCGACTATTCGACTATTCGACAGTCGAAGTACTGTCTCTTTAAGAAAAACTTCGACCCCCTAGTTCGCCACCTATAAGCTACCGAACCCAATGGTAGCCTATGGCTACGTTTTTTTGGTCGAAGGATAATCCTTCGATCGTTGTATTAAAATCCTTCGAATCGTTCGATCGAACGTTTATTCCTTTGATCGTTCAATCAAACTTTTTGCGCAAAAATCCTTCGCAAAAAACTTGCCTACGTTTTTTTGATCGAAGGATATTCATTCGATCGTTGGATTTAATCCTTCGATCGAATTTTCTGCGCTAAATCCTTCGACTTCGATATTCGAAGTCGAAGGATTTCAATTCCGAGTCGAATATCGAGGGTTAATTAACCCTCGATATTCGACCCTTGGTGAATCGGCCCCTAAGAGTTAATTTAAAGATGAACCACCCCTTTAAGTATGTGTGTTCATTTACTAAAAACTCGAATTTTAAAAACACAATCACATAAAAATTTTACCCATCATATTCAATGAGTCTGCCAAATTTTAACCTAACCATCAAACATAAATGTAAAAATTAGCTTACATTTTTCTTACAAATGCCACTGACTTCTACATGAACCCGCCAAGTTTGAGATGACAAGTTTTTATGTGCATACAAAATCTTGAGCTTTTGTAAACTCAAATACTAATTTTTGCCAAAAGAAAACCTGAACAAAATCAAATAACATTTTTGATAAATGCCCCCATATTGTAGATGATCAAATATCTATATAAATAGAGGATATGATTAGAATTATTCACTTCACCAAGTTTTAAATCTTTTTTTTTTTCGTAGTTTCTAGGTATGGCATGCATTCTTTGAATAGTGACTTATTTACACTCTAAAATGACAGCCCCAGCATTTAAATCTGTCAGATCTGGTATGAGTTCGTTCTCCTAGACCTATATCTGTTTTATATTCTTTCCCAAAGTATGTGACCTTTACAGGTGTAGATTTAGTTTTGAATCATCTTTTGGCTCAGCATACATTTCTACTGTATCTGTGGGAAACTTTGATAAACACTTAATGTTCTTGGAGCCTTTTAATGGCTGCCTTCCCAAGACACATTTAATGGTAGACTGCAGGGCACCAATGCCAAAGAAATCACAGTGATATGTACAGGCAAATGTTGTGTCTTAAGGAGTATATTAAAATACTTTTTTTAATATGTAAGTGCAACATTAAAATGCATTAATAACACAAATGGTGTAAAAAAATAACTAAATTATATACAGTTTCATTCATTAAGTACCATAAGCAGAATGAGGTCCCTACCCAATAAAGCTTACAATTTTAGCTGGAATGTAGCTTAATGTCGGTTTTTGGACAATTATTAGCAAAAAAAAGCTAGTAGTAACCTCTAAAAGTTTGAATGGTTTAAAAAACTTCATAATTATTTGTCAAAGTTTTTGTATTTGAGTTTTTTTGTGTTTTTTTATACTTAAATCTCACATTTTTAGACATTAAGGGGGTTATTTATCAAAGTCTGAATTTATCTCAATATTTTCTGAAAAAAACTCCGACCAAACCCACACAGGTTTTTTGGGCTTATTTATTAATACACTTTCCTGTAATTTTGTTTGCGGGAAAAATGCGAAAAAACTCGGATTTTTCATCCGATTTTCAAGATTTACTCGGATTTTTCACCTGAAAATTTTGCCCAAAAACGCCGAAAATTTCAGTGTATTGCCAAAAACCCAGCGCACATCAAAAAATTATTGGTACTTCTCCCAATGACTTATTTGCAACCTCGACAGGTCTGAGATATTGGATTTTCAGATTCTGACTTTTCCCATCCTCGGGGTTTAATGAATTCCGAAAAAATTCGTGATTTTTTTAAAAGTCCGATTTTATTTTTATTTTTTTATTTTTCATGAATTTGGCTTTCGGAGTTTAGTAAAAAAAAAAAAAAAGAAATCTGAATGTTAGTTAATAGGCCCCCATTGTTCTATATAACAAATGTTGTCGTTGTTGCTGTTAAACTATGTTCTGTGCACTCGACATTCAGGCTTAAATCCTTTACTTGATTTATTTTTAACTACAGAATTGCAAACTCCTTAAAAGTACAGATGTAGAAGGTGTAGAATATATTGTCTTTTTTTTGTGGCACTGTCATGTTTGATATCATTGACTGCTTCTTAAACAAGATACTTCAGTTCTATAAGAGGATTTGGGACTGCCGTATGACTGTATTTACCATGATACTGAGTGACTTCAATAACATATCACTGATACTGTTAGAGATAAAAAAAAACACGAAAATCTTATTTATAATAAGACCTTTTTTGCAAGGTATTTTCTGCAGAACATAAGTGGACTGCCATTGATTTTCTCCCCCTGAACATGCTGCCTCTGAGCAAGACAACATTTCAAAAGCTGTATGTGGAGCCATCAGAAACTGAAATTGCTTTGCCATTAGAACTGCACATTATAAATGCTTCCCGTTTTGCTGTTGTACAGTATTATCGCCCACCCCAATGTGTGTCTGTGGGAAGGGAAGAGAAGCATATGTTTATTTTTGTACCTCTCTTTTTTGTGTGTGTGTGTGTGTGTTTACTATAAAATGATTGACTGCATAAATTAAATTCAGCTTTGATATTATACCTAAATAAAGACATTACTTATTATTTGTACATGTATGGGATAAAACCCCCCAAAAAAACATGATCCAGAAAGCTCTAGATTACAGGAAGTCCATCTCCCATAGACTCAATTTTATCCAAATATTCCACATTTTTAAAAATGATTTCCTTTTGCTCTGTAATAATAAAACTGTAGCTTGTACTTGATCCAAACTAAGATATAATTAATCTTTATAGATAGTGATGGGCGAATTTGGGGCGTTTCGCTTCGACAGAAAATTCGCAAAACAACGCCGGCGTCCCTTATTCAGAAAACAAAAGGTCCCGAGTATTCTGGATAACAGATGCCCATTCCAGTATTAATTCCTATGGCAGGGAATTAAATTGCATGATTGAACAATATCATTTTGCAGTTGAAAAAGTTATAAACAACTAAGAAAAATCTAAGGAATGCAGCATTTACAGTATTAGTTTAAAGGGAATATAAACATAAATAATGAAACAAAAGCTTAATATTATTTTCTATTTGCATTCATTTGTGAAATATTAGCAGTTTTAGACTGCTAATACCAGGGTTTTGACTACAGCTCAATATAACAGTCAGGGGCCTATTTATCAAGCTGTTTAAATGTCTATCATGTTTAAAAAAAATGGAGTTTTAATATTACTGGTGAGATTGCCCAGAGAAACCAATCAGCAATTCAATTTCAATAGTTAGAAAACAAAAGCAAATATCTGATTGGTTGCTATGAGCAACATCCTGGTCAATGCTTAATTACACTTTTTACCTAGCATGATAAATAGATCCCTAAGAATGTGAGTAATCCTTACTGGATCTTAGCTGCCTTTATAGTCAGTTAACCATAGGGTCACTGATATTTGTTCAAAGGGAGCTGTTGAGCTCAAAGCCTGGTAAAAGCAGTTTCAAACTGCTAATATATCAGAAACCACAAAAAATAGAAAATGATTGTGCATTGCTAAAAGTTCTCAGATGGGCACTTGGAGTAATAGGCTAAATCATGTAATTTGTGGAGGGTTTGAAACCCTTTAAGTATGTAACAATTTTCCATGAACACGTACCTCCTGGAGACTTCTTGTTACCTTGCAACGGGGCATTTTCTTTTTGACCCAACACTTCCCAGCATGCTGAGGAACAGCAGATCTGTACACATGGGGGTAGAGGGGAATTAGTTCGACTCTTGATGTTGGGGAAAATCCAAAAGCAGGAGAAGGAGCGCCTACCCACTGAAATAGGAAACAAAGAAAAATAATTTGATAAAAGACTGTAAATGGACAGACCACACACCCTGATAATTAAACCAGTGAATTCTATCCTATAAGGCAAAATAAGGAAAATAGTATCCATCTTTCTTAAAGATAAAGATTAAAACATTACATGCCCGACATGGAGAGAGCAGAAAGAACATTTCAGAAGTAACAAAATCTGCTCAGTGAGACCTAGCCAAGAAAATAGAAGCAACAACCATATACTGTATATATTCATTATTGCTTAAAAGGCAATACAGGTATTGGACCTGTAATCCAGAATGCTCAGGAACAGGGGTTTTCCAGATAAAGGATCTCTCCGTAATTTGGATCTTCATACCATGTCTACTAGAAAATCATGTTTAAATAAACCCAATAGGCTGGTTTTGCAACCAATAAGAATGAATTATATCTTAGTTTGGATCAAGAACAAGCTACTGTTTTAAATGGAAATCATTTTAAATATTTGGATTATTTGGATAAAATTGAGTCTAAAGGAGCTTTCTGGATAATGGGTTTCCTGATAATGGATTCCCATACCTCAATCAAAAATATCATATGTTATAAATATGAGTTCCCATACATATACTAACAATTTACATACTATTCAATAATAACAAAGGTTACTGCTTAAGAAAGGTTACTGGTTGAATAATGTTGGCCTGGAACATAGTATTTGTACCTGGATAGAGAACTGGCTAAAAGATAGACTACAAAGAGTGGTGGTAAATGGAACATTTTCTAATTGGACCAGTGTTGTTAGTGGAGTACCGCAGGGCTCTGTACTAGGTCCCTTGCTTTTCAACTTGTTTATTAATGACCTGGAGGTGGGCAGTGAAAGTACTGTTTCTATTTTTGCAGATGATACTAAATTGTGCAGAACTATAGGTTCCATGCAGGATGCTGCCACTTTGCAAAGTGATTTGTCTAAACTGGAAAACTGGGCAGAAAACTGGAAAATGAGGTTCAATGTTGATAAATGCAGGTTATGCACTTTGGCAAAAATAATATAAATGCAAGTTATACACTAAGGTGCACATTTACTTAGGGTCAAATATTGAGGGTTAATTAACCCTCGATATTCGACAGTCTAAGTTAAATCCTTCGACTTTGAATATCGAAGTCGAAGGATTTACCGCATTTCCTTCGTTCATACGATCGATTTGAAGGATTTTAATCCATCGATCGAACGATTTTCCTTCGATCAAAAAAAGCTAGAAAAACATATGGGGACCTTCCCCGTAGGCTAACATTGATGCTCAGTAGGTTTTAGGTGGCAAAGTATGTGGTCGAAGTTTTTTTTAAAGAGACAGTACTTCGACTATCGAATGGTCGAATAGTCGAATGATTTTTAGTTCGTATCGTTCGATTCGAAGTCGTAGTCGAAGGTCGAAGTAGCCAATTCAATGGTCAAAGTAGCCAAAAAAATACTTCGAAATTCAAAGTATTTTGTATTCTATTCCTTCACTCGAGCTAAGTAAATGTGCCCCTAAATGGCAGTGTGTTGGGAGTTTCCTTAAATGAGAAGGATCTAGGGGTTTTTGTAGATAACAAGTTGTCTAATTCTGGGCAGTGCCATTCTGTGGCTACTAAAGCAAATAAAGTTCTGTCTTATATTAAAAAGGGCATTAACTCAAGGGATGAAAACATAATTCTGCCTCTTTATAGGTCCCTGGTGAGGCCTCATCTGGAGAATACAGTTCAGTTTTGGACTCCAGTCCTTAAGAGGGATATAAATGAGCTGGAGGGAGTGCAGAGACGTGCAACTAAATTGGTTAGAGGGAGGGAAGACTTAAATTATGAGGGGAGACTGTCAAGGTTGGGGTTGTTTTCTCTGGAAAAAAGGCGCTTGCGAGGGGACATGATTACACTTTACAAGTACATTAGAGGACATTATAGACAAATAGCAGGGGACATTTTTACCCATAATGCTACACAATATGTTGGCGCTATATAAATGCATGTTAATAATAATAATAATAATAATAATAATAATAATAAATAAAGTGGATCACCATACCAGAGGCCTCCCCTTCAGACTAGAAGAAAAGAACTTTCATTTGAAGCAACGTAGGGGGTTCTTCACAGTCAGGACAGTGAGGTTGTGGAATGCACTGCCGGGTGATGTTGTGATACTGATTCAGTTAATGCCTTTAAGAATGGCTTGGATGATTTTTTGGACAGACATAATATCAAAGGCTATTGTGACACTAAATTCTATAGTTAGTATAGATATGGGTATATATAATTTATGTGGAAGTAGGGAGGGGTGTGTGTATGGATGCTGGGTTTTCATTTGGAGGGGTTGAACTTGATGGACTTTGTCTTTTTTCAAACCGATTTAACTATGTAACTATAACTATGTAACTATGTAACATGAAATAATCCATTTTCTTTTCACATCGTCATATGCCTTTGGTGTTTTTATTCAATAAATCCCCAAATATAACACTTACATATCCCTCTTTACTCTAATGATGTTTTGGTTTCTCTATAATATGAAGGAAGATATTACCCAACCATCATGGTTTTGTGCTGCATGATTAGTTATACAGGTATGGGACCTGTTATCCAGAATGCCAAGGACCTGGGGTTTTTATGAATAATGGATTATTCCGTAATGTGGATCTTCATACCTTAAGTCTACTAGAAAATCATGTAAACATTAAATAAACCCCATAGGCTGGGTTTGCCTCCAATAAGGATTAATCATATCTTAGTTGGGATCAAGTACAATCTACTGTTTTATTATTACAGAGAAAAGGGAAATCATTTTTAAAAATTTGAATTATTTGATTAAAATGGAGTCTATGGGAGATGGCCTTTCCGTAATTTGGAGCTTTTTGATTAATGGATTTCAGATAATAGACCCCTACCTGTTCTTCTGTCCCTCCTGAAAGAGGGACTTAATCTGAGATCTTGTTGTGAGAACAGATCTTGTAATATTATTAGTGTTGGGTGAATTTATTCGCCAGGCGCAAATGCGCGGTGAATTCCCACGATTCGCCGCCAGCAAATAAATTCACAAAACTGATGTGAAAATACAAGAATTGTTCGCGGGAATTTGGCAAACTTTTTGGTGAAGCGAAACGCCCCTAATTCACCCATCACTAAATATTATATATATTTCTTGAAATGTATCTGTATCTCATAAGCCACGACTATAGTCATTCGTTTTACAAAACCCCAGCTTAGATTGGGCATGTTGTTTAAAAAGAAGGTCTGTGTAGTGATGAGCGAAAAAAATTAACCATAATTAGATACAATGCAAACTTTTACATTTCGTCAGTGGTGAAATTTTTCAGAAAATTGCATAAAAATTTCGCCATGCAGCTTGTTTTGCCTAGTGCAAGAACAACAAAAATTGCCGCGCACAACAAACGTAAACATCATTTTACCTTCCCCTATCCTTTCACATCAGCCAACTGGATCTGAGCCCTCCCACTGTCTATACAAGGAGGTGCAGAGGCGGCCATTACTGTTGGTTTTCAAAGAGTAAGAGATAAGAATGTTGTTTGTCTTATTTAGCTAGAGTAGGTGTTTGTGGAGCTGGCTGTTTGAGTCAATGCAAGTGGGAGTTGTGGATTTCAGTTTACTGCTTTCCCTCTTCTGCTTGCCCACTCAACCGTGAGACCCAAGAGCCCTTGTTAGGGCTACTTTTGTTGTTGGGGTTGGAGGTGAGGATGGGATAGGGAGGAAGGGTGAGATAGGGGGAAGGGTAGTAGAGGCAGTGGTGCTGGCCATGGGCATGCTGCACCTGCTATCCCACAAGAGCCCAGTGCAGCCCAGTCTGGGCTATGTAAAGTAGTAGCTGCAACAGCAGCAGCAGGCGGCATTATGTTGCAGTGGGACAACTGGCACCCGCAGGACTCTGACTTTTTTTTTTTGCCTCCACTTCATCAAGTCGCAGCAGGCAGAGGCAGTGGTAGACTAGCTCACCTAGGCTAACTCATCTGCTGCAGACAAAAATAAGCGGCAGGACACATCACTTGTCAGCTCAGTGCTGGGGGAAACCCCATCCCCTTATTATTTGATCCTGAGGTGGACTTGTGGACTCTGATGATGAGGAGGGCATGGCACAGCCCAGAACATTAGCAGTAGGGGATGTTAGGCAGGGTCCCCTAATGGCAGGGCAGCAGGCTGCTGGTGTTGAGGCAGATGCCATCATACTGGATGCGGATGTGGATGTCACATATGATGCAGGGTCTGGGGGAGGATTTTGAGGATGACATGCCCTGGGTGCCGGCTCAGGAGGATGACAGCAGTAGTTTAGGGGAAACTGTGTGTTGTTGTTGTCAATGATGATGATGATGAAGAGGCGGCCCCACAGAGGCAGAAACCAACACTGCTGGGGGGACAGGCAATGTGACAGCACTGCACCTGGGTCCAAAGGCTATGGGCATACAGGTGGGGATCAACAGTCTTTGGATCACCAGTCCTCCACAGCAGGAAAGGCGGTGGCCACACTTCAGCAGTTTGGACATTTTTCAAGTGCCAGACAAAGGACCAGTTGGTAGCAGTTGGTGTGCCAGCTTTGCCAGCAGAAAGTTCATAGGGGGCAACCAGGGTCACATATGGAAACATCAGCTTTAAGTTCCCATATGAAATGTCATCACAGGATGACGTGGGAGCAGCACCAAAGTAGCAGGGCACCGGGGGTCAATGGTGTTTCCTGTCCACCTCCTCCCATTCCTCAGGAAAGAGATGCTAGATCTCCATGCCTTGGAAGGGAAGAGGATTCAGAGGCTCACAGTTGGAGGCGGCCACTGTATAGCTCTGCCTCTTCTGCAGTCCCCTTTGCCTCCTCCTTCTCACTGCCAACTTCTGCACTGTCCCTATCCTCAGCAGGTTGACACAGCCCTCTTTAAATAGCTTATGGCTTTCACTGCCCCTAACTGGCCATTATTTTGCCAGGAAGGCTGCCCCTGCCCTGCATGTGTCCGTTTTGTTGGATCATGCTGTCAGCAACAGGGTGCACTGTACACCGCACACGTGGACCAAGGCATGGGCAGGGGTGGTACATATCTTATAATACACATTGTGTCACCCAGATGAGTGCTGGGGAGGGTGCGAGTAGTTGGCCAGCTTAAATATATTGCAATATATGGACAAGCAATCCCTGTTTTGTTTAAAGGGTAAGGCATTTTTCAGAAGCAGTATGCACAAAATGTCTCTGCCTTAAATATATTGATAATGGGTTGAGTGCTGAGGACTCTTGTATTTGTCTATATGTATTTTGTGGTCACAGCCTCATTGCACCTCCGCCTAATGGTTTTAAAAACTAGTGGTGAGCACAACTTTCCCTTGTTTGAGGGTGCGAGTATGGGCATTCCCCTCAGGCTAAAAGTGTCTCCCCATGGAGTAAAGGGCAACCCCTACACAGCTACTTCCTCCTCTACTTCCTACTCCTCTGCTGCCACCTCCCCATGGCAAGCCATGGATGAGCTACCTCCTAATATGGACCCGTACGTACTCCGAGCCATCCCTGCAGCATCCCAGCAGCTACGCTTCAGTGCAGTACAAGCTGTGCTGCAACTTCTCTGCCTGGGGGAGAGGAATCATACTGTACTTGAGCTCCTGGCTGCCTTCCTGACTCAGGTTCAGCAGTGGTTCACTCCCTGCCAGCTCCAAGTAGGAAATGTTGTATGCTACAATGGGTGAAACATACTGGCTTCCCTCCACTTAGGCTGATTGACCCATGTACTTGCTTCACACATGTCCTCAACTTTGTGGTGCAGTGCTACCTGAAGAGCTACCTGGGTTGGGTAACATGCTGTAAAAGGTGCATAGGGTATGCAGACACTTTTGCAGATCCCCCACCGCCAGCACATCTTTGGCAGGGATGTACCAGCACCATCTGCCACCCCACCGGCTGATCTGTGACCTGCCAACACTCTGGAATTCTATGCTGCACTTGGGGGAGCACCTTGTAGAACAGCACCGGGCAGTCAGAAACTACCTGCTGGAGCACAGTGCCAGGGGTACTCAGGGGACAAATTTGGGGTACAGAGCAGTTGCAGCAGATGAGGCCTCCTTTGAGCAGCCCACATGTTTTGTTAGCAGGGACATTTGTAAGTGATGTCTTTGCTTATTGGAAGCAAAACCAGTGTATTGGGTTTATTCAATGTTTACATGATTTTCTAATAGACTCAAGGTATGAAGATCCAAATTACAGAAAGATCTCTTATCCAGAAAACCTCAGGTCCCGAGCAGTCTGTATAATAGGTCCCATTCCTGTATATGTATATCATACATCATTGTGCAATTTAAAAATAATGATATTGAATCATCTCTCTTTAAATACTACATATGGTTACAACTCCATCACCCTTCAACTCTTTCAGAGACATAGTTCATAAAATCTATGGCCCTGGCTCTAAAGAACCGGCAACATCTTTTTTTTTACATTTTCGGTTCCTCTATGATCTATGTCACACCATTGATTACTGGAAGCGATGATATGCAAAGAGCTAATGCATAAAACGGTTATAAAGACGACAGACAGAACGTAAAATAGGGTGGGTGATACCAAGTTTCTTTCACACATGCAAATGGAAACCCAGGTAATTAGTGACGGGCAAACAAATTCGGCAGGCGCATATTCGTGGCAAATTTCCATGTTTCGCCATCAGCGAATAAATTCGCAAAACTGCTGTGAAAGTTCGCAAGTGGCAAAACATTTTGGACACGCACTGGAAAAGTCGATCTCGTCAAAATCGGCGCACGTTGGTTGGCGCCCATTGACTTTAATGCCAGCGTCAAAATTAACGAGAACGTCAGAACTGACGCATGCGTCTGCCATTTTGCGAATTTTGCAGGAAATACGTGAATTTTTTGGAGAATCGAAACTAGACATATTCGCCCATTACTACAGGTAAGTCAAATTAAATAGATCGGAAATAAAACCAGGATTTAAAAAAAAAAAAAAAAAATAATGATCACTAATTAATATTATACTAGTAACATATTTTACATCATTCACATTCACATCATTAAAGACATTTTAAAGGAAACAAAAATTTTTTTTAAAGGAAACAAAAAAGCAAAACGTTGACCTAATCCTAAATCCCAACATGCCTGAGCATAAAAAAAAATTATACATAAAAATACTGTATATTGTATATTTTTGCTTATAACACTGTATCCCCCATTATAATTCAGAATTTTGACAATTTCTCCTCTACTGACTGCTGCTTCTATTTCTATAGCGGCACTGTCCTTCAGCTCAGAGACAGAACCTAAAGCAAGGCGACGTGCTAAAGGGATTGTTTACCTTTCAGTTAACTTTTATTATGATATAGACAGTGATATACTGAGATAATTTGCCATTGGTTTTCGTTTGTTGTCATTTATGGTTTTTGAGTTATTTAGGTTTTTATTCAGCAGCTCTCCAGTTGCTAGTGTCCAAATGTCCCTAGCAACCGTGCATTGATTTGAAAACGAGACTGGAATATGAACAGGAGAGGCCTGTATGGAAAGATGAGTAATAAAAAGTACCAATAACAATAAA
Source organism: Xenopus petersii (assembly GCA_038501925.1). Lineage (NCBI taxonomy): Eukaryota > Metazoa > Chordata > Amphibia > Anura > Pipidae > Xenopus > Xenopus petersii. The sequence continues at coordinate 125,641,550 of CM076684.1, forward strand.
TTTGTACATTTATGGGCAGATTTATCAAGGAACGAATTTCAAGATGATAAAAATAAAAAATTTGATTTTTTTTTAATAAATTTCAGTTGGTCTTTTTTTAACTGCAAGTAAATAGGCTGTATTCGATCAAATTCGATTCAAAGTATTTAAAAAAAAAACGTTGTTTTTCAAAGTCCACCAAATGACTCCAAATTGGTTCTAGGAGGTCCCCATAGGATAAAACAGCAATTCGTCAGGTTTTAGATGGCGAATAGTCAAAGTCGAATTTTTAAAGAGACAGTACATGATAAATTTCGATATTCGAATTTCCATTTTTTTTTTTCAAATTCGAATCGAATTTGGACTATTCCCTAGTCGAAGTACACTAAAATTAGCTTGATATTTGAATTTAAAAATGTAATTTTTCAATTCAACCCTTGATAAATCTGCCCCTTAGAGAACATTTGTTTTTTAGATGGGGTCAGTGACCCCCCCATTTGAAAGCTGGGAAGATTCAGAAGAAGAATTCAAAATCTATGAAAAAATAAACACCAATTGAAAAGTTGCTTAGAATTGGTCAATCTATAACGTGCTAAAAGTTAACTTAAAGGAGAACCACACCCCTTTAAATCATCTATTAACTCATCAGTGATATAAATATACAATGATCTGATTTGTAAAAGCAAAATGTATATAATAGATGCCAAGGTACCATATGGGATGGGACCTGTTTTCCAGAATGATCGGGACCTGGGGCTTTTCCAGATACCAGATCTTTCTGTAATTTGGATCTTCATACCTTAAGTCTACTAGCAAATCATGTAAACATTAAATAAACCCAATAAGCTGCTATTGCTTCCAATAAGGATTAATTATATCTTAGTTGGGATCAAGTACAAAGTATTGTTTTATTATTACAGAGAAAAGGGAAATAATTTTTATAAATTTCGATTATTCTATTATAATAGAGTGTATGGGAGATGACTTTCCGTAATTTGGAGCTTTCTGAATAACAGGTTCTCATACCTGTATATATATGCAGTTAAACAAAAGCTGCTTTGTTCATATTTTCCATTCTGATTTCCTTGGTAGCGAGAAGCAATGTAAGAAATAAAGGCACTGACAGTCATATTGGTAACGGAAACCTCCAGTAGTGCCTAAACGATGCTGCCTATCTGAAGATTGATTTAGAAACCTTAATAATATTAAAGCCTTCAAAACAGTAAGAAAAAGAAAAGATTTTTACTTTAAATAAGGAAAAGTAATAGTTTATTTATTTTATGCAAAAGAAAACCTTAGTAGTGGCTCCATCTAGTGTCATTTTCCTATAATAACACCCCCATAGACTATGGTGTAAAAATAAAGGCACAGTTAACAGTCAAAGCATTCACACTTTTTTTTTATAAAAACCATCATTTTCCAAATCCAATGTGTGGATGAGTTCCCTTTCTTCTCAAGGTTCACATCTGAAACTAGTTCTAAAACCTGAAGCCTGAATGGTTTTATTTCATACAAAACAAATCATTTCAATGACAATTAGGAGAGTGAGTTTTTTGACGAATACCTCTGCACCTTGAAACGAATATGAAAACGATATCAGATCCCCCTAAGATGAACCTTCAACTGCACACTTCATGGAGTCAATCATTTCTTTCTGAAATCATCAATCAGTTCGGCAGGGGGTAAATAATAACCCTCTCTGTGCCAGTGATATAAACTTTATGAATATTTAGCATGTATGGTGCAGGGTTTTCTAATGCACTCCTCATACTCACATGTACTTATCAAGAGAGATGGAACGTTGATATTGTTTTATATATATATATAATATTTTCTTATGAGCACCTGGTTATCAACAAGGTTAATGATGTGCACCACTACATCCAGTGTGTATATATATATATATATATATATATATATATATATATATATATATATATATATATATATATATATATATATATATAGACAAATACAAGAGTCCTCTGCACTCAACCCATTATCAATATATATATATATATATATATATATATATATATATATATATATATTAGGGATGCACCGAATCCAGGATTCGGTTCGGGATTCGGCCAGGATTCGGCCTTTTTCAGCAGGATTCGGATTCGGCCGAATCCTTCTGCCCAGCCGAACCGAATCCGAATCCTAATTTGCATATGCAAATTAGGGGCGGGAGGGAAATTGCATGACTTTTTGTCAGAAAACAAGGAAGTAAAAAATGTTTTCCCCTTACCACCCCTAATTTGCATATGCAAATTAGGGTTCGGATTCGGTTCGGTATTCGGCCGAATCTTTCACGAAGGATTCGGGGGTTCGGCCGAATCCAAAAAAGTGGATTCGGTGCATCCCTAATATATATATATATATATATATATATATATATATATATATATACTGTATATATCAGCCACATATCCTCCCGGAAGTTCCAAAATATAGATAAATAGATGCTGTTTATTTCTTCAGAGTCTGTTTTTACTTAATCAATGTTTCGATCCACCTCTGGGATATAGATGGTCTAAGTATCTCATCCAAATCGGTGCTAATTTTAAGCATAGTGCATTGACTGCACATATTGATAGGAAGAAATAAGATGAAACACGACCTATTGTAAAACTTCTGCAGGTATACAGATATAGACTGCACCATATCATACTCAGTATGTGATCCCACCAGCTATGGTTCCCATTGATCTGAATGGTGTCTCAGTAACATGCAAATTTAGAGTCAGGGAATTTACCTGCCCGCTTGCCAGATGAATGTGATGCACAGCTGGGTCTGGTGCAGAGGGAACAGACATCAAAGGCAGGAAAGGATCACAGGCAACTTGCCATGCAGGTACCCCCTGTAGCAAAGGTGATGGGTGAGAAAGAATAAAAGGAGGGGGCACGGCACCTATCCGGAAAACGCCAGGTGTTTCAGGGATCACACAAATCCAGGGAGGTGGTTCTGCATTCACCGGCCAGAAAAAAGGCTGCCGCTTGATTCTTGAAATAGGGAGCATCCTACATCTTATACATCAAAACTGCTGGAATATTTGGCCTCCCACAGACTGTGGCTGGACTGGGGAGCTTCCCTTTCCCCTGCAACAGAGATCTCCAGTAGTGCCTGTGCTTCTAGCATCCAAATGACAGTTTGAGCAGGAGTCCTGCATGCCGCTCTGCTGCTGCGAATGGAAAAAAGTGCAGAATGAGAATTCACTGCTCAGTAGCAAAGGCAGGCAGTCTCCTCCCTCCTCATCTCACTTAGCAATGCTCTATCCCTCCCCTGCTGCCCTGCTAGCTCATCATACCTACTGATGTGCCTCTCACATCATGTACACTAAACCTCAGCTTCCCCAGATAAAAAGACATTCCATCAATTATGTATTTGCCTTTCAATCACCCCATTGTTCTATATCACCTGAACAAAGTGAAATCCCTTTTGAACTTTTTCCATTTAGTCCCTTTCCATTAATCTGCTCATCTGCCTATTTTCTGCCCTTGTTATCAGTTATCAGGCTTGAAAAAAAATCTCTTTTTTAAAGGAAATCAGATCTCAAGGCGACATTTATCCAAAGCTTAAAGTATTTCAGAGCCTCCTGGCCAAATGCCATAATCATAGTTAACAAATGACGAAATGCAGTGACTGCAGTTACAGGTCTTAGAATATTGCGCTAATTTTGGTGATCACCAAGGTCACCCCCCCCCAGCAATGGTAACACAAATACTCTCAACATACTGAGACCAACTCTAGGAATTTTTGACATTTTGCTTGCAAGTGGGCAAGGAAGGGAACTTATATTAGAAACACAAGATGCCGGGAGTTGCAGTTGCATAAAATTGCTTTATAAACGTTGCTACACTTCCTCGTAACACAAGCAGGAACACTTCCACTGAGCTCAGATCTCCGCTGATTCCCCTTATGGTACATCTGATCATTGCACCAGGTCAGGGGGATATACACACCCACGGACCCCTCAAGTTCACATTTTGGTTTCTCCAGTTTCCCTTCCCACTCCCACTCAGCCTGCAGTGTCCTAACACGGGTCCAATCAGCACTTCCACCTCTTCCCGGGGCTTGCCCTGACACCGCTCTCGCTAGGTGGTTTCAGTGGAAGTCTCACACCCTTCACTGGTTTCTACCCCGGGTCTACCAATCCTCTTCTGCCCTGACTGGTGGGGTACCCGCTGGGTAACTATGACACTTACTCCTTGTTGTAGCTGTAGCTGCCCATGCTAATTACCCTGTCTCATCTCACACACTTAGGGGCACATTTACCTAGGGTCGAAATTCGACTGCAGAATTAAAATCCTTCGACTTCGATTCTAAGGATTTTAATCCATTGATCGAAGGATTATCCTTTGATCAGAAAAGTGTTAGCAAGCCTATGCTAACATTGGCATAGGGTAGGTTTTAGGTGGCGAACTAAGGGGTTGAAGAAATTTTTAAAGAGACAGTACTTCGATTATCGAATAGTCGAACGATTTTTATCGCTCGATTCGAAGTCAAAGGTCGTAGTTGAAGGTCGAAGTAGCCAATTTGATGGTCGAAGTAGCCAAAAAAAAAAACATTTGAAAATCGAACTATTTTTCCTTTATTTTCCTCTATTCCTTCACTCGAGCTTGGTGAATGGGCCCCATATAGTCAGGCTAGGCCTCACACTAGCTAAGCTCAGTACTTCTCCCTGGAGATGACTCTACTGCTTCAGTGATCTCCTGCTTTCCACTCTTCCCATGATGCATCTCTACTCTACTCTCTCCCCTTTTATAACCTCCCAGTCTCCACCCTCCAACCTCACTCTTATGAAACTACTGTTACTCTCTCTGGTGGCCAATCCAATTATACTGTAGGGGAGAAGAGAAATCCTTCCCCTGTCTTTCTGTCTGTGACACCATCCAGCCCAGTAACAGGCTGGAGAGCGACCTGATTGGCTGGACACCGCAGTGCATCCTGGGAAGAGAGGGTGTGCCAGACTGTGAAGCTGTGTGTGTAGGCCCTGCTGGATCTGTGTGGGCAGGCCGTGTGATTGGGTCTAACACGTGTTGTGGAGAAAGGATCAAAAGGGAGCAAAGTCCTGCAAGAGCTGCTGGATCTGTGAGGTCTGCAGGAGTGCAGAAAGAGGCTGCCTGTCCCCTGCCATGCTGCTAAAGCTTCAGAGGAGGGAAGTGCCATTGGTGAGAGTGATTCTGGAGAAGAGTTACTTGTGATTCCAGTGTGATCTGCCTCTGAGAGAAATTGCTGAGTAAATCCCTTGAAAAGAGGATTTGCCACAGATACAGTGCTGAGCCTAACAGGAAGACAGGCCTTGTGTAATTTTGCCTGCTACGTGGGAAGCTGCTATTTTCCAAGGGAAAAGGTACTCTGGGGAAAGGTAGCGCTACTGGGGGAATAAGAGCTCTGGGTAAGGGACATTGCATTTTGAACTGAGTGCTTTTTAACCCTTCCGGACAAGTGGGACTGTGATACTATACGAACTGTGTTTGAAAAGATAGTTAAAACCTAATAGGGATTTAGGTAGTGTCCCTTATATTCCCATACAGGCGTGACTTTTGTATTAGTTACTACTTTACAGTTTATATAAAGTTAAATATTGTTATCTGCAAAGTGTGTGTATTTATTATTTCCTAGGGGATTCCTCTGAGGTAAGTGCCTCAGTGCTCCCTAGGTGGAGGCACTGCGCTGTGATTCCCAGTTCCCAGTACTTTTCGACTTGCAAAAGGGACTCAGGGCCCCTGAATTGCCAAGGAAGCTATTATTTAAAGGGACAGTAACCAAATTAGCGTTACAATACATTAACCATTAAACGAACAATTCACTTTTCACCTCCTTACAAGTGTGCTTACTGGACTTTTTCAAACTTCCAAGTGCCTCTAACCATCAATATTGGGATAATATAGGATGCCTTACAAACTTTCAACAAGCGTGGTGTGAGGGAGAGTTGCTTCTTTGTGCACTTTTAAAGTACTAAAAGCATCAGCTCAGCATTGCCATAAACACAAATCATTATTATTAGTGATAATAGGAGAGCTCCCTTATTGCTTTAAACATTAGCCTGCATCAGGACAAACATATTAATAAATGTAGTAGTGTAAATAGTGCAGCAGAGAAATGCTAGGGGGGTACTGATTACATATCTAGGAACCCAAGAGCTGCGATATTTAACTCATGCTTCTTATTGCTTTGAACTGTTACTTTTAACATGACTATCACAGCTGGCTTTCTAACTAGCTGGTGCCATCTAATGGCCAGTTCTTCTTGGTAATCCTGTTTCTTTCCCCAGTAGCAATATCTTAGAGTTGAGCTGAGCCATAAACCTAGACAAGCACTTTAAATCACTGATACAGCAATAATAATAATACATAAATAATACAGTTCGTTTGCCTTTAACTGTATCCTGTAATGGGTTTCTCCAACATTGGTAATATGATAATGGTTCAGACCAGACATTGTACATTTTATTCCTTTATATCAGGGGTCCCCAAACATTTATTACCCATAATAATACATGAACACATTGCTCCCTATTTCTGTGGTTGGGGAATTAAGTTGTAAACTCCAATAGGTGGCAACTGATACAAGGAATATAACTTAGTATGATGACTTGTCACCCAAGGCTTTATCCACGGAAATGTAATATTACATGTTACACTGTGTAATAAATAGCTTAAGCTCCTTTGACTCTAGAACTGTGCGACTCCTGTTTCTTTTTCATTGTTCCATTTGTTCACACCATAATGGAATAGGGGGTGACCAGTGAAGAAGAGGATGGATCTTGATCACCTAGAACTCAGCATTAGACTTAGGCCAGGTACAGTAGTTAAAGAGAAGAGGTTCTCTGAACTCACACATAATCAATATGCTAAGGACATTAAGGGGCACATTTACTTAGTTCAAGTGAAGGATTTGAAGTGAAAAAACTTCGAATTTCGAATGATTTTTTTGGCTACTTCGACCATCGAATTGGCTACTTTGACCTTCGACCACGACTTCGACTTCAAATCGAACGATTCGAACTAAAAATCGTTTGACTATTCGACCATTCGATAGTCGAAGTACTGTCTCTTTAAAAAAAACTTCGACCCCCTACTTCGGCAAGTAAAACCTAACCGAACCTCATAGGCTTTCTAAGCTTTTTTTGGTCGTAGAAAAATCTTTTTCTTTTTTTTTGAGCATTAAGGCATCAAAAATGCCATGCCCTTTAAACAAAGAAGGGATTGTTTGTCCATATATTTCAGTACAGGTATTATTACCAGAACTTTACCCCCTTTGCTTTAATTTCAGCATTTTTCAGAGCAGATTCCCTTGTAGAACTTTATACATATACAACTATACTTAATATTTACAATCCATGCACAGGTACAGTATGTGATCTGTTATCCAGAATGCTCCTTAACTGGGGTTTTCGGAATAATGGATCTTTCCGTAATTTTGACGCGAGATTTCTATACGTGCGACTATTTGGTCCAAATGCATTAAAGTCAATGGGCGTTTGAATAATTTTGACCTGCAACAATTTTTATGCATGCGACAATTTTTATGCGCGCCAAAATTTTTTTGCCGGCAAATTGCGCCGACAGTTTTGCAAATTCATTTGTTTGCGGCAGAACTAGGAAATTCGCAGTGAATTAGTGTCTGGCAAATTTATTCACCCATCACTATTTATCACCTCTGATATGCTAGCCCTCAGTCAATATGGCTGACAGACAGTGACCTGAGTTTAACTCATATTTACAGCATCTTAAACCATTTACATTATCTCCTAGTGTCCCAACATATGTGATATGCTAAGAGAGAAGTGCCTAAAGCTCTTTTGGGGAAAAAGCAATATTAAATAAAACATTATTATTTTTTAACAATACGTCCTGAGGCTGTGTGTGACAGGCTGACAACAGTAAGAGTTTTAGTCCTGCAGCTGATGGAGAGCCATAAAATTAGAACTATACCTAAGCATTAAAAAACACACAGTTTTGCCAACACTGAGACAAATCTGTTGAAGAACAGCAAGATCTCTATGAATATATAATGGAGACTGACACATTATAATGGCATTCATCTTCTCTCTTCTAAGACTAATTAACATCTTTTAAGAGCGCTGCCATTTACCTGTCCAGCTCTTTGCATATCTACGCTCTGCTCATCCTTATTAATTCATTGTACTTCCCCGTACTGATAGACAGGTAACAGTTCACATGATTCATTAGTTAGAATTTACTCTCATTTTGCTGGGAGGAGTATGCAGCTAGTGTAGACATGTACTAGGCAAGTGCATAGACTAGACCTGGGGCTATATTTCTACAATATATCTTCTTTTTTTACCTTCTAACTGTCATGGCCTAGTGGCTCTTGTAAGGTTGAGTCTGGAACGAGGAGGAAGCTGCTGTGCAGAATAGCAGATAAAAGTGCAAGTTGTGGCACACCAGGGGTTAAACAGCTTAACTCCAATATCCAGGCAACAAGTTGACCAATGACCCTGATCGCCAAATAACTGAAGAAAGCACATGGAATTTTCTGGGGCCTATCATCCTACATCATTTATCATGAAGTAATGTAGGGCAACAGCTTAGAACAATCCATATTAGGTTTGGAGCAGTTGGGCATTGATACACACCAGTGTCTACAAGTATGTGGTGTGCAGAAGTTTGATTGTGTGGAACAGTTTGACCCATATATTGAGTTCATATCTGGATTTTCGGCTTCACAATAGATGATGCAGTGTCATAGCCCTGGGAGAATTCTATGTGTCTTCTCCCGTTCTTTTGCAGACTATTTTAGGCTTGCAGCAGCTGGGGATTAAAGAGCAATGGTGTCCACTGTAAGTGGTGTGCAGAAGTTTGATTGCATTGAACACTGACCCAGTTTGACACATACTGTATATTAAGTAGGATCACAGGACGAACCATCAGTTATCATCTTGCACCTTTGTTTCCTGCTTCAAAATAAATGATGTAGGGTGATAGCCTATAAACTCTTTTGTGTGCCTTCTCCTCTGCTTTTGTGAACTATATAGGCTTGGAGCAGCTGGGAAAGTGAGCAGCATCAGAGTCTTCAAGAAAATGATGTGCAGAGGTTTGTGTTAAACAATGAACCAGTTTTAAACACATACTGTGTATGATCAGCGGCTGACCTGGATCTCCATTGAGGTTGCACTTCTACTCCATTTAAACTGTAATATGCTTATTTATCTCACAGGATGGTCTATCCGATATCTTCATGCTCAGCCTGTTGAGACCTACTTCAGTTTTATAAAAAGTTGAACAGGTTCTTCAAAGCAACCTTTTTCCTCTACCTGGCTGGTATAATGGAATTAGAGAAGAAGTCTGTCTACCTTTACAAAAATCATCAAAGATTCTCAGAGAATTCTATCGGAAAGAAAATTCCACTCCATTTTTTGAATTTATACAAACATTAAATTTGAAAATATGAATAGAATAAACCACAACTGTTTAAATTCACGTAACTCCTTGATGTAAAATGCAGCATCAAAGAAATGTGAAAATTGCCTTTAAGGTTGAAAATAATCTCTACTATCTACGTTAGAGATCCCCTACCTGTAGCTTGCGAGCAACATGTTCCTTACCCCTCCCTTGGATGTTGCTCCCAGTGGCCACAAAGCCGGTGCTTATTTTTAAATTCCTGGCTTGGAGGAAGTCTGGGTTGCATAAAACCCATGTGTACTGCCTAACACAGCCTCCTGTAAGCTTCCAGTACCAATAAGTGCTACCAATAGCCAGTTACAGCCCATATTTGGCATCTCCAGGAACTCTTTGCATGCTTGTGTTGCTCTCCAACTTTTGAATGTGGCTCATGGGTAAAAAAAAACCCCTGATCTATGTGATCAATGTATTATGCACAACTTCAGTCACCATTTTTAGGTTTATGTGAGGTTTTTAGAACCATTTCAGAGGAATCCCAGTTATTCGTTCACAATTTACAACAACTCTGTCACTGCACTGGGTCAGACATGAATTGCATGTTGTATTAACCACAAAAAAAAAATGAAATTTGTCCTAAAATAACTTACCCCAAATAGAAAATCAAAGTCAAAGGGAAAGTAGAGTCTAAGGGGAGTGATATACATATACATATATTGAATGTAAAGCTTCGGCATCTAAAAGCTTGCAAGTTCATGTCGAAGTCAATGGGAGTTGTCCTAGACCATTTTTTAAATTAGAGATTTTATTTGTAATAACTCACCCTGGTGGTCTAGTGGGGGTGTAACAGGGAAGCCCATCGCATCCTCAGCGGGGACGCCCGCTGTGTCCAGGGGTGCTTCGCCAATGAGGCAAGTTGAGGCTGTCGCCTCAGGCGGCAGCTCCCCACTAGGTAACAGGGGCAGCAAAAATGCTGCTACTGGTACTTTAAGAGTGAATTTCCAGGGGAGGGGGGGCAGCAGCAAATAGAGATGGCGCGAACTGTTCGCCGGCGAACTTGTTCGTGCGAACATCGGGTGTTCGCGCTCGCCGGAAGTTCGCGAACGTCGCGCGACGTTCGCCATTTTGGGTTCGCCATTGTTGGCGCTTTTTTTTGCCCTCTCACCCCAGACCAGCAGGTACATGGCAGCCAATCAGGAAGCTCTCCCCTGGACCACTCCCCTTCCCTATAAAAACCGAAGCCCTGCAGCGTTTTTTCACTCTGCCTGTGTGTGCTGAAGAGATAGTGTAGGGAGAGAGCTGCTGCCTGTTAGTGATTTCAGGGACAGTTGAAAGTTTGCTGGCTAGTAATCGTTTTGATACTGCTCTGTTATTGGAGGGACAGAAGTCTGCAGGGGTTTGAGGGACATTTAAGCTTAGGTAGCTTTGCTGGCTAGTAATCTACCTTCTACTGCAGTGCTCTGTATGTAGCTGCAGTGGGCAGCTGTCCTGCTTCTGATCTCATCTGCTGACTGCTGCAATAACAGTAGTCCTTGTAAGGACTGCTTTTATTTATTTTTTTGTTGTTTTACTACTACTACTACTATAAGAGCCCAGTGCTATTAGTCTAGCAGTGTTGGGGAGTGGGACTGGTGTGCTAATCTGCTGCTCCTAGTAGTTCAGCAGCACCAACTGTAATTTTTTTTTTTTAATATTCATTTTTTTTTTATTTTACTTTTTTTTATTTTACTACCACTGTAGTAGTGTATAAGTTGACCTTTTAGGCATTATTTGCCCTGTAGGCATTTTTTGCCCAGTGTGTTATTCAACCAACTGCCATCTAGCTGTGTGACCTTGTTCACATTCTGTCTAAATATCCATAATATTACCGTCTCCAGAAAAAACACCGGAGTGACTTTTTTCAAGCAGCCATAATAAATTTTACGTAATCCGTATCCATCGCTGTAGTAGTGTATAAGTTAACCTTTTAGGCATTATTTGCCCTGTAGGCATTTTTTGCCCAGTGTGTTATTCAACCAACTGCCATCTAGCTGTGTGACCTTGTTCACATTCTGTCTAAATATCCATAATATTACCGTCTCCAGAAAAAACACCGGAGTGACTTTTTTCAAGCAGCCATAATATATTTTACGTAATCCGTATCCATCGCTGTAGTAGTGTATAAGTTGACCTTTTAGGCATTATTTGCCCTGTAGGCATTTTTTGCCCAGTGTGTTATTCAACCAACTGCGATCTAGCTGTGTGACCTTGTTCACATTCTGTCTAAATATCCATAATATTACCGTCTCCAGAAAAAACACCGGAGTGACTTTTTTCAAGCAGCCATAATAAATTTTACGTAATCCGTATCCATCGCTGTAGTAGTGTATAAGTTGACCTTTTAGGCATTATTTGCCCTGTAGGCATTTTTTGCCCAGTGTGTTATTCAACCAACTGCCATCTAGCTGTGTGACCTTGTTCACATTCTGTCTAAATATCCATAATATTACCGTCTCCAGAAAAAACACCGGAGTGACTTTTTTCAAGCAGCCATAATATATTTTACGTAATCCGTATCCACCGCTGTAGTAGTGTATACGTTGATCTTGTGGGCAGTATTTGCACAGTGTTTTCTTCAAACCGCCATCTAGCTGTGTGAGCTTGTTCACATTTTGTCTAAATATTGATAATATTATCGTCTCTAGAAAAACCACTTGAGTTACTTTTTTTCAAGCAGCATTCTTATATTTTACGTAATCCGTATCCACCGCTGTGTATACGTTGACCTTGTAGGCATTATTTGCACAGTGTTTTCTTCAAACCGCCATCTAGCTGTGTGAGCTTGTTCACATTTTGTCTAAATATTGATAATATTATCGTCTCTAGAAAAACCACTTGAGTTACTTTTTTTCAAGCAGCATTCTTATATTTTACGTAATCCGTATCCACCGCTGTGTATACGTTGACCTTGTAGGCATTATTTGCACAGTGTTTTCTTCAAACCGCCATCTAGCTGTGTGAGCTTGTTCACATTTTGTCTAAATATTGATAATATTATCGTCTCTAGAAAAACCACTTGAGTTACTTTTTTTCAAGCAGCATTCTTATATTTTACGTAATCCGTATCCACCGCTGTGTATACGTTGACCTTGTAGGCATTATTTGCACAGTGTTTTCTTCAAACCGCCATCTAGCTGTGTGAGCTTGTTCACATTTTGTCTAAATATTGATAATATTATCGTCTCTAGAAAAACCACTTGAGTTACTTTTTTTCAAGCAGCATTCTTATATTTTACGTAATCCGTATCCACCGCTGTGTATACGTTGACCTTGTAGGCATTATTTGCACAGTGTTTTCTTCAAACCGCCATCTAGCTGTGTGAGCTTGTTCACATTTTGTCTAAATATTGATAATATTATCGTCTCTAGAAAAACCACTTGAGTTACTTTTTTTCAAGCAGCATTCTTATATTTTACGTAATCCGTATCCACCGCTGTGTATACGTTGACCTTGTAGGCATTATTTGCACACTGTTTTCTTCAAACTGCCATCTAGCTGTGTGTATTATCGTTTCCAGAAAAACCAACTGAGTTTTTGTTGTTGTTTTTTTAAAAATAATGCCAGGCAAAGGCAGGCCGCCACGCAGAGGCCGTGCTAGGGGCCGTGCTGCTATGCAATCCTGTGGCCCTAGCAAATTGCCCAGTTTTAAAAAGCCAATGACCCTGAACTCCCAAAATGCTGAAGAGGTAGTTGACTGGCTTACACAGCACACCCCATCCTCTACCGTTTCTAACTTTACCACAACATCCTCCTCATCCTCCACTGCTATGGCCACCCCACGTAACACTTCCTCCACCACCGGTGCCCCTTCTTCACTGGAGTCAGAGGAGTTATTTTCCCATGAGTTTCTTGAACTGAGTAATGCGCAACCATTATTGGCAGAAGAAGATGAAGGAGATGAGGACGTTACACCAGATTTAATTCTGGCAGAGAACACGACAGAGATGGACATAATGATGAGTGATGAGGAGGAGGTCCCCGCTGCTGCTTCCTTCTGTGATGTGTCAAAAGAAATTGATGCATCTGAGGAGAATGATGATGAGGAGATTGATGTTTTGTGGGTGCCTAGTAGAAGAGAGCAAGAGGAGGGTAGTTCAGATGGAGAGACGGAGAGTCAGAGAGGCAGTAGGAGAATAAGACTTAGAAGAAGCAGGGAGGACAGCCCGCAGGGATCAGTAGGGCAACAACATGTATCGGCACCTGTGTTCAGCCGGCCAACGCACCCGCCATTGCCGCCAATGCCGCCAACTTCTACTGTTACCGCCAGATCGCACACTTCCAAAAAGTCAGCAGTGTGGGATTTTTTTAATGTGTCTGCCTCTGACAAAAGCATTGTAATTTGCAATGAGTGCAGTCAGAAACTGAGCCTTGGTAAGCCCAACAGCCACATAGGTACAACTTCTATGCGAAGGCACATGAGCGGCAAGCACAAAGCACTTTGGGAGCAACACCTCAAAGGCAACAGGCAAACTAAAAGCCACACTCCTTCTGGTCCAGCATCTTACTGCTCTACCTCTGCTCTCCTTGACCCATCTGAACCACCCTCCACTCCGCCTTCCACCTTGACCACCTGTTCCCATTCCCAGTCATCTGCCACCAGCCAAGTTTCTGTGAAGGCCATGTTTGAGCGTAAGAAGCCAATGTCTGACTGTCACCCCCTTGCCCGGCGTCTGACAGCTGGCTTGTCTGCACTCTTAGCCCGCCAGCTTTTACCATACCAGCTGGTGGACTCTGAGGCCTTCCGCAAATTTGTAGCAATTGGGACACCGCAGTGGAAGGTACCCAGCCGCAATTTTTTTTCTAAAAAGGGAATACCACACCTGTACCAACATGTGCAGAGCCAAGTTACCGCATCTCTGTCACTTAGTGTTGGGCCAAAGGTCCATATGACTACTGACGCATGGTCCTCCAAGCATGGTCAGGGCAGGTATGTCACCTACACTGCCCACTGGGTGAACTTGGTAATGGCTGGGAATGGGAAGCAGGGAATGGGTAGCTCAACAACAACAACAACAGTGGAGTTGGTGTCACCGCCACGGATTGCACGCGGTTCTGCCACCACCTCTACTCCTCCATCGCTCTCTACCTCGTCTTCTTCCTCTTCTTCTTCTTACTCTGCTGCTGGGTCCTCCTTCTCCTCCTCCACACCTGTGCACCCCCAGCTCCCCCTAGGCTATTCGACGTGCCAGGTACGCCGTTGTCACGCTGTCTTGGGGATGACGTGCCTGGAAAGCAAAAACCATACCGGATCTGTACTCCTGTCATCTCTGCAGTCACAGGCCGATCGGTGGCTGACCCCACACCAACTGCAGATCGGAAAAGTGGTGTGTGACAATGGAAGCAATCTGTTGGCAGCGTTGAGACTGGGAAATTTAACACATGTGCCCTGCATGGCACATGTGTTAAATTTAATAGTCCAACGTTTTGTCTCCAAGTACCCAGGATTCCAGGACGTTCTCACCCAGTCCAGAAAGGTGTCAGCCCATTTCAGACGTTCCTACACAGCCATGGCACGCCTTGCTGACATTCAGCAGCGCTACAACATGCCAGTCAGGCGTTTGATTTCTGACAGCCAGACTCGCTGGAATTCAACGCTCCTTATGTTGGAACGTCTGCTGCAACAACAAAGGGCCGTCAACGAGTACCTTTTTGAACTGGGTGGTAGGACTGGATCTGCAGAGCTGGGGATTTTTTTCCCCCGTTACTGGGTGCTTATGCGTGATGCCTGCAGGCTCATGCGACCTTTTGAAGAGGTGACAAATATGGTCAGTCGCACCGAAGGCACCATCAGCGACCTAATACCCTTCGCTTTCTTCCTGGAGCGTGCCGTGCGACGAGTGACAGATGAGGCTGTAGACCAGCGTGACGAGGAGCTGGAAGCGCACGATTTATGGTCGGAATCACCAGAACGAACCCAGGCACCTGCTGCAACGCAGGGAGAGGTGCCAGAAGTGGAGTCAGAGGAGGAAGGTGGCTTTGTGGAGGAGGAGGAGGAGGACCAACAGGAGCATGCTTCCCAGGGGGCTAGTGGTGACCTTTTGGGGACCCCTGGTCTTGTACGTGGCTGGGGGGAGGAGACCGTGGATGATGCAGTCCTTGATAATGAGGAAGCGGAGATGGATAGCTCTGCATCCAACCTTGTGAGAATGGGGTCTTTCATGCTGTCATGCCTGTTGAAGGACCCCCGTATCAAGAGGCTTAAGGAGAAGGACCTGTACTGGGTCGCAACGCTACTAGACCCTCGGTACAAGCATAAAGTGTCAGAAATGTTACCAACATACCACAAGTCCGAAAAGATGCGGCATTTACAAACCAGCCTGCAAAACATGTTGTACAATGCTTTTAAGGGTGATGTCACTTCAGGAACTCATCAACATTCCAGGGGCAGAGGTGCCAGTAATCCTGCCACGAGCACACCTGCAAGGACAAAGCCCTTTGGCCGGTCTGTAACGTCAGACATGCAAATGTTTTTCTGTCCAAGGCAGCGCCACAACCCTTCTGGATCCACCCTCAAAGAACGCCTCGACCGGCAGGTAGCGGACTACCTGGCATTATCTGCAGATATCGACACTCTGAGGAGCGATGAACCCCTGGACTACTGGGTGCGCAGGCTTGATCTGTGGCCAGAGCTGTCACAATTTGCCATGAACCTCTTGTCTTGCCCAGCCTCAAGTGTGCTCTCAGAAAGGACCTTCAGTGCAGCAGGAGGGATTGTAACTGAGAAGAGAACTCGCCTAGGTCACAAAAGTGTCGATTACCTGACCTTTATTAAAATGAATGAGGGGTGGATCTCGGAGGGTTACTGCACGCCGGAAGACTTGTTCTGACTTCTATGCAGCTGTCCTTCTCTTCAAGCCTCATGACTCCACACACAGCTGTCCTTTAGCGTCCTCCTCCCTCCGCCACCGTTACAAACTAGGGTGCAAACCCTACTGGTTTAATTTTTTCTGGCCTCTGTGCTTCAGTGGCTGCAACCAAAAAAACTGGGCAAACAATGTCTACAAGGTCAACGTATGGCGAAAAATGACTATTTTCAGCATTTATATGGCATATTTTTTCTGGCAACTGTGCTTCAGTGGCTGCGTCCAAAAAAATGCATATTTTCTGCATTTATATGGCATAATTTTTCTGGCCTCTGTGCTTCAGTGGCTGCAACCAAAAAAATTTATATTTTCAGCATTTATATGGCATAATTTTTCTGGCAACTGTGCTTCAGTGGCTGCGACCAAAAAAATGACTATTTTCAGCATTTATATGGCATATTTTTTCTGGCCTCTGTGCTTCAGTGGCTGCGGCCAAAAAAACTGGGCAAACAATGCCTACAAGGTCAACGTCGTTGACCTTGTAGGCATTGTTTGCCCAGTTTTTTTGGCCGCAGCCACTGAAGCACAGAGGCCAGAAAAAATATGCCATATAAATGCTGAAAATAGTCATTTTTTGCCATACGTTGACTCAACGTATATGGCAAAAAATGACTATTTTCAGCATTTATATGGCATATTTTTTCTGGCAACTGTGCTTCAGTGGCTGCGTCCAAAAAAAACTGGGCAAACAATGTCTACAAGGTCAACGTATGGCGAAAAATTACTATTTTCAGCATTTATATGGCATATTTTTTCTGGCAACTGTGCTTCAGTGGCTGCGTCCAAAAAAACTGGGCAAACAATGCCTACAAGGTCAACGTATGGCAGTTGTTTAAAGAGAACAGTAGATTACTAGCCAGCAAAGCTACCTAAGCTAAAATGTCCCTCAAATCCCTGCAGACTTCTGTCCCTCCAATACAGAGCAGTATCAAGCAGATTACTAGCCAGCAAACTTACTATCATCTGTCCCTGAAATCACTAACAGCTCTCCCCCTACACTATCTCTTCCAAGCACACACAGGCAGATTTTTCAGATACATTTTTGCCCTTGATCCCCCTCTGGCATGCCACTGTCCAGGTCGTTGCACCCTTTAAACAACTTTAAAATCATTTTTCTGGCCAGAAATGTCTTTTTTAGATGTTAAAGTTCGCCTTCCCATTGAAGTCTATGGGGTTCGCGAACCGTTCGCGAACCGCTCGCATTTTTGCGCAAGTTCGCGAACTTTTTTTCCGACGTTCGCTACATCCCTAGCAGCAAATGCTGCTGCCTCAGGCGGCGGAGAGGCCAGGATCGCCCCTGGCTGTGTCCATCTCCTTTGGCACCGTTGGTGTAAATGCGTATATCTTCCGGGTTGTGCCTTCAGCTATTTCCGACTATATCCTGAAAGTGCCGAACGTGGCGTCCTAGGTTGGCGCAAAATTTTAACATTTAAAGGGTTCTCTGTGTTAAAATCATTGCCCAACGTAAAAGTCCATTTACTTAGTTCCTGGGTGTGTTTTTCAAGTGATTTTTGTTCTGTTTTTGACTCTACCTGTCCCTGATCTTGTCCAGTCCACTGTCTGCCCTGATTTTTGCTTGTCCCTTGACTATTCTTCTGGATTCTGATTTTATACTCCGTTTTGGTGTTTGACTCGGCTTGTGACCTCGACTCCTCTTTGTCTTTCGATTTTGAACTGCACTGCCAGATTGATTACGACCCAGCCTGTACCTTGACTACACTTCTAGTTCTCCGCTCCAGTACCACATTCGCTTCCCTCGCTTGCCTAGTGCTTTCTCCCTGGTCCTCTCATAGTAAGACCTGGTGGCACCCAAGTAGCAGACGACTCCTCCCGAAGCCAAAGGTGGTTCCTGAACGCGGAAGAGTGAGCCGTAAATGGGCCCTTGGAGTTTGCTCTGGGATTGGAACTCCGTTAGTAACAGTATTCAATCGAGTTTTTTATATTCAGATTTTTTAAATAAATAAGCAATTTCTTTTAAATTGAGTTAATTTGAGGTACAAAAAAACCTCACAAATGCAATTTTTTATAAATGATTATTATAACTCATATTATATAAATGAGTTATAGCATGGAATGAATTGTATTTGTCAGCTAAATAGTTTAATTAAGTCCATGGGGGAAATTTACTAAAGGGTGAAGTGGCTAACGCTGGCGAAAATTCAACAGCGTGACGTCATTTTGACACTTCACCGATTTACTAATGGTCGCTGGCATAATTTCGCAAAGGAGATAGACTCTCAACTTCGCACTCTAACGCCAGGCGAATTTTCGTTCTGGTGAAAGAGCGTTACAACGCAAATTTACTAAGTTTTTGATATTACTGACTGTTACCTCTATTGCCAGACTGGCCTTCACCACCTCAGACCAGGCGAAGTGCAATAGAGTAGATAGGAGTTCCTCAAAAAAACGCTGGTGTCTTTTCCTTTTTACAGGGAGATAGGCTGAAAAAGATCGAAATTTTTTTTGGGGTACCCTCCTTCCCCCCTACATTTGATAACATGTGGCACCTAAACTAAACTGTGGGCACATGTGTAGGGCAATATACCACCTCGATATAATTTTATTTAGGTTCCCTGGCCTTGTGTAGTGTAATGTATTTGCTGCCGCATATACGTCCATTGTACTTTAACTGCACACCGTATGCAAATTAGCCTACGCTAGCGTAACTTCGAACTGCTGGCGTTTTTACCTAGCGGCTGTGCGCAGCATCTGATTTTCGTGAATTAGTGTTGTCCAACGAATTTACGCCTGGCCAGAGCTGGCGAATTTTCGCCGGTTAGTGAATTTGCCCCCATGACTGTAATAATGCAAATTCTTTCTTTTATATTATATAGTATAGATAACTTCTGCTATTTTATAAATGTGTCTGAAACACAATGAGAGATCTTCATAACCTTGCTTAATGCCATTATCGTTGTCATCCTGATTAGAATGCATAGGCGGGTCTAGTTAATGACATGTAAATCAGACCAGTGTCACTTAGCTTTCCTTAATCCTTCTTAAGCATTGAGTATATTATGACAAGCAGCTGCTTCGAATCATAATTAGCAAATATTATAAGGAAACCATTTTTACAGTGCAAGAATATTTTAAGGTTAAAAACACAACCTGCTATTGGTGAATGAAATGGCTCATGAAGAGTAATAAAGGAGTGTTCAGCTCCTGCCACCTGTATAGGACATCATGTATGGGCAGTGAGGGAGCTTGTGCTGCTAACTAACATGCTAAAACACAAGAATTCAGCAATTCCACATATAATACATTTCTGAAGTGCATATAATATGCCACATACTATACCAAATGAAATGCCTCAGTGCTCGATGACCCTATAATGTCCCTTGCTAACCATTTCATGTTATTGGGCTTATCAGATAAGATGGCTACTGGCAACTGCTATGAACATGAACAATAGTGAAAAAGAATAGCTATGGTGACTCTTTCCTGAGACATAAAATGCCACTCATATACTATTGCATAGTGTCATCTTTGTGAAGTTTAATTGAGATCCCAGTAAACTTATCAGTGACTAGGGATGTAGCGAACGTCGGAAAAAAAGTTCGCGAACATATTCGCGAACTTGCGCAAAAATGCCAGCGGTTCGCGAACCCCATAGACTTCAATGGGAAGGCGAACTTTAACATCTAAAAAAGACATTTCTGTCCAGAAAAATGATTTTAAAGTTGTTTAAAGGGTGCAACGACCTGGACAGTGGCATGCCAGAGGGGGATCAAGGGCAAAAATGTATCTGAAAAATCTGCCTGTGTGTGCTTGGAAGAGATAGTGTAGGGGGAGAGCTGTTAGTGATTTCAGGGACAGATGATAGTAAGTTTGCTGGCTAGTAATCTGCTTGATACTGCTCTGTATTGGAGGGACAGAAGTCTGCAGGGATTTGAGGGACATTTTAGCTTAGGTAGCTTTGCTGGCTAGTAATCTACTGTTCTCTTTAAACAACTGCCATACGTTGACCTTGTAGGCATTGTTTGCCCAGTTTTTTTGGACGCAGCCACTGAAGCACAGTTGCCAGAAAAAATATGCCATATAAATGCTGAAAATAGTCATTTTTCGCCATACGTTGACCTTGTAGACATTGTTTGCCCAGTTTTTTTTGGACGCAGCCACTGAAGCACAGTTGCCAGAAAAAATATGCCATATAAATGCTGAAAATAGTAATTTTTCGCCATACGTTGACCTTGTAGACATTGTTTGCCCAGTTTTTTGGACGCAGCCACTGAAGCACAGTTGCCAGAAAAAATATGCCATATAAATGCTGAAAATAGTCATTTTTTGCCATACGTTGACCTTGTAGGCATTGTTTGCCCAGTTTTTTTGGTCGCAGCCACTGAAGCACAGTTGCCAGAAAAAATATGCCATATAAATGCTGAAAATAGTCATTTTTTGCCATATACGTTGAGTCAACGTATGGCAAAAAATGACTATTTTCAGCATTTATATGGCATATTTTTTCTGGCCTCTGTGCTTCAGTGGCTGCG
Organism: Xenopus petersii; assembly: GCA_038501925.1. Classification (NCBI taxonomy): domain Eukaryota; kingdom Metazoa; phylum Chordata; class Amphibia; order Anura; family Pipidae; genus Xenopus; species Xenopus petersii. The sequence goes on from CM076684.1 coordinate 125,662,293, forward strand.
GCCAAAAAAACTGGGCAAACAATGCCTACAAGGTCAACGACGTTAAAAAATTAAACCAGTAGGGTTTGCACCCTAGTTTGTAACGGTGGCGGAGGGAGGAGGACGCTAAAGGACAGCTGTGTGTGGAGTCATGAGGCTTGAAGAGAAGGACAGCTGCATAGAAGTCAGAACAAGTCTTCCGGCGTGCAGTAACCCTCCGAGATCCACCCCTCATTCATTTTAATAAAGGTCAGGTAATCGACACTTTTGTGACCTAGGCGAGTTCTCTTCTCAGTTACAATCCCTCCTGCTGCACTGAAGGTCCTTTCTGAGAGCACACTTGAGGCTGGGCAAGACAAGAGGTTCATGGCAAATTGTGACAGCTCTGGCCACAGATCAAGCCTGCGCACCCAGTAGTCCAGGGGTTCATCGCTCCTCAGAGTGTCGATATCTGCAGATAATGCCAGGTAGTCCGCTACCTGCCGGTCGAGGCGTTCTTTGAGGGTGGATCCAGAAGGGTTGTGGCGCTGCCTTGGACAGAAAAACATTTGCATGTCTGACGTTACAGACCGGCCAAAGGGCTTTGTCCTTGCAGGTGTGCTCGTGGCAGGATTACTGGCACCTCTGCCCCTGGAATGTTGATGAGTTCCTGAAGTGACATCACCCTTAAAAGCATTGTACAACATGTTTTGCAGGCTGGTTTGTAAATGCCGCATCTTTTCGGACTTGTGGTATGTTGGTAACATTTCTGACACTTTATGCTTGTACCGAGGGTCTAGTAGCGTTGCGACCCAGTACAGGTCCTTCTCCTTAAGCCTCTTGATACGGGGGTCCTTCAACAGGCATGACAGCATGAAAGACCCCATTCTCACAAGGTTGGATGCAGAGCTATCCATCTCCGCTTCCTCATTATCAAGGACTGCATCATCCACGGTCTCCTCCCCCCAGCCACGTAAAAGACCAGGGGTCCCCAAAAGGTCACCACTAGCCCCCTGGGAAGCCTGCTCCTGTTGGTCCTCCTCCTCCTCCTCCACAAAGCCACCTTCCTCCTCTGACTCCACTTCTGGCACCTCTCCCTGCGTTGCAGCAGGTGCCTGGGTTCGTTCTGGTGATTCCGACCATAAATCGTGCGCTTCCAGCTCCTCGTCACGCTGGTCTACAGCCTCATCTGTCACTCGTCGCACGGCACGCTCCAGGAAGAAAGCGAAGGGTATTAGGTCGCTGATGGTGCCTTCGGTGCGACTGACCATATTTGTCACCTCTTCAAAAGGTCGCATGAGCCTGCAGGCATCGCGCATAAGCACCCAGTAACGGGGGAAAAAAATCCCCAGCTCTGCAGATCCAGTCCTACCACCCAGTTCAAAAAGGTACTCGTTGACGGCCCTTTGTTGTTGCAGCAGACGTTCCAACATAAGGAGCGTTGAATTCCAGCGAGTCTGGCTGTCAGAAATCAAACGCCTGACTGGCATGTTGTAGCGCTGCTGAATGTCAGCAAGGCATGCCATGGCTGTGTAGGAACGTCTGAAATGGGCCGACACCTTTCTGGACTGGGTGAGAACGTCCTGGAATCCTGGGTACTTGGAGACAAAACGTTGGACTATTAAATTTAACACATGTGCCATGCAGGGCACATGTGTTAAATTTCCCAGTCTCAACGCTGCCAACAGATTGCTTCCATTGTCACACACCACTTTTCCGATCTGCAGTTGGTGTGGGGTCAGCCACCGATCGGCCTGTGACTGCAGAGATGACAGGAGTACAGATCCGGTATGGTTTTTGCTTTCCAGGCACGTCATCCCCAAGACAGCGTGACAACGGCGTACCTGGCACGTCGAATAGCCTAGGGGGAGCTGGGGGTGCACAGGTGTGGAGGAGGAGAAGGAGGACCCAGCAGCAGAGTAAGAAGAAGAAGAGGAAGAAGACGAGGTAGAGAGCGATGGAGGAGTAGAGGTGGTGGCAGAACCGCGTGCAATCCGTGGCGGTGACACCAACTCCACTGTTGTTGTTGTTGTTGAGCTACCCATTCCCTGCTTCCCATTCCCAGCCATTACCAAGTTCACCCAGTGGGCAGTGTAGGTGACATACCTGCCCTGACCATGCTTGGAGGACCATGCGTCAGTAGTCATATGGACCTTTGGCCCAACACTAAGTGACAGAGATGCGGTAACTTGGCTCTGCACATGTTGGTACAGGTGTGGTATTCCCTTTTTAGAAAAAAAATTGCGGCTGGGTACCTTCCACTGCGGTGTCCCAATTGCTACAAATTTGCGGAAGGCCTCAGAGTCCACCAGCTGGTATGGTAAAAGCTGGCGGGCTAAGAGTGCAGACAAGCCAGCTGTCAGACGCCGGGCAAGGGGGTGACAGTCAGACATTGGCTTCTTACGCTCAAACATGGCCTTCACAGAAACTTGGCTGGTGGCAGATGACTGGGAATGGGAACAGGTGGTCAAGGTGGAAGGCGGAGTGGAGGGTGGTTCAGATGGGTCAAGGAGAGCAGAGGTAGAGCAGTAAGATGCTGGACCAGAAGGAGTGTGGCTTTTAGTTTGCCTGTTGCCTTTGAGGTGTTGCTCCCAAAGTGCTTTGTGCTTGCCGCTCATGTGCCTTCGCATAGAAGTTGTACCTATGTGGCTGTTGGGCTTACCAAGGCTCAGTTTCTGACTGCACTCATTGCAAATTACAATGCTTTTGTCAGAGGCACACACATTAAAAAAATCCCACACTGCTGACTTTTTGGAAGTGTGCGATCTGGCGGTAACAGTAGAAGTTGGCGGCATTGGCGGCAATGGCGGGTGCGTTGGCCGGCTGAACACAGGTGCCGATACATGTTGTTGCCCTACTGATCCCTGCGGGCTGTCCTCCCTGCTTCTTCTAAGTCTTATTCTCCTACTGCCTCTCTGACTCTCCGTCTCTCCATCTGAACTACCCTCCTCTTGCTCTCTTCTACTAGGCACCCACAAAACATCAATCTCCTCATCATCATTCTCCTCAGATGCATCAATTTCTTCTGACACATCACAGAAGGAAGCAGCAGCGGGGACCTCCTCCTCATCACTCATCATTATGTCCATCTCTGTCGTGTTCTCTGCCAGAATTAAATCTGGTGTAACGTCCTCATCTCCTTCATCTTCTTCTGCCAATAATGGTTGCGCATTACTCAGTTCAAGAAACTCATGGGAAAATAACTCCTCTGATTCCAGTGAAGAAGGGGCACCGGTGGTGGAGGAAGTGTTACGTGGGGTGGCCATAGCAGTGGAGGATGAGGAGGATGTTGTGGTAAAGTTAGAAACGGTAGAGGATGGGGTGTGCTGTGTAAGCCAGTCAACTACCTCTTCAGCATTTTGGGAGTTCAGGGTCATTGGCTTTTTAAAACTGGGCAATTTGCTAGGGCCACAGGATTGCATAGCAGCACGGCCCCTAGCACGGCCTCTGCGTGGCGGCCTGCCTTTGCCTGGCATTATTTTTAAAAAAACAACAACAACTAAAACTCAGTTGTTTTTTCTGGAAACGATAATACACACAGCTAGATGGCAGTTTGAAGAAAACAGTGTGCAAATAATGCCTACAAGGTCAACGTATACACAGCGGTGGATACGGATTACGTAAAATATAAGAATGCTGCTTGAAAAAAAGTAACTCAAGTGGTTTTTCTAGAGACGATAATATTATCAATATTTAGACAAAATGTGAACAAGCTCACACAGCTAGATGGCGGTTTGAAGAAAACACTGTGCAAATAATGCCTACAAGGTCAACGTATACACAGCGGTGGATACGGATTACGTAAAATATAAGAATGCTGCTTGAAAAAAAGTAACTCAAGTGGTTTTTCTAGAGACGATAATATTATCAATATTTAGACAAAATGTGAACAAGCTCACACAGCTAGATGGCGGTTTGAAGAAAACACTGTGCAAATAATGCCTACAAGGTCAACGTATACACAGCGGTGGATACGGATTACGTAAAATATAAGAATGCTGCTTGAAAAAAAGTAACTCAAGTGGTTTTTCTAGAGACGATAATATTATCAATATTTAGACAAAATGTGAACAAGCTCACACAGCTAGATGGCGGTTTGAAGAAAACACTGTGCAAATAATGCCTACAAGGTCAACGTATACACAGCGGTGGATACGGATTATGTAAAATATAAGAATGCTGCTTGAAAAAAAGTAACTCAAGTGGTTTTTCTAGAGACGATAATATTATCAATATTTAGACAAAATGTGAACAAGCTCACACAGCTAGATGGCGGTTTGAAGAAAACACTGTGCAAATAATGCCTACAAGGTCAACGTATACACAGCGGTGGATACGGATTACGTAAAATATAAGAATGCTGCTTGAAAAAAAGTAACTCAAGTGGTTTTTCTAGAGACGATAATATTATCAATATTTAGACAAAATGTGAACAAGCTCACACAGCTAGATGGCGGTTTGAAGAAAACACTGTGCAAATAATGCCCACAAGATCAACGTATACACTACTACAGCGGTGGATACGGATTACGTAAAATATATTATGGCTGCTTGAAAAAAGTCACTCCGGTGTTTTTTCTGGAGACGGTAATATTATGGATATTTAGACAGAATGTGAACAAGGTCACACAGCTAGATGGCAGTTGGTTGAATAACACACTGGGCAAAAAATGCCTACAGGGCAAATAATGCCTAAAAGGTCAACTTATACACTACTACAGCGATGGATACGGATTACGTAAAATTTATTATGGCTGCTTGAAAACAGTCACTCCGGTGTTTTTTCTGGAGACGGTAATATTATGGATATTTAGACAGAATGTGAACAAGGTCACACAGCTAGATGGCAGTTGGTTGAATAACACACTGGGCAAAAAATGCCTACAGGGCAAATAATGCCTAAAAGGTCAACTTATACACTACTACAGCGATGGATACGGATTACGTAAAATTTATTATGGCTGCTTGAAAACAGTCACTCCGGTGTTTTTTCTGGAGACGGTAATATTATGGATATTTAGACAGAATGTGAACAAGGTCACACAGCTAGATGGCAGTTGGTTGAATAACACACTGGGCAAAAAATGCCTACAGGGCAAATAATGCCTAAAAGGTCAACTTATACACTACTACAGCGGTAGTAAAATAAAAAAAAGTAAAATAAAAAAAAAATGAATATTAAAAAAAAAAAATTACAGTTGGTGCTGCTGAACTACTAGGAGCAGCAGATTAGCACACCAGTCCCACTCCCCAACACTGCTAGACTAATAGCACTGGGCTCTTATAGTAGTAGTAGTAGTAGTAGTAGTAGTAAAACAACAAAAAAATAAATAAAAGCAGTCCTTACAAGGACTACTGTTATTGCAGCAGTCAGCAGATGAGATCAGAAGCAGGACAGCTGCCCACTGCAGCTACATACAGAGCACTGCAGTAGAAGGTAGATTACTAGCCAGCAAAGCTGCCTAAGCTTAAATGTCCCTCAAACCCCTGCAGACTTCTGTCCCTCCAATAACAGAGCAGTATCAACACGATTACTAGCCAGCAAACTTTCAACTGTCCCTGAAATCACTAACAGGCAGCAGCTCTCTCCCTACACTATCTCTTCAGCACACACAGGCAGAGTGAAAAAACGCTGCAGGGCTTCGGTTTTTATAGGGAAGGGGAGTGGTCCAGGGGAGAGCTTCCTGATTGGCTGCCATGTACCTGCTGGTCTGGGGTGAGAGGGCAAAAAAAAGCGCCAACAATGGCGAACCCAAAATGGCGAACGTCGCGCGACGTTCGCGAACTTCCGGCGAGCGTGAACACCCGATGTTCGCGCGAACAAGTTCGCCGGCGAACAGTTCGCGCCATCTCTATCAGTGACAACCCAACACAACCCTTGCATGGTGCAATGGTGTGTGAAAATCATTACTTATAGTTACAGTACATACTGTAGTTACTATAGAATTAAGTTGGGTTGAAAAAAGTTCATTAAGTTCAATCTCTTCAAGTGAAACCCAGTGCATGTGCACACACTCACAACTACCCCTCCATACACTCACATAAACTATATACAGTATACCAATATACTGTACTATATATAGTATATATATATAAATGTACTATATATATATATACAGATTCAAAGTCCTAGCGCACACCATCCATGAGTGACTCCAAAAATTATATCACATACCTGGGTGCTATGCTGAAAAAAGCTGCATTATCCAAATTCCACTGACAAAGGTGCACACCAGGATTTTTCGGTTTAAAACTCCATATTTATTAAATACGTTTAAAACAGGAACTGGCCAACGTTTGGTCTTTTTCTAAGACCTACACCAGGATTTTTCGGTTTAAAACTCCATATTTATTAAATACGTTTAAAACAGGAACCGTCCAATGTTTCGGTCTTTTTCTAAGACCTTGATAAAGGTCTTAGAAAAAGACCGAAACGTTGGCCAGTTCCTGTTTTAAACGTATTTAATAAATATGGAGTTTTAAACCGAAAAATCCTGGTGTGCACCTTTGTCAGTGGAATATATATATATATATATATATATATATATATATATATATATATATATATATATATATATATATGCAGCTCATCCATGTGTTGCAATTAAAATCAGTCTGGTGCATGGGTGTATGGCTTATATCATACTAAACAAATTATCCCAGCACTCTCATTATACAACTTTAAGGAAAAATTGGATTAGAGGAAACGTATCTGTATTTGGCAAAAACAGACACTTTTAGTTACATGGTTTGTACAAAGTATGCATAAGCTGAAGTGTCCCGCCAAGGCAGTGTCCATGCATCAGTCCTACCTAAGTGAAAAAAAGGGTATTTTCTTTAGGAGGAGAAAGACCATACCTGCTTCTCTCTTTATTTGGCATGACCTCTATATATATATCTATATATATAGATATATAGATATATCTATATATATAGTGATGGGCGAAGTTGGGGAGTTTTGCTAAAAAATTTGCGAATTTCCCGCGAAATTTGCGAAACAGCGAAAAATTCGCGAAACGGCACCGGTGTCTCGTTTTTGCCACCGGCGTCTGGTTTTTTTACCTTTTTGTCGCCGATGAATTTTTGCGGCGGTTTTGCGAATTGCAGGAATTTGCTGTGAATTTGTGCCTGGCGAATAAATTCGCCCATCACTATATATATATATATATATATATATATATATATATATATATATATATATATATATATTTAAATTCTCTGAAGAACCAGCACTCCCTTATATAAAAAATATCTGTTTTTATTTCAGTTACATTCCAACGTTTTAGTCCCTGTTGGGACCTTTCTCAACAGGGACCGAAACGTTGGAATGTAACAAAAATAAAAACATATATTTTATATATACGGGAGTGCTGGTTCTTCAGAGAATTTAAATACATATATTTTAACTGTGCACCCCAGCTGGAGAAGCTACATCAGTGTGCCTTGGAGTGCGGATACTCATTGGACCGTTATATATATATATATATATATATATATATATATATATATATATATACAGTATATAGTCTTTGTAAGTATTTGATTGATGCCTGAAACCTGTAATGTGTTCAGTACTGTGACATAGTGAAAAAAATGACTTTATTAAAGACTACACATCTTTAATGACATTTTTGCTCCTGTACTGTAAAAACTTTTGGTACTTAATCTGTTTATATGTGAGCATTCACTCTGCAAATCATATACAAAGTTAATTTGACATCTACTGAAATATATCTGATCGTGAAGTGAGCTGTTCATTTAGGATTTCCCAGAATGTTTCTTGGTTACATAATTCAAAGATAAATATGGCCCACAAGTAGAGATGTCGCGAACTGTTCGCCGGCGAACTTGTTCGCGCGAACATCGGGTGTTCGCGCTCGCCGGAAGTTCGCGAACGTCGCGCGACGTTCGCCATTTTGGGTTCGCCATTGTTGGCGCTTTTTTTTGCCCTCTCACCCCAGACCAGCAGGTACATGGCAGCCAATCAGGAAGCTCTCCCTTGGACCACTCCCCTTCCCTATAAAAACCGAAGCCCTGCAGCTTTTTTTCACTCTGCCTGTGTGTGCTGAAGAGATAGTGTAGGGAGAGAGCTGCTGCCTGTTAGTGATTTCAGGGACAGTTGAAAGTTTGCTGGCTAGTAATCGTTTTGATACTGCTCTGTTATTGGAGGGACAGAAGTCTGCAGGGGTTTGAGGGACATTTAAGCTTAGGTAGCTTTGCTGGCTAGTAATCTACCTTCTACTGCAGTGCTCTGTATGTAGCTGCAGTGGGCAGCTGTCCTGCTTCTGATCTCATCTGCTGACTGCTGCAATAGCAATAGTCCTTGTAAGGACTGCTTTTATTTATTTTTTTGTTGTTTTACTACTACTACTACTACTACTACTACTACTACTACTACTACTACTATAAGAGCCCAGTGCTATTAGTCTAGCAGTGTTGGGGAGTGGGACTGGTGTGCTAATCTGCTGCTCCTAGTAGTTCAGCAGCACCAACTTTAATTTTTTTTTTTTAATATTCATTCTTTTTTTATTTAACTTTTTTTTTATTTTACTACCGCTGTAGTAGTGTATAAGTTGACCTTTTAGGCATTATTTGCCCTGTAGGCATTTTTTGCCCAGTGTGTTATTCAACCAACTGCTATCTAGCTGTGTGCCCGTGTTCACATTCTGTCTAAATATCCATAATATTACCGTCTCCAGAAAAAACACCGGAGTGACTTTTTTCAAGCAGCCATAATAAATTTTACGTAATCCGTATCCATCGCTGTAGTAGTGTATAAGTTGACCTTTTAGGCATTATTTGCCCTGTAGGCATTTTTTGCCCAGTGTGTTATTCAACCAACTGCTATCTAGCTGTGTGCCCGTGTTCACATTCTGTCTAAATATCCATAATATTACCGTCTCCAGAAAAAACACCGGAGTGACTTTTTTCAAGCAGCCATAATAAATTTTACGTAATCCGTATCCCTCGCTGTAGTAGTGTATAAGTTGACCTTGTAGGCATTATTTGCCCTGTAGGCATTTTTTGCCCAGTGTGTTATTCAACCAACTGCTATCTAGCTGTGTGCCCGTGTTCACATTCTGTCTAAATATCCATAATATTACCGTCTCCAGAAAAAACACCGGAGTGACTTTTTTCAAGCAGCCATAATAAATTTTACGTAATCCGTATCCATCGCTGTAGTAGTGTATAAGTTGACCTTTTAGGCATTATTTGCCCTGTAGGCATTTTTTGCCCAGTGTGTTGACCTTGTAGACATTGTTTGCCCAGTTTTTTTGGACGCAGCCACTGAAGCACAGTTGCCAGAAAAAATATGCCATATAAATGCTGAAAATATAAATTTTTTTGGTTGCAGCCACTGAAGCACAGAGGCCAGAAAAATTATGCCATATAAATGCTGAAAATAGTCATTTTTCGCCATACGTTGACCTTGTAGACATTGTTTGCCCAGTTTTTTTGGTTGCAGCCACTGAAGCACAGAGGCCAGAAAAAATTAAACCAGTAGGGTTTGCACCCTAGTTTGTAACGGTGGCGGAGGGAGGAGGACGCTAAAGGACAGCTGTGTGTGGAGTCATGAGGCTTGAAGAGAAGGACAGCTGCATAGAAGTCAGAACAAGTCTTCCGGCGTGCAGTAACCCTCCGAGATCCACCCCTCATTCATTTTAATAAAGGTCAGGTAATCGACACTTTTGTGACCTAGGCGAGTTCTCTTCTCAGTTACAATCCCTCCTGCTGCACTGAAGGTCCTTTCTGAGAGCACACTTGAGGCTGGGCAAGACAAGAGGTTCATGGCAAATTGTGACAGCTCTGGCCACAGATCAAGCCTGCGCACCCAGTAGTCCAGGGGTTCATCGCTCCTCAGAGTGTCGATATCTGCAGATAATGCCAGGTAGTCCGCTACCTGCCGGTCGAGGCGTTCTTTGAGGGTGGATCCAGAAGGGTTGTGGCGCTGCCTTGGACAGAAAAACATTTGCATGTCTGACGTTACAGACCGGCCAAAGGGCTTTGTCCTTGCAGGTGTGCTCGTGGCAGGATTACTGGCACCTCTGCCCCTGGAATGTTGATGAGTTCCTGAAGTGACATCACCCTTAAAAGCATTGTACAACATGTTTTGCAGGCTGGTTTGTAAATGCCGCATCTTTTCGGACTTGTGGTATGTTGGTAACATTTCTGACACTTTATGCTTGTACCGAGGGTCTAGTAGCGTTGCGACCCAGTACAGGTCCTTCTCCTTAAGCCTCTTGATACGGGGGTCCTTCAACAGGCATGCCAGCATGAAAGACCCCATTCTCACAAGGTTGGATGCAGAGCTATCCATCTCCGCTTCCTCATTATCAAGGACTGCATCATCCACGGTCTCCTCCCCCCAGCCACGTACAAGACCAGGGGTCCCCAAAAGGTCACCACTAGCCCCCTGGGAAGCCTGCTCCTGTTGGTCCTCCTCCTCCTCCTCCACAAAGCCACCTTCCTCCTCTGACTCCACTTCTGGCACCTCTCCCTGCGTTGCAGCAGGTGCCTGGGTTCGTTCTGGTGATTGCGACCATAAATCGTGCGCTTCCAGCTCCTCGTCACGCTGGTCTACAGCCTCATCTGTCACTCGTCGCACGGCACGCTCCAGGAAGAAAGCGAAGGGTATTAGGTCGCTGATGGTGCCTTCGGTGCGACTGACCATATTTGTCACCTCTTCAAAAGGTCGCATGAGCCTGCAGGCATCGCGCATAAGCACCCAGTAACGGGGGAAAAAAATCCCCAGCTCTGCAGATCCAGTCCTACCACCCAGTTCAAAAAGGTACTCGTTGACGGCCCTTTGTTGTTGCAGCAGACGTTCCAACATAAGGAGCGTTGAATTCCAGCGAGTCTGGCTGTCAGAAATCAAACGCCTGACTGGCATGTTGTAGCGCTGCTGAATGTCAGCAAGGCGTGCCATGGCTGTGTAGGAACGTCTGAAATGGGCCGACACCTTTCTGGACTGGGTGAGAACGTCCTGGAATCCTGGGTACTTGGAGACAAAACGTTGGACTATTAAATTTAACACATGTGCCATGCAGGGCACATGTGTTAAATTTCCCAGTCTCAACGCTGCCAACAGATTGCTTCCATTGTCACACACCACTTTTCCGATCTGCAGTTGGTGTGGGGTCAGCCACCGATCGGCCTGTGACTGCAGAGATGACAGGAGTACAGATCCGGTATGGTTTTTGCTTTCCAGGCACGTCATCCCCAAGACAGCGTGACAACGGCGTACCTGGCACGTCGAATAGCCTAGGGGGAGCTGGGGGTGCACAGGTGTGGAGGAGGAGAAGGAGGACCCAGCAGCAGAGTAAGAAGAAGAAGAGGAAGAAGACGAGGTAGAGAGCGATGGAGGAGTAGAGGTGGTGGCAGAACCGCGTGCAATCCGTGGCGGTGACACCAACTCCACTGTTGTTGTTGTTGTTGAGCTACCCATTCCCTGCTTCCCATTCCCAGCCATTACCAAGTTCACCCAGTGGGCAGTGTAGGTGACATACCTGCCCTGACCATGCTTGGAGGACCATGCGTCAGTAGTCATATGGACCTTTGGCCCAACACTAAGTGACAGAGATGCGGTAACTTGGCTCTGCACATGTTGGTACAGGTGTGGTATTCCCTTTTTAGAAAAAAAATTGCGGCTGGGTACCTTCCACTGCGGTGTCCCAATTGCTACAAATTTGCGGAAGGCCTCAGAGTCCACCAGCTGGTATGGTAAAAGCTGGCGGGCTAAGAGTGCAGACAAGCCAGCTGTCAGACGCCGGGCAAGGGGGTGACAGTCAGACATTGGCTTCTTACGCTCAAACATGGCCTTCACAGAAACTTGGCTGGTGGCAGATGACTGGGAATGGGAACAGGTGGTCAAGGTGGAAGGCGGAGTGGAGGGTGGTTCAGATGGGTCAAGGAGAGCAGAGGTAGAGCAGTAAGATGCTGGACCAGAAGGAGTGTGACTTTTAGTTTGCCTGTTGCCTTTGAGGTGTTGCTCCCAAAGTGCTTTGTGCTTGCCGCTCATGTGCCTTCGCATAGAAGTTGTACCTATGTGGCTGTTGGGCTTACCAAGGCTCAGTTTCTGACTGCACTCATTGCAAATTACAATGCTTTTGTCAGAGGCACACACATTAAAAAAATGCCACACTGCTGACTTTTTGGAAGTCTGCGATCTGGCGGTAACAGTAGAAGTTGGCGGCATTGGCGGCAATGGCGGGTGCGTTGGCCGGCTGAACACAGGTGCCGATACATGTTGTTGCCCTACTGATCCCTGCGGGCTGGCCTCCCTGCTTCTTCTAAGTCTTATTCTCCTACTGCCTCTCTGACTCTCCGTCTCTCCATCTGAACTACCCTCCTCTTGCTCTCTTCTACTAGGCACCCACAAAACATCAATCTCCTCATCATCATTCTCCTCAGATGCATCAATTTCTTCTGACACATCACAGAAGGAAGCAGCAGCGGGGACCTCCTCCTCCTCCTCCTCATCACTCATCATTATGTCCATCTCTGTCGTGTTCTCTGCCAGAATTAAATCTGGTGTAACGTCCTCATCTCCTTCATCTTCTTCTGCCAATAATGGTTGCGCATTACTCAGTTCAAGAAACTCATGGGAAAATAACTCCTCTGACTCCAGTGAAGATGGGGCACCGGTGGTGGAGGAAGTGTTACGTGGGGTGGCCATAGCAGTGGAGGATGAGGAGGATGTTGTGGTAAAGTTAGAAACGGTAGAGGATGGGGTGTGCTGTGTAAGCCAGTCAACTACCTCTTCAGCATTTTGGGAGTTCAGGGTCATTGGCTTTTTAAAACTGGGCAATTTGCTAGGGCCACAGGATTGCATAGCAGCACGGCCCCTAGCACGGCCTCTGCGTGGCGGCCTGCCTTTGCCTGGCATTATTTTTAAAAAAACAACAACAACAAAAACTCAGTTGGTTTTTCTGGAAACGATAATACACACAGCTAGATGGCAGTTTGAAGAAAACAGTGTGCAAATAATGCCTACAAGATCAACGTATACACTACTACAGCGGTGGATACGGATTACGTAAAATATATGAATGCTGCTTGAAAAAAAGTAACTCAAGTGGTTTTTCTAGAGACGATAATATTATCAATATTTAGACAAAATGTGAACAAGCTCACACAGCTAGATGGCGGTTTGAAGAAAACACTGTGCAAATAATGCCTACAAGGTCAACGTATACACAGCGGTGGATACGGATTACGTAAAATATAAGAATGCTGCTTGAAAAAAAGTCACTCCGGTGTTTTTTCTGGAGACGGTAATATTATGGATATTTAGACAGAATGTGAACACGGTCACACAGCTAGATAGCAGTTGGTTGAATAACACACTGGGCAAAAAATGCCTACAGGGCAAATAATGCCTACAAGGTCAACGTATACACAGCGGTGGATACGGATTACGTAAAATATAAGAATGCTGCTTGAAAAAAAGTCACTCCGGTGTTTTTTCTGGAGACGGTAATATTATGGATATTTAGACAGAATGTGAACACGGGCACACAGCTAGATAGCAGTTGGTTGAATAACGTATGGCGAAAAATGACTATTTTCAGCATTTATATGGCATATTTTTTCTGGCAACTGTGCTTCAGTGGCTGCGTCCAAAAAAACTGGGCAAACAATGCCTACAAGGTCAACGTATGGCAGTTGTTTAAAGAGAACAGTAGATTACTAGCCAGCAAAGCTACCTAAGCTAAAATGTCCCTCAAATCCCTGCAGACTTCTGTCCCTCCAATACAGAGCAGTATCACGCAGATTACTAGCCAGCAAACTTACTATCATCTGTCCCTGAAATCACTAACAGCTCTCCCCCTACACTATCTCTTCCAAGCACACACAGGCAGATTTTTCAGATACATTTTTGCCCTTGATCCCCCTCTGGCATGCCACTGTCCAGGTCGTTGCACCCTTTAAACAACTTTAAAATCATTTTTCTGGCCAGAAATGTCTTTTGTAGATGTTAAAGTTCGCCTTCCCATTGAAGTCTATGGGGTTCGCGAACCGTTCGCGAACCGCTCGCAATTTTGCGCAAGTTCGCGAATATGTTCGCGAACTTTTTTTCCGACGTTCGCTACATCCCTACCCACAAGCAACTAACACAATTGTTATGGGATCTTATAATTTGAAATTACAGGTTATGTAAGTTTTTTGGACAATTCCTAAAGAAAAAAACCCAAAAACTTCTAAAAATACAAACTGATTTAAAACGAACCAATAGACTCAGTGCAGCTTCCGTTGACTTCTATAGGACCTCAAAAACTTTTACCTGGTGAAATTTTGAATTAGTGGTTTTTGTGGTTTTTACACTTGGGGCAGATTTATTAAGGTTTGAATGTTTATTTCTAAAAAATGTGAGTTTTCAAGAATTTTTTGGTCAAAGCTCACATTTTCAAGTTAAAAAAAAAAAAACCCAGAATTGATCAAGTTTTTTTTAATAATATACAATGTATTATACCTCGACCCTGGAAATAGCATGAATCCAAAAATACACCACCTAAAACCTGTCAAGGATATGTAGACGTCAATGGCCTGAGGTCCCTTGAATCATTTGAAGAGGTTAACAGCCTGTTTGATTTTCAAGTTTTTTTCTGAGAGTATTACCCGAAAACTCTAAAGATTTGCGCGATTCAAGTTTATTTTGCCAAAAACTCGATCCTTGAGCTTTCAGGTTGTGGGACTCAAACTCGCAGAATTGGGTTTTTTACATTCGAGTTTTTTTCTTAAGTAAGATACCATTTGATTTTCATTTGAGGTAAAAAAAAAATTCTGACACACGACCTTTGAAAAATCAGCCCCTTAGTCTCGAATTTTTTACAGCTTTTTTAAAAAATAGGGAAACCACAAATTTTTACATATTCAAGGAAAAAAAATCAAAATTCAATTGTTATTAAATGGGCCCCTTAATTTTGATATCTACTGCATACATACAAACAAATACACACTTTTTTCTGCTAAAACTCATGAATTTGAATTATGCTTAGGAAAAGTCTTATGTACAATATTTAGTCACAACAAAGAATTTGTAAAGCTTGCATGTAAAACTTTTCAAAGTTTTTCAATATATCTACTCAGATTTTTTAATAAATACGCAAGCGTTCACAAATTTTTAAAATAAAGTTTATTCAAAGTTGAAAAATTACATTACATGAATGTTTTTTATGGCTAGGCATTTTATTGGTTGTTATAACATATGGGCATTTGGCCACGTGACACCTATATAAAGCCAAACTCAAAATGTCATGTTTTCATGATGCTGTTCATGAGCATATTACTGCCATTTAAACTTGAAGATATACAGTATTTAACTTGAAAAAAATGTATGCTTTTGGAATTTTTAGTTGAGTAAAGAGCTTGTTGGTATTAATTAAAGTGAAAAATATGTTGCATATGTTTCTCCCCAAAACAGAAAAAGTATGCACATGAAATGAGTCCTATTTTACAGCACACTGTGGCACAGAGGAGTTGGGTATTTGTGGTTTAGGTCACATCATAAGGCAAGCTTCTGGGTGTACAGGAAAAAGTAAGAAATACACAGAGATAATAAGACTATTAAGGGATTTGCAGGCACATCATTTACTAGACAGGAGTCTAGTTATAAAGCCAGGCAAGTCTTCACTTTAAGTAATGTTTTCTAAGACGTTGTAGATTATTCCCTTTTCTTAATTCAGTCTAAGATTTTCTGCTGACAATATAGTAGTTTATATTAATAAATAAAATCTGTTCCCAAGTATATCTGAAGACCTGTTTGACTCTCCAGTTTAGTGTCCATCCAAAGAGCCTCCCGGTAAAGGTGGTGTGTAATACAAAGGGTAATTCAGCCATACTGAAATGAAAAATTATTATTCCAATGGTACGCCATATTAGATGTTGACTCACTACAAGAGAACTGAATTAAAAGGATTTTCTTTAAAGCCTGCCTAGTAGATATCAGGCCAGATATGGTTGGGCAGGCCATTGGTTTGTCCTCAGACATAGTCCAATAAGCAACCAACCTGGATGGACCCACACACACACACACACACACACACACACACGTATATAGCATATATAAGTAGGGGGTGCAATAAGGGTGTGACCACAAAATACATATAGTCAAATACAAGAGTCCTCTGCACTCAACCCATTATCAATATATTTAAGACAGAGACATTTTGTGCATACTGCTACTGAAAAATGCCTTACCCTTTAAACAAAACAGGGATTGTTTGTCCATATATTGCAATATATTTAAGCTGCCAACTACGTCAAAGTCATCCCATAGGGACTAGGTTTTACCTGCAACTTACTTGCTGCAAGTAAGTTGCAGGTAAAACCTAGTCCCTTTGTAAAATGTATAATGAAGCAGTAGAATTCTTAATGAATCAGATAAAATTGAGCGTAGGACTGGCCAGATATGGGATGACTTTTATGTAGTTGGCCAGCTTAAATATATTGCAATATATGGACAAACAATCCCTGTTTTGTTTAAAGGGTAAGGCATTTTTCAGTAGCAGTATGCACAAAATGTCTCTGTCTTAAATATATTGATAATGGGTTGAGTGCAGAGGACTCTTGTATTTGACTATATATATATATATATATAATATTCCCCTGACAAATTATATCCCCAAACTGTACAAGATCCTTTGGGTGCCTGTTCATTTGATATGGGGATGTCCATAAACTCAGAAATTCTGGTCTAAAGTTATTAAGTATGGCTGAGGTACTGGCACTTAAGCAAATCCATGACCAAAACTGGTCCTGGTAGAAACCTTAGTGCCAACAAATAACATGAGAGACTTTGTGAGACATCTTAAAAATCAATTGGATGAGCTCCCCAACTCAATCTGTTCAATCTGTCTTGTTTAATTGTCAAGAATTAAGTTAAAGAACTAAATAAACTGTCAATTTTAATAAAAAATTCCATCTGACATCTAGATCTGGCACTAATTTGAATCAAATACTTTAAAGGAATTCTTTCATTGGAAAACTTGCAGCAGTTAATAGTGTGCCTTCAAAGAATCCTGCATTGAAATCCATTTTTCAAAAGAGCAAACAGATTATTTTATATTTAATTTAGACATTTGACATGGGGCTAGAGATGTTCCCAGTTTCTTGGTTGGAGTATTATCACCCCTTCCCTTCCCTCCCCAGCAACCCTTTAGCAGATCAAACAGATAACAGCTCCCTGACACCTGCATTGCTAAAAATGTTCCCATGTTCCCAGCACTTCATAGTAAAAATCCAAGTCCAGCTAACCCAAGTCATGACAAGTTATACTGAGTAGTAGAAACAATAGCTTATCTGAAAGCAGTTCCATTGTGAAGTGCTGGTTATTTCAGAAAGCACATGACCAGGCAAAATGTCATGTGAAGGCTGACTACACACCAATATTACAACTAAAATTACATTCATTGGTTCAAGAATAGAATTTTCAATGGTAGAATAAATTACATGCCATGTAACACAGTGTCATTTAGTAATAGAAAATATACCATACAAAAACATGGCAAAATTCCTTTAAGCTAGCTTTGAGAACTTCTTTTGGAACAGCAAATCTCAAAACAATTAAAAAGTATGACATTATATAAGACCACTGCCCAACAATGATTGTTTCCCATACAACTAATGACGTCAAATAATGTTAATTTTAAAATGAATAATACTATTGTTCTCAATATTTGATAATGAGCACCATTTGCTGCTTCATAGTTGATGACAAAGCTATATTAATATATGCCAAGGTATTCTAGAGATGCTAATATATATTCTGTGTGCATCAGAAAGTGATATCAGACACTCTGCAGGCTATAGACCAACCACAGAGAACCTATTTAATGCAACAGAAAAGAGCTATTCCTATTTATTTTTAAAGCGAAGAGAGAAGTGGAAACTTGTATTACCTGGTATTACCTTAACCATGCTTAACAACCCGATTTTCTGAGCAGCTGGTAGATGTCATTGACATGCAATACTGTAGCAATAGTCACCAGGGAAACAGCCATAGTTTCTATAGTAAAAAATTCCACCCCCACACTATAGAAAAGTCAAGAAACAATGTTAAAATGTACTTCAATAATCTTGTAAATAAGAATTATCTAGGGAATTGTGTGGTTTATTTTAACATTGGTTTGTTTTTGTGAATGATTTTCTAATTTCGAATTTTCATTCTATTTCAAAAGGCTTCAACATATCTGGATGAAACAGAATTGTCTGTTTGCAAATCGCTGGAATTAAATGCAATTAAAGTTTTATAAATTGTCAAAGTGAAAAAATTTACAGTTTGACTGAATTTAATTAGTTCTAGGGTCAGATTTATCAACGGTTGGATTTCTAGTTTATTCACATTTCTACGAAATGTGACCCTCAACCTTTCGTTTGATTTAATATTCAGCTCAAAGTGCAAAGTGCCGCTCACAAGTGCCATAGGCAGGGCTTATGTACAGGACCCCCCACTACCTTGTGTTCCCCAGCTGGGTCCTAAATCTCCATTGTCAATATTCTTTTACAGATCACAGCATAGTTTTCCTTTGACAATTATATTTCATGTTCCTTTCTTCCAGGCTCTGCATGTATTTCTTTGAGCACAGCAGGCACGCAGTGTCTAATTTGTAGAACTATATGGGATTGATATTTAATCATGACAAATCCAATATGCATCTTCTGTTTTGACTGCACTGCAGATAAGAAACAAAACAAGCCAAACAATGGGTTACATAATCTTCATAATAGAAAATGGTTTGTTTTGATCAGCAATCATGTATGGTTGATTTCATCTCTTATGTGTGCATCCCAAATGATGGAATGATAGGGCCTTTAAAGTATTTTCACATGGCGATATAGGTAGTGATGGGTGAATTTATTCGCTAGGCGTGAATTTGCGGGGAATTCTGCTGCGAATATTTGTGAAACGGCAAAAAATTTGAGAAACTGTGCCGGTGTCTCATTTTTCAAAAATGAGATGCCGGCACCATTTCGCGGTTTTTTTTGTGCAGTTTCATGAATTTTCGGTTTCAAAGAATTTTTGCCGAAATGCCCCAAATTCACCCATCACTAGATATAGGCTTTCTGGCTGTGTCTTTTATTTAAACCTGTATTGTGAGCTATGAAACAAATGATATGCCTAATTTGGAGGCCCCTTTGTCTAATACAAAGAGTTCAACTTCCCAGTTTCTCAAGTCATATTAGAGTTCTGCGATATTGTGTCATTTTATTTCATGTTGCTTTGCATACATAAATGACCCCTAAAGAGTCTACTATTCAATACATATAACATTTATCTTCTTTTTTTTCATGAAACAGCAAAATATGAGGTCACTGATTGTGAGCACAGAAATGCATGTAACACTATGGGGGTCAAGGTATTTTTCATCCAGCCACAGCTGTTTTACAAGTGTTGGAGAAATAGGGGTAGTAGCTGCATTATAAGTCTAATATGCTGTGTCAGTAGAAATATAGGAACCAGTGGTTTTTAACCATTAACAGTAGATTTACTGAGTATCCAAGAAGAATTAACGAGAAAGATATACCAGGAATTCTGTTAAGTCTAGTACATGTATGGGACCTGTTATCCAGAATGCTCGGGACCTGGGGTTTTCCGGATAACGGATCTTTCCATAATTTAGGTCTTCATGGCTTAAGTCTACTAGAAATTCATTTAAACATTAAATAAACCCCAATAGGCTGGTTCTGCTTTCAATAAGGATTAATTATATCTTAGTTGGGATCAAGTACAAGCTACTGTTTTATTATTACAGAGAAAAAGGAAATCATTTTTAAAAATTTGGATTATTTGGATAAAATGGAGTCTATGGGAGACAGCCATTCCGTAATTCAGAGCATTCTGGATATCGGGTTTCCGGATAAGGGATCCTATACCTGTAATAGAAAAAACGGCATATCGTCGGAGCTACTTATTTTGCATTTGTTAAATGCAGCCAGATCCTTAATTCCTAGATACTGTAAAAATAAAGCACCTCTGATATACAAGGAGTGGCAGCAGTTAGTTGAGGAAACTAGAGGAAACTAGAAGGATAGAAAAGATAACTCATATACTACAGAATACAAGTAAAAGGTATTGGAAAATTTGGGAACCTTGGCTATCCTTTCTCAAAAAACAGATCCCTATAAAAGTGAGGTGAGAATATCGAGATGACGGTACACAAGAGTGATAAAGGAAAGAGTTTTACTGAACGGATAGAAAGAGTTTCATTGTCAATGTTATGAGGTCATAATATGCTGTTTCAATTGTCCTTTGTATATTAAGAAGTGATTATTTTGATTGAACTTAATTTCCTTTTTTCTTTCTGTACCTAAAAAATTGTTTGGATAAATAAAAAAATATAGCAGTAGTAGCTGCACTATAAGTCTGATATGCTGTGTCAGTAGAAATATAGGAACCAGTGGTTTTTAACCATAAACAGTAGATTTACTTAGCATCCAAAAAACAGAATCCACTCTTGATGCAAATAGACAAAGTATAATCAAATGTGACTGGTAGATTCATTGTTCTGAAACAACAATAATCATTTAAGGCAAGAAACTGTGATGAGTCCTGTAAAGGTACAGTATCACCAAATATTATGACACCTTATTGCCTGGATCTCCTCAGTGGGTGCCACCTAGGCATAAGATTAACAGCTTGGATACTTCTCTACTTTGGTGCCTACAGTTTACAAGTGTTGCCTCCATGTTTTTTTACCATCTATTTCTCATTCCCAGTATCTTTGCTCCCTGGCTTCACAAAGTGATGGCTTACTCTAGGTTTCTTAGCTTTTTCTCATGTACAGAGGCCTCTTTTTCTCTTAAAAACATCAGCAAATCCACTGCCTTTCCTTCTAAGGTGTAGCCCAAAGAGACAGGTCAATGTGTTCATATTAATAGACTGGTGAAATAGGAATTATCCATAATATACCTTAGCCAATGGGAATATCTCCTATCTACAGGCCACAGATTACCTAAAAAAGATAAAACCATACAGTGCATACTCTGTAGACTTCAGCAGTGCAATCTTTGTGTAACTAGTGAAGGTTTTTCTCTAGTCTTTAGAAAATAAATCTGTTGAGGACAAATGAACACAAGTTTGCAAGTCATACGAGTTTAGTTGAAAGTGAAGAATATAAAGAATAAAATAAAGCAAAAGAAAAAGTTCAATATCTTAGAAAAGCTAAGGCCTGAGAGCTCAATGACCAATTTATTAAAGGAACTAAAACTTTTTTTTTTTTATTTTTGTATTTGAATTTCTCCTTCATAATTATATTTTTATCTGTATTTTTTCATTCCTTGAATCCAAAAAATATTTTTGTGGACTATTTCCCCTAATTCTATTGATTTGAGGTGTCAGCTAGAGTGTCACTGCTTTGTCACTGTTCTGTGTATTTACGATATCCAGTCAAAATCCATGGGCAGATACTGAACACTTGTATTGTTTAAAGTTTGAAAATGTCAGCAAATGTTCAAACAATAAATCAAAATCAAATATGTCAGTCCCCACAGCAGGACTGAGCAACTCTCATCCATTCTCCTTAGAAAACCAGTTTAAGTCAGTTGAAGGTCAACGGCTGACAACTTCTTAAGTTTTGCAATAGGTTTTCTACTGGAGCCATAAATAGAGTCCATGTCTCTGTTCTTAAGCAAAGTACTTTTCTCCATCCATTCCTCTTTGTTGCTGGCAAGTTTCCCAAGGTGTTTGGACAAAACGTTTTCTCCCTTGTGACTGGATCTGAGGGTTAAAATGTATCAGAGCACTAGGTGGCTCCCTAAACTATTTCTACTGAGAAATCTTCACCAGTTCTGAAAGAGTCAAAAATTCTTCATGTACAAGATTGTTTATTCATGTGTGGTAGGTATAAGCCATTACAGTTGTGGGAGCACTCGAAGGCTAAGTAAAAATATATAAAAACAATGGAAGTGCTACTGATCTAGCCAAATTATCTACAATCATACAAAAAAGAAAAAGAGTTGGGATTGA
This sequence comes from Xenopus petersii, assembly GCA_038501925.1. Classification (NCBI taxonomy): domain Eukaryota; kingdom Metazoa; phylum Chordata; class Amphibia; order Anura; family Pipidae; genus Xenopus; species Xenopus petersii. The sequence goes on from CM076684.1 coordinate 125,684,218, forward strand.
TCTATTCACATCCCCTGTTTTATGAGTAATCTATGCAAGTGCATGTATTTACAAAAAGAGGGTTTTTTTGTTACAAAGTTAAATTGGTAAGCCGCCATATCACGTCAAGGTAAACCCCATATGATGGTCCATAGCTATTTACCTCCGGGCATAATATTGAAAGGCTAGCACCTCCCTGCATGGTAGCATATCTTGGGATAAGTGACTCCTGACCTGGGTATTGGTTTTTAATCAGATGGCTTAGTCCTCCACCACCAGGGCCGCCATCGGGGGGGGGGGGACAAGTGTACCAGGCCCGGCAGTGCTGCATTTTTTGAAGATCCGGGCCCCCCTTACGAGCGCCCGAGCCGTACGTCTTGCCTCTGCCTTGCCGAATGCAGAAGTGCCGAAAAGCCGAAAGCCAGTGCACCGAAAAGACCCGAAGTCACGAAAGGAGGCGAAACTGAAGTCCTGAAGCGGTGAAAAGACCCGAAGTCACGAAAGGAGGCGAAACTGAAGTACTGCAGCCATGAGTTCAATTCTACTGAACACCAGTTTGTGTTTTTTTTTAATCCCCTGGCCACCAATGTATTATTTTAATATTCTATAGGCCCCTGCCCCCAATCTTTTTTTTAACTTGTAAGGGGGCCCCTGCCACCCAAGTTTTTTTTTTTTTTCCAAAAAAAAAAATTTTTTTTAAATTTTTTTTTATGGGGCCCCAATTTGTTTTTAATTTATAAGGGGGCCCCTATCACCAATGTTAATTATTTTTGTTGGGGCCCCAAGTTTTTTTTAACTTATAAGGGGGCTCCTGCCACCAATGTTTTTTTTTTTTTTTTTTTTTTAAACTTTTTTTAAAATATTTTTTGAGGGGCCCCAATTTTTTATAAGGGGCCCCTGACCATCAATAGCTTTTTATAACTTGTGTGGGGGGGTTACTTTATTTAGCGCTGATGTCTGTGTGGTCTTTTAACTGCGATATGTGGTGGAGTGGGCGGGATATGGGGTGGGGCTTGGGCGTCAGTGTGGGCGGGGCCACAAATTTTGTTGTACGGGGCCCTGTGATTTCTAATGGCAGCCCTGTCCACCACCATTAACTTTTAGAAAATAAAAAATTCCAAGACCACAACATTGGTTCCACAGGCTTAATCCTCCGCCACTTGAGGCTTTTAAGAGAAAGGTGAAGGGGTGCTACAACCACATAGAAGTTTAGCTTGCTAAATACAAAAAAGGGTTGTGGAGTATGACCACTATTTGCATGGAATACCCTCAAGGCTGAAGCTCATCCAATGGGTTTTAAGATACAAAGCGTTTCCAGATACAAACCGGTTTCGACCCTTATTGGGACCCATTAGTGCAGTACATCGTTTTTTGATCAAAATATGTGGATCCAAGAGCTTTTTCCCAGGATTCCTTCTGCGTTGCATATAAAGGTATTACCAAATTAACCAAAGGTTATTTTCTTGTGGATCTATTTCCTTGGCTTCAGAAATCATCCTGGGCCTTTTCCCCAGAATTACTCTTAAGAGAATGTGATCTAGGATGTGTTTACTTTTGCTGGGCACTGTATTATAATTCCTCATTTATGAAACACTGACCTGTGCATACAAATGATTTACATGTACATTGCCTCCAGCAGATGCTGGGTGCATGTGTCTGCAAACTCCATGAATATGTTATTATTTGTGTTTATATATATTTGTAATGCCTCTGCATCTGATGTGGGCACTATAAATCAGCACAGCAGTAACTGAGATTTCACATTGCCGGGCACACTGCCTTACTCTTTATCAGAAAGGTTGTTGAAGTGAACTTCGGTAAAGTTTTACTATGTCAGTAATTAAAAACTATAATACACAAAGGCAGTTTTGGGAATGTATTGAATTTAGAAACTGGTACAAATATTTTTAGTGATCGCTTCTACTTTGCAATTTCAACATTTGCCATACAGGATAATGGTAGAAATTCACTGAGATCCTTTATCTTCATGTCTCTAGACACCATATGCTTTGCCCTAAAAATTTAAATGGTGGATGCTAAACCAAAGTGGTGTATTAGATCACCTAACCAATAGCAATACTGGATATATATGTCATTTAGAAATGAGGTAAAGAAACCTAATGGTAAGCACAACTGCTAACAACAAAATAAATATTTATAATGGTACTTGCACTTATACAAATTGCTTGAAAATTTCAGCTAGAGATGATACTCCGATGCTTTGATGAATTTTATGCAATTGCTCATAAGGGTACTAAATTAACTCTACCCTGATGCAGTGGAACTTTTTGGAGATCCTATGTGTGTTGCACAATGTTGGACCGGGTTGGCAGGACACCAGGTGAAAAACCGGAGGGCCCCACCAACGCAGACCCACACCCTTCTGATCAAGGCCACAACTAGAAAACAGGTACATGTGGGGGGATGTGGGGTTGTGGTGGGGGGCCTAGAGGAGGTTGTGGCTGGGATGGGGGGTTTGGAGGTGGGGTGGAAGCCTCAGTGGGCTTCAGATCCTCCATTCAGATGATGCTGTTGCACCTATACATGCATAAAATATGCACCTAGTGGACCATAAAATATCACCATCTTGGGTGTTACATGCATTGCCATGCTGAAAGATATCCTATCATGCACACACAGACTAACAAAAACTAGTGTGAACATTTGTACTGTACATGATTTAAACACTAATGTGCACCTACATTAGTAAATTGTATACAAACATATGCTGCTTTGTGGGCACCATGGAGATTTTCCCCTGACCATGCCAACTTTTTTTTGCATTCCTTACAGATAGACCCTATAGTGACTTGACTGTTTCATGTTTGGTTCAAGAAGTTTGAGCTGCTCTTTTCAATAAAAAGCTGCTTGTTTATTGTTGAAGAATTTATCATAAAGTATAATCGCACATCAGGATTTGTTTCTAGCTAAAAATTTGCATGGCTTTGATGGCCTGAACATCTTGCAAGGTATATGTGTTTTATTTCTTTTGGTTCATATGGCAACAAGTACAGAAAGAATTTTCAATAAGGCACCAACTTTCAAGCAAAAGAAAGAAGCATTGATGCTGATGATATGGGATATTAGCTCCAGGAGTGCTACTTTTCAAGTAAAGTTTTGAATGTAAAAATAATGTTTCACATTAAAATGGAACAAGCTAAGATACACAGGAGCAAGGACCCAATAGCAAACAGCATGCAAGTAAGGTAAGGCTGGGAATCAATCAAGTACAATTTTCCATTTACATACAACACCTTATTTGTATACTTTTAAAATGCACTTTGATGAAGCTTTTTCGTTTATTTATTTATTTTATTTTATTTTAACATAACCTAAAGCAATGTCCACAAAAAAAAGTGAATTCATGAGAGAAGAACACAGAAGGACACTGCAACAAAAAAAGTAACATAAAAGCTTAGTTATGAAGTCAAGCTCAAAATTCCATCCAAATACTAATTACTAATGCAAAGGTAGTTTACTGCTTATCCGCGGATTGGAAAAACCCAAGAGATTAGTTATGTCCAGAACGCTTTATGGAACTGTTGTGGAATTTCAATTACTGGAGATCACTTTAAAGTTTATTTGACACAAGCTCCGTGGATTCTGAACTCACAAAGAGTCATGGCCGCAAAAAGAGTGTTAGAGATATCCCTTCACAGCATTGAAAAACAAAGTTTCTTATAACAAATCAGATGGTTCTTCCTCAAGATCAAGGTACTAATAACCAAGGCTAGCTTGAGAACACAATCCATCTAAATCAGGAGGGGCTTCCAGGGTAATCTGCATATGCAGAATTTTATTCTTTCTCAAGACACGACAAAAAGAAAAATGTGGAGTGAAGAGTAAAGGTTCAAAGTTACCTGGTCCCCTCCCCCCCACTCACTAGCAAACCAGTTTGAGTACAAACGACCAATTAGAGCTACATAGTTAAAAAAAGTGGCTACTTAACTTAACTTTTAATTTGACCAATAAAATTAATGCACACACTGGGCCATGCCCACACAACACAAAGTGGATAGACAGACTCACTGTTATAAACTCGTGTGAGCAGTGCAAGACTATTGCCTTAAAAAACACTCACATTAAAATAGCACAAACCCACATTTTTCTCACCGCGGTGAATACATTTGCAAAACTCCAGTTAAATTCGCCGATGTCAAAAAATTTTGGACGCGCGTCCGAAAACTCGCTCACATCAGTAAACTCGCTTGTGTCAGAATCACCGCTCATCAACACTATTTGGACACCCATTGACTTTAACGCTGGCGTCAAAATTGATGCAAGCATTAAATTTCGAGTTTCACTAGTTTTTCGCAAATTCATTTTGCGAATTTCGTTGGAATCTTTCCGCGAAATTCACTCATCACTAAACAATTTAATGACTGAATATTCACATATTTTGACTACATTTATAGTCAATTTTAAGTGCCAGCTTAAGGGATGGATTGACCTATACTTCATGGAGTAACAAAAACTGGGTAAATACTGTATGTCTGTCATCAAAAATGAAACCTTATCAGCAAAGCTTTAGAATTCCTCACAATCATCAAAATTGATTTAATCTTGTGTTTATAACGAAGAACTTTCCTCCCCCGTGTGCCTGGAATGTTTTTCTTATTTATATGATGATTAGGGAGAAGTCCAATGATGCAGATGCAGAATTGAACAGGAACATATCTAATCAAGACATCTAGTCCAGCCATTTCATTTCATTCTGGTGCTTGGTTTGTTCTCCTATGAGACCTCTGCTAATGCCAAGCATACTTCAGTTGCTTTACTTAAAGTAAGTTGTTTTTACCACATCAGCTAGAATTCAGCTCAAACCTGCTACAGACCTAGCATAACATAATGTGTTCTAATGATACCTCTGAGCTTTGCCACTTCAAAATATAGTATTTTACACCTTCAATTTCTTGCATTACCACGGTTATAGTTGTTCACTCTGAAACTGGAAACTGGCTGGAAAGTGTATTCATTTAACCTTTTGTGGTCCCGTTGAGAGGTTTGTGGAGAACATAGCATCTCTTTTATTGTACAAATAGTCTGATTTATTTATTAAAGGGGAACTAACTCCACACAAACATAACTTGAGCTTTTTGAAAAGTAAACATAATTTCAAGCAACTTTGCAATATACAACAATTAAAAAATATGCAGACTTTTCATGATTTTTAATGGTTTGGAACAGTTGCCTAAGCCTATCCCCTGCTCTGCTTCTGATCTGTCTGACTACATTGCTGAGCTGGCTGACTACTGTTACTTTGTTTCAGCAGCCATCTGTCCTTAGCCTGCATCCTCCAGACTACAAATTAAGTGTAAGCTATCAGCACACAAGAGCAAGACCCTGTGCTGCCCATGCCCTACACTAAAACAAGTACAGGTATGGGACCTGTTACCCAGAATGCACAGGACCTAGAGTTTTCTGGATACTGTCTCTTTCTGAAATTTCATACCTTAAGTTTACTAGAAAATCATGTAAACATTAAATAAACCCAATAGGCTGGTTTTGCTTCCAATAAGGATTAATTATAATTATATCTTAGTTGGGATTAATGATGGGCGAATTTGCGGCGTTTCACTTCGCCGGAAAATTTGGGAAACTGTGAAAAATTCACAAAACGGCGCCGGCGTCTTGTTTTTGACGCCGGTGCCCGGTTTTTGACGCAGGCGCCTGTTTTTTTTTATGCCAGCGCCCGTTTTTGGCGGTGAATTTTTTCGGGCGTATTTATTCGCTGGCGGCGAATTCGCGCCTGACGAATAAATTCGGCCATCACTAGTTGGGATGAAATACAAGCTACTGTTGTATTATTACAGAGAAAAGCGGAATCATTTTAAAAAATCTGGATTATTTGATTATAATGGAAACAATGGAAGACAGCCTTTCTGTAATTGAGAACTTTCTGAATAACGTGTTTTCCGGATAAGGATCCCATACCTGTACAAGGAAATCATTTTTAAAAATGTGGATTATTTGTATAAAATAGCATGTATGGGAGATGGCCTTTCCATAATTCAGAGCTTTCTTGATAACTAGTTTACTTATTATGGATAATATCATTTACTTGTAAAGAATTATTTTGTAGAAAAATAAAATTGACTTCTAATACTTCTAGCATGTTTCCCCCATAACAGATTACATAATTTCTATATATCATCATTTCCTTCTCCTTTTGTTCTCTGGATACTGCTTGGGAGACATTGCCAATATTAATAAAGCTCTCATGATGCTCTCAGTCATGGAGACAGATATCTCTGCAGGGGGCTAGACAGAAAGAATGAGCTCTTTCAGATATCTTTTTGGCAGCTCTTCACTCTGGAAGAACTACCAGTAATTAAAGGATGTCAGCGATTCCGGAACAGAACTTGGAGTGTTAAACTGAAGTGGGTTACTGCAACTCCATCTACTATTTAATATGTAAATGGAATATAACCTTCAGTGATCCAGAAGAGGAGCTGCTAGTCAATTAAAGAAAAAATTCCAGGTTCTGTAATTTTAAAATTAGCAGTATAGTTTGATTGGGAACTAAGGAGAACCAATAAAGAAAGATCTGTTTAAATTTCACACGCCCAAGAGGCACACCAATCATTTCTCATACACGTTCCTCCTGTTTTTTTCTTTTCCCCACCTACTGGGTACAAAGTTGTATTATTTCAGTACTCAGAAGAGTTCACTGATTAATTAACTATAATATAGCACCCAATAAAAACACTTTTGATATCAAGGCATTAAAGGGTGTGCTATGATAAATATATAGAAGTTACTTGATGTTGACCAATATAAGTTAAAAGGTTTGGCTGAACTAAGCATTATCACTACCAGGCCATGACAACATGAACTCTTGGCAGGCAGTTATGAAAGACCAATCTGCAAACCCTACAGATCAGTTCTGGTCTTTTGATGCCTCCCATTGGTGATTCTGGAGATCATCTAGTCATATGAAATTGGCAGGGGCCACAGTCCCTACCACCAGTGGATAAATTCCGTTTGTTCTTACATGAGTAACTGTTACCGAATCATATTGTAGACATATAGTTGAATCTGGTTGGAAAACCCATACATCATAGAATTTATATATTTATTTTAACATATATATTAATTTATAGCTGGCAAACATGAAGTGATATATGACTGTTCCTTGTAACAGTTCTGGGAATCCTTTGTGTTATGCCTACAACTGACCATCCAGTTGGCACAAGGCAGTGCATGGATTTATTATTATTAACATGTATTTATATAACGCCAACATATTGCGTAGCCCTGTAAAGTAAATGTGATTATACAACTAAATCACATGAATTATATACATAGAACATATGGAGTTACATACATCACAATCAATACCGGTACAAAAGGCGAGGAAGGCCCTATGCAGAAAGAGCTTACACTCTATAGGGAAGGGAGTAATACACAAGGTGTGGGAGTGGGCAAGATCGAGTTAAGTGGGTGAGAAATGTGGTATTGTATGTGGTGTTGCGTTTGGTTGTTAAGCAGAGTGAGGGAAGGCTTATCGAAAGAAGTGTGTTTTAAGAGATTTCTTGAAAGCAGAAAGGTTGTGAGAAAGTGGGACAGACCGTGGGAGAGAGTTCCAGAGGAGGGGTGCAGCCCTTGCAAAGTCTTGAATGCGAGCATGTGAGGAGGTAATGAGAGAAGAGTTGAGTACCAGGTCAGTAGAGGAGCGTAGAAATCGGTTGGATGAGTATATAGAGATGAGCTCAGAGATGTAGGGTGGGGCAGAGTTATGAAGTGCTTTGAATGTCAGGGTCATTAATTTGAATTTAATTGGTAGTGGAAGCCAGTGTAGGGATTGAAAGAATGGTGTGGCAGAGGAGGAGCGGTTGTTTAGGCAGAAATCTTTACCCTCTCTGAAATATCCAGTTTTTGTACTTCCATAAATATTGTACATGGAACTTGAAAGAGTCCTACTCTAATTCCACTTAATATTACTTTAATGCACTATTATAACTATGAGGCAAAAAACCCTTGAATGTGTGCTCATTTAGGAAAAGATTTTTAAACCCGATGGTGAAAAAAGTTGAATGCAGTAAAATCACATTCACTTTCAATGTCTTACAAATTTTAAAGCAATTTAGAAAACACGCTTTGAAAAATAGCTTGAAATTTAAAATTACAACTCCCTTTGACTTCTACATGAAGTTGCCACCTTTTTCATGAACATTTCTATTTGAGGTGTTGGGGATTATTAAGGCTTGAAAGAAAAGGCTCATCAGCTTTTAAATAGAGAAGCAGTTTTCGTTTAAAATTAGTGATGGCAAATTTATTCACAAGGTGCGAATTCCCTATGAATTCCCGCAATTCGCCGCTGGCGAAAAAATTTGCAAAACCGATGCAAAAATTCTCCAATTTCGCACATTTTTCACAGTTTCGCGAATTTTGCTTGTAATTCGTGAATTTTTCAGCAAAACGAAACGCCCCAAATTCGCCCATCACTACTTATAATATATTTTTATTGATCGTGTGCCCCTGAGGAAGTCACGATTGGTGATGAAACATGTTGGGCTTGACTTTTCTCATTGCTAATTGATGAGCTGTTGATCTTTTAAGTGTCTTCCTATTTTAATAAAGAGATATTTTAAAGGAGATTACGCTAGGGGAGCGCACCCTTTCTTCATTTTGTTTTGAAAGAAAACTTTGCTCCAATTGTCTGAGAAGAGAATATAATTATGTCTTAACCCAGCTCTGTGCTACATGTGCTCTCGGGTACAATATGGAAAAATTGTGATGCAATGGAAGAACCAATCTCCAATTAGTTTTTAACTGTCTACTATCAGTTAGAAAATTAAAGCTGTTGAGGGCATAGTCAACAGCTAAACCGGGAATATATTAGGGCATACAAAATATCATTTTTATAAAAGAGTATTTCTCTGTAGTTGGCCAATAGAGACATATTGGAGACATTGTGGGTTCAGAGTCTCCTAAAAAGTCGAAGTCAGGGACAACCTATTACTACAATGCGTTTACAAGAAATATTATCCTAACTAGCTCCTACTCTGTGCCCCCCAACCCATTGCCTTGGGTCCTTAGGTCCAAGCCACAACTTACAAACTGATTTAAACAGAATGGTTAGCTACACATGGACTACCCATGTCATTGAAAACAAGTATGGCTGCCTACTGCCTATTGTACACATCATTGTATTATTTGATTCACTCGGAGATTGTAAATGTTGCCTTGTTATTGTAGATACTAACAAAGCCACTGGCAGTTGTATGAAGCTCTCTTTGGCTAGATTTACTGTACGCCTTAGCAATGGTGCCCCTGTCGTGGAACAGTTTCATTACAATCATAACGCAAGCTTTATAGTTCTCCTTTCCACAAGAAACAGAGTAAAAATAAACTGGCTAAGTAAACATAATAATATTTTGCAGAAAGTACATAGGCACCCTGGGATTTCCACAAACATTTTAATATCACAGAGAAATCTATGAATCCCAAACTGTTTGCATTAGCTCTGGGAGGGGAAACACCATCATGCCTAATGTGTTATGCAAGAGAAGAGGGTAGTTTAATAAAAGGCAGTTTCAGAGGACATCTGATTTATTTTATTTCATTGGCACAGAACATACGGTACATTAAAAGGCAGTAAAATTGACTATCACACAACTAACAACTCTAATAATGCTCTTTAATGGATATTAAAAGCAGACAGCAGTGAAACAGAAGAAAATTACCTTCTTTTGGTGGAAGCAGCTTCTTAAAATTGTTGGTAGCTACCATAGCATCACTTACCAACGTCCATCAAGATCAACAGGGGAAAAGGAATTGCTCATGGAGTGATTGGAGACTGATTCAAATTAGCATCAGTTTGATGTCTTTGGTCCTGAAACTTGTGATCTTGGGTGAGACCTTTGGAGGGTCATTACCTTAATTCCCTTAATATTTTTGTAATGAAAATAAATTCATTTTCCCTTAGTTTCTGTGAAGGTGGTACTTATTTGGCTTGCTGTTGGAATCTTGCTTCATTGTCTTCATTTGGCTCGTTATACCCTTCCTTATGACATACCCTAGTCCATCTACTGCGTTATAATGATAACAGCTAAAACGGGATGTAGTAGTCAACTGGACTGGTTGCTATGGCCTGACATCAGGTAAAGCAGGGACAGTGGAAAGGAGGCATAACTCAAGCTCTTTATAGCAGGGAGTACACCACAGGTCTCAGGCCTCAGTGTGAAAGAGAATGGGAAAGGTAAGTGCAATATGGGTTAACACGTGGATAGCTAAACTGCTTGTATAATTTTAAGGTTGATTTGGAATGTAGAAAATATTTAAAGCTGTGTACAATAACATAGCAAAGGCAGAAGGGGGTCTCTAAAAAATTTGCATAAAATGTCCAGCACCAACTAGTCCTCTTAATTTAAAGGGTGCATGGCTGGTTAATGGTGGAATTGTGGACTCTGGGCCCAAATATTTTAAAGGGCTGTCTAGACCTGAGCTTTGGGTGATTATTGTGAGGCTTTATGATAGATCAAGGAATTAGGGGAACCAATACACTGTTATTATACTGGAGCCCTCAATGTCTTGCTCACCACTGATACTGATGTGGCGAATCTACTTTACATTAATCATCTATAGAAAGCAATGGGTACATATAACTAGTGACGGGCAGATTTGTCCTGCGAAATATTGCGTAACAGACTAAAAATTTGCAAAACATCAATTCATGGGCGTCAAAATTGACGCTGGTGACATTTATGACGCTGGCAACATCTGACGCTCATTAAAGTCAATAGGCGTCCGCCGCCGTCTGAATTTTCGCTGGCAGCAAAATTCTGAGAGCCGCAGAAATTAGCGCCTGGCGAATAAATTCTCCCATCACTACATATAACTCTTTTTTTTATCTCTCTGGGCACCCTGGTCCATCATTGTTATCCTCATCATGTCATCAGGAAGAGTCACCAATCAGATGCCATGCAAGAAGAAGATCATTCGGGGCAATGCTGGGAGCTGCAGATGATCCCATGGTCAAGTCCTTGGAACCCATTAGCTGGGCGCTTTGTGGAACTAAGTATCAGGTTTCCCAGTCCATCCCTCTGATTTTACAGATTGTTGCCAGGTTGCCTTGACTGCAGGCAAATCAGTGTATGCTTAGGCATAATCCCAGTGTTGGACTGGGCCACCAGGATAGCAGGAAAACTCCCGGTGGGCCAAGGTGTCAGTGGGCCCTCATGCTGCTAAACTTTAGGCCTATTTCATGGCTATTCCCTATTTCTATTAGAACAAAGAGGCTAAATAGATGGAATAATTGATTACAGTATGTAAAGAAAACCCACTAGGAGAATAGAGGTTGATTGAGGAGATGAAGAATAATAGTACTGAGAGTGGCCCCTGGTCTAGGGCTTTATGGTGGGCCCCTGGTCTAAAGTTTTTGGGTGGGCCCCTGGTCTAAGGTTTTTGGGTGGGCCCCTGGTCTAAGGTTTTTGGGTGGGCCCCTGGTGCCCAAGTCAGACACTGTGTAATCCTCTAAAAGAGAGAACCCGGAAAGGATTAGTGTTCTTCTCTTTGGCCTAAGTGCTTAAACATCCAAGAGAAAGTTTAAAAATGGCTTTCAAACTTATATACTTATATTTTATTTAAACCTCTGCTATCAGCATATTTTTATTATTCGAATTATTATTTTAATGCCAGCCATCTCACAATCAATAGGAACATGGCCTGTTGCAGTGTAGCACATTTCACATAATAGCCCTTGTCATATTGCTAGTGGATAACATATGATTACACTGAGGGCAAAAATCAATCAGGAAAAAGTTATAAGCCGCAAACAATACAAAGCAGAACACCAGGGAGTAGGAAAGAACAGATGTTGTTGGCCATTGCATTGTAACGCTCGGCAATTAACGGGATACTGTACGTGTAAAAATAACAATCAGACTCTTTTCTTAGACGTTGTAGTCTACGCACGAGCTCTTTATACTCAACAGCTGCCTTTCCTACTGGAAGTCTATTCATATCCCACACAGTTACACCACTTACAGATGGCCACACTTTCTAAAGAATGGCAACTGATGCATATCTGGAAAACCTTTGCTTAATGGTTCATTCACCTGGAAAATGTTTACTTGCTTTATTTATTTCTTCAATCATTAGATTAAGATGCAGTCCTTGATGCAGCCAGACAAGTCTATTTGATGATAATTAGGTCCACAGAACACAGGGTGCTCTGGCTTTTGCCAATTTTTTAAGGTGGAACAGGAAGCCCATATGTTAATTTGCTACTGTTCAAAATAGCGATCACAAGTGAATTTAATTCAAGAACATGACTGCCTTCTGAAAAATCTCAGTGGAGAGTGAACCTTGAGAGCCAGGGCCTTATGTATTTATAATACAGGTACGGGATTCGTTATATGGAAACCCGTAATCCAGAAAGCTCCAAATTACAGAAAGGTCATCTCCCATAGACTGCATTTTAATCAATTAATCCAAAATTTTAAAAATGATTTCCTTTTTCTCTGTAATAATAAAACAGTTAGTTGTACTTGATCCCAACTAAGATATACTTAATCCTTATTGGAAGCAAAACCAGACTATTGGGTTTATTTCATGATTTTCTAGAAGACTTAAGGTATAAAGATCCAAATTATGGATAAATCAGTTATCCAGAAAACCCCATGGTCTCCAGCATTCTGCATGTCAGGTGCCATACCTGTATAGGATCCATTCTCCGGGAACCTGTTATCCGGAAAGATATCTCCCATTTTAATCAAACAATTCAAATTTTCAGAAATGAATTCCTTTCTCTGTAATAATAAAACAGCAGCTTGTACTTGATCCCAACTAAGATATAATTAATCCTTATAGGAGGCAAAACCAGACTATTGGGTTTATTTCATGATTTTCTAGAAGACTTAAGGTATAAAGATCCAAATTATGGATAAATCAGTTATCCAGAAAACCCCATGGTCTCCAGCATTCTGCATGTCAGGTCCCATACCTGTATAGGATCCATTCTCCGGGAACCTGTTATCCGGAAAGATATCTCCCATTTTAATCAAACAGTTCAAATTTTCAGAAATGAATTCCTTTCTCTGTAATAATAAAACAGCAGCTTGTACTTGATCCCAACTAAGATATAATTAATCCTTATTGGAGGCAAAACCAGCCTATTGGTAGTGATGGGCGAATTTATTCGCCAGGCGCGAATTCGCGGCGAATTTGCGCGATTCGCCGCCAGCGAATAAATTCGCGAAACTCCCGCGAAAATTCGCGGCAAAAATTCGCCGGTGTCAAAATTTTTTTTTTAAAAAAAATTCGCCGTTTCGCGAATTTCGCAAATTCGCCCATCACTACCTATTGGGTTTATTTAATATTTTCATGGTTTTCTAGTAGACTCAAGGTATGCAGATCCAAATTACGGAAAGATCTGTTATCCAGTCCCAAGCATTGTGGATAACAGGTCCCATACCTGTATATTTAAATAGCAAAAATACACCAGTCTGCTAAATCATGACAACCTGCAGAACTGAAAGACTCACAACCTTGTGACTTATTTGTAGGTACAGTAAAACCAGCCGTCAGTCATGCCATTCCTCATGTCATCTCTTATTTTAGTGCTTTACTGAGTGATTATTTACAGTTCTGCTGCTGTCACTGCCTAACAAAACATCTGTGTGATGAGTGCAAGTATGATTTGATTACTTGTACATTTGCCATTAATCATTCATGTGAACAGCGTGCATGGATATTAATGCAAGTAACAACCACTCTCCTTAATGCAAACGGACAATTGTATGCAAGCTATCTCTGTGATAGGTAATGCTGCATGCACAGGTATAGGATCCGTTATTCAGAAACCCGTTCTCTTGAAAGCTTCAAATTTGGGGAAAGCCATCTCTCATAGGGGCAAATTCACTAACCTGTGGAAATTCTCCTGCGACAGCTTCGCTCACATCGACACACTTCGCCAGGCGAAAATTCGCCAGAACAACGGTAATTCCCTAAAATGCGTTCCAGGGCTTCAAACAATTGTGAAGTTTCGCTAGCGTTAAATCAGGAAGCAAAGTGAAGTTGCGCTAGCATTGGCTAATTTGAATGAGCAATTTACAATCATTTGCAGCTTATCACCCTGAAAAACTGAAAAGTCGCCAGCGTTTTTTTGGGACTTAGAAAAACGTTCACATTTTTTTCTACTATTGCACTTTGCCTGGTCTGAGGTGGTGAAGGCAAGTCTGGCACAAGAGGTAACGTTCGTCCACATCTTAGTGAATTAGCGTAGTTATATCCATTCGCCAGAGCGAAAATTCGTCTGGCGTTAGAGTGCGAAGTAGCGCTACAATCTATATCCTTCGCTAGTGAATTTACGCCAGCGCCTGTTAGTCACTTCACCCTTTAGTACATTTGCCCCATAGACTCCATTTTATCCAAATAATTCAAATTGATTTCTTTATTCTCTGTATTAATAAAACAGTAACTTGTACTTGATCCCAACCAAGATATAATTAATCCTTATTGGGGGTAAAACCAGCCTATTGGGTTTATCTAATGATTACATGATTTTATATACGATTTTTTTAGTAGGCAAGACCCATCACAAAACTAAGGTCATACCTGTAATTGGGAGTTCTTACAAGACTTGTAGGAACATGAGATGAAGTTCTGCTGAAATTCTAAGATAACGTGGGAACATATTTCATTGTGGGGATATTAAAGGGACAGCATACACCCTGTTCAACATGAATGCAATGAATATGGATGCAATGAACATACTTTTTGTCTACTGTTTTAATCACACACAAAAAAAATCTGTTCTTAATTTTAACTTAACAGGGCAAACAGGGAATTGAAGTTCTCTATGCTTCTATCTGAATGGGGGTTGTTCACCTTTGAGTTAACTGTTAGGGGCAGATTTACTATGGGTCGAATATCGAGGGTTAATTAACCCTCGATATTCAACTAGGAATTGAAATCCTTCGACTTTGAATATCGAAGGCGAAGGATTTAGCGCAGAAAATTCGATCGAACGATCGAAGGATTATTCATTCGATCGAACGAATAAATCCTTCGAATTGAACGATTCGAAGGATTTTAATCCAACGATCGAATGAATATCCTTCGATCAAAAAAACTTCCCCATAGGCTAACATTGACTTCAGTAGCTTTTATCTGCCGAACTAGGGGGTCGAATTTTTTTTTTAAAGAGACAGTACTTCGACTAGTTCGAATCCTTCAATAGTCGTAGTCGAAGGTCGAAGTAGCCCATTCGATGGTCGAAGTAGCCCAAAAAAAACTCGAAGTTTTTTAACTTCGAATCCTTCACTCGAAGTTAGTGAATCGGCCCCTTAGTGTGATGTAGAGAGTGATATTCTGAGACAATTTGCTATTGGGGTTTCATTTTTTATTATTTGTGGTTATTGGGTTATTTAGTTTTTTATTCAGCAGCTCTCAGCAGAAGAGTTAAAAAAAACTATAAAAAAGAAAAAAAAAATACTCAGAATTAGCCACTCTATATAAGGTACTTAAAGGGGGTGGTTCACCTTTAAGTTAACTTGTAGTATGTTATAGAATGGCTTATTTTAAGCAACTTTTCAATTGGTCTTCATTATTTGTTTTTTTTATAGTTTTTTAATAATTCCCCTTTTTCTTCTGACTCTTTCCAGCTTTCAAATGGGGGGTCACTGACCCCATCTTAAAACCAATGCTCTGTAAGGTTACAAATGTATTGTTATTGCTACAATGTATTGCTCATCTTTCTATTCAGACCCTCCCCTGTTAATAATCCAGTCTCTTATTCAAGTCAGTGCATAGTTGCTAGGGTAATTTGGAGAATTAGCTCGTTTCGCCATCGGCGAATAAATTTGCGAATTTGCTGCAAAAATGTGCCCGTGAAAATTCCGGCGGAAAAGTTTTTTTGAAGCCAGCAACAGAATCGATGCCGGCGACAGTTTCGGACGCCAGCGGTGATTAATGGACGCCAATTGACTTTAATGGGTGTCGGCGTCAACTTTGATGCCAGCGCCCATTTTGATGCTGGTGAATTGACGCCAGCGTCAAAATCTGCGAATTTTTCAACCATAACTACTAAAAGGTGAACCAGCCCTTCAATTACCAGGACAAAATAATAATCCCCCTGCATAATAAACAGTGCTGGTCTTTTCAATTGCAGTGCCCAATTTGGACCATTTCAATAGAATACAGTAGGGGGCACATTTACTAATCTCGAGTGAAGGATTCAAAGTAAAAAAACTTCGCATTTCGAAGCATTATTTTGGGTACTGCGACCATCGAATAGGCTACCACGACCTAAAAAATCGTAAAACGTAAAAATCGTTTGACTATTCGACCGTTCGATAGACGAAGTACTGTCTCTTTCAAAAAACTTTGACTACTTACTACACCACTTTAAACCTACAGAGGTACTTCTATTGATCGATTGTAGGATTTGGGCAAAATCCTTCAAATTCAATATTCGAATTTGAAGGATTTTACTTCGAGGGTTTATTAACCCTCGATATTCGACCCTTAGTAAATGTGCCCATAGGTGTTGCTGGCCAGCCGGTCAAGGGGCTTGCATCATATTTGTGCTTTGAAGCATCAGGCACAATTACCGCACATGCAGCGTAAAGCAATTACGACTAAAATATAGAAAACTGCTGACTGTAAATGTTCCCTAATCTCATAATATATGACGTTAGACACCATTTTGCAAAGAGGTTAAAGTTTGCGGAAAACACATTATTAGAGCATTCTGGTCACAAAGGTTAACGTCGTAAATCAGTTTGATGTTAAATGAGATCAATAACTACAACTGTTGCGTTGCTGCACATTTGACAAACTCCCTGCGCTTGAAAAGGGCACATCCCTCGTTCCGTACAGCACCGTTGCCATTGAAACATATTTATTTCACTTCACTACAGTAGCTGCTCTTTCCTTTTAGCCTTTGTGCTCTTTACTGTTTTTGGGAAACAGCCAATAACAATCGCTGCAGCCAGGTAAAGTGCAAGTCTTTTGGTAGGCGAAACAAATTCACTCTGTCACCCATAAACACGATAAAGCCACTGGCAAAATGTGACTGATTGACTTCTCAAAGACGTCTAATGGAAAATATTGTTTTCTTTAGGTGCCACATAAACTCTCCCTATATCATTGTAACCTTTCTAGAAATACTCAGATACTGTGGAGCAAATTTACTAAAGAGCAAAGTGACTAAGGGCCAGCGTGACGTGAGTTTGGAATTTCGCCGATTCACTAACCTAACTTCACTAGCGAAGGAGATAGACTCTAGCGGTACTTCGCTCCCTAACGTCAGGCGAATTTGCGCTCTGGCGAATGGGCGTAACTAAGCAAATTCACTAAGATGCGGATTTTACTGAACGTTACCTCTTGTGCCAGACTTGCCTTCGCCACCTCAGACCAGGCAAAG
This sequence comes from Xenopus petersii, assembly GCA_038501925.1. Classification (NCBI taxonomy): domain Eukaryota; kingdom Metazoa; phylum Chordata; class Amphibia; order Anura; family Pipidae; genus Xenopus; species Xenopus petersii. Next base: position 125,701,571 of record CM076684.1, read on the forward strand.
TGCAATAGAGTAGATCGGAGTTCCTCAAAAAATAGTTGAAAATGTTTCTAAGTCCCAAAAAAAGCTGGCTTCTTCTTTTCCTTTTTCAGGGTGATAGGCTGCAAAAGAGTTTCCCGGGCTTGTGCAATGTAATGTATTTGCTGCAACATGTATGTCCAATCAACTTTAACTTCTCACCGTCTGCAAATAAGGCAACGCTAGAGCAACTTTGCTTTGCTTGGCACAGTAACGCTAGCGCAACTTCACCATCTTCGACACCCTGGACGCAACTTCCGATTTTAGTTAATTAGCATTGTCCTGGCAAATCTAAGCCTGGCAAAGTCTTGCGGTGTGAGTGAAGCCGCTGCTGGCGAATTTTTGAAGGTTAGTAAATTGGCCCCTGTGTATTTAATATATGCACAAATTTGTGTTGGCTCTAATGCTAATATTTGCCGTCTTCACGGAACCACAAAGACCTGCTCATCTCACTCAGGGTCGGACTAGCCCGGCGGGACACCAGGAAAAAACTCAGTGGGCCCCCGCCAGACCAAACCCCCTCTCCCGATTTCCTGGGCCAAAAAAAAAAACAATTTGCGGCACCGCGCAGTGCTGTTCATACGGTAGGGGGTCTGGAGGGGGCCCTGGACAGTGGCCTTGGACAGGAGTCTCAGTGGGCCCCAGGCCCGAGTCCGACACTGATCTCACACCTGTATGGTTCTGATTGTGTTCAAAAAGCCAGCGCCGGATTCGCTGGGCGGGCGCCCCTAGGCCATGCAAAAGCACCAGCGTGGGAGTGCCGAAGCACTGGGGAGCAAAGGCGGCTGGGCAGCATGCCACCCCCAAAAATGTGCCGCCCTAGGCCCGGGCCTACGCCACAAATCCAGGCCTGCAAAAAGCAGGAGCTTATTTTTGAATTTCAGTCTTGGAGGCAAGTTTTGGTTGCATAAAAAACAGGGGTACCACATAACAGAGCCTCTTTGAGACTGTCAGTCCACATAACAGCTACCAAAAAGCCAATAACAACCCTATTTGGTCCTCCCAGAAATGTTTTCATGCTTGTGTTGCTCCCCATTTCTTTTTACAATTGAATGAGTAAAAAAGATTAGGGACCCCTGTCTTAAGGTCTCTTCTAGTTATGCCAATAAAATGACTTAACAGCAATAAACTCTAATCCCTCACAACAATAAGGGGCCGATTCACTAAATTCGAGTGAAGGATTCGAAGTAAAAAAACTTCGAATTTCGAAGTATTTTTTGGGCTACTTCGACCATCGAATGGGCTACTTCGACCTTCGACTACGACTACGAATCGAAGGATTCGAACGAAAAATCGTTCAACTATTCGTCCATTCGATAGTCGAAGTACTGTCTCTTTAAAAAAAACTTCGACCCCCTAGTTCGGCAGATAAAAGCTACCGAACTCAATGTTAGCCTATGGGGAAGGTCCCCATAGGCTTGCCTAAGTTTTTTTGATTGAAGGATATTCCTTCGATCGTTGGATTAAAATCCTTCGAATCGTTCGATTCGAAGGATTTAATCGTTCGATCGAATGAATAATCCTTCGATCGAATTTTCTGCGCTACATCCTTCGACTTCGATATTCGAAGTCGAAGGATTTCAATTCCTAGTCGAATATCGAGGGTTAATTAACCCTCGATATTCGACCCTTAATACATCTGCCCCTTAAAGTTACCCTTCATGTCTAATGTTACTCACTTTCCACAATCTAGATACTTAACCTGGGGATGAATGCACGCTATTGACGATGGAAAACATTAATAATGGAGAAAAGTGTTTTCTTCCCCTGAACTGAAAAGTTAGTCAGCCTTGCAGTGGAATGAAGAAGACATCACTTATGGCTACATTTAGATTGAGTTTCTGGATTGACTGTGCCTCCCAGGCATTTCCTACAACCTGCTCACTAAGGGTGGTGACACAAGCTAAGATTCAGGGAGATTTAGTCACCCAGCAACAAAATGCCTCTTCTTCTGGTGTCTAATCTCCCCGAAAAGCCTTCCTGCTGGCTAGAATCTTAATCGCCAACGAGATGGCACTCAGAGCGATTCATATTCCGAAGCCGCCTGAAGTTTCCTAGTGAGGCAACTTTGGGCGACTTCAGTGCCATCCCGACGTGATTTACATTCTAGCCAGCGGGAAGGCTTTTCAGGGAGATTAGTGCCTGAAGAAGAGCCAATTTGTCGCTGGACGACTAAATCTCCCTGAATCTTAGCGTGTGTCACCACCCTAACTGGTCTTCCCTTTGCCAGTGGGCAATAGGATGCATTCTGTTTTTGCAGCTACACTTTAGCTCGGGTCCCCAGCCATTTTTATGTGTTTAATTAACAAAAAAAGTTGGGGAGTAACATAAACATGAAAAACATTTCAAGATGGTGCACAATAAAAGCTGTAATTGGATATTTGGTAGCCCCTGATAGTCCATTTATTTTCATTTGAATTTTTGGAGACAGGAGGGGTTTAAGAACTTCACTTAGATCAGGGGTCGCCAACTTTTTTTACTTGGGAGCCACATTTAAATGTAAAAAGAATTAGGGAGCAACACAAGCATGAAAAAAGTAATTGGGGATGCCAAATAAAGGTTATGATTGGCTAAATGTGGACTGGCAGACTAAAGTTGGGTCTTGTTGGTAGTTTGCATGGTCTTTATGCCTCCAAAATGTGCCTTCAAGCCAGAAATCCAGAAATAAGCACCTACTTTGAGGCCATTGGTGAGCAACATGTTGCTCGTGAGCCACTCGAGAATCTGCCTTTGTATTTTTTTTTTTTTTTAAACACTTTATTTTTCAATTTTTTGAACAACTGATATCATCAAGTATCTGTGACAATAGTTTTCAAGTATTAAGTAGCAGGCAATAAAAATCACATGGTACAATCATGAGAATATTGCGCACAGTACAATTATAGCATTGTCGAGTGCTGTATGCAAACTTATACAAGATAGAGAAAAAGAGAAGAAAGAAAAAGAAAAAAAAGGCAAAGAAAATCATATATGCAGGCTTAGGGTGATATTCAAGTAATATATCTAAGAGGGGGGGTCAGGTGTTAACTGCCTTTGTATTTTTTAATGCCAAGAACCGCTCATCAATTTTTCTATTATTATTACATTTCTTCACATCAGATGCAAATGAAGCTGAATGTTGACGCCCAGAGTTTATTCTTTTAACTGCTCCTTCTAAACAGTACGCTGACCTTGAATTAACTCTCCAAATTTGGTAACAATGTCAAAACACAGCAATACATAGCTACATGTTGATTTGAAACAACGGAACATAAAATCCTAATTACAGTGGATTAATTCAGCTTTGTTTAATTAGGTGTTAATTTTCTGATCCCCTAATCTGTGTGCCGAAGGATTTGTTCCACAAGTATTTTCTACAGAAGCCTTTGCTGGTGCTTCTCTTGCAGATTAATATTTTTTCCTTTCTACTCCCACGGAATCAGAGTTTAATAAAGATATCCTGATAAGTCAAAGGCATTCTAAGCCTGGGGTGTTTGTTTGTAGATTTGTTTTAACTGAATAAGGCTGACTTCGATAAACCCTATTAAACTTAAACATTCCTGAATTATTACTACACTGTGCTACATAATCATTACATACTTTGTTTAGTTGTATAACGTACAGTTTACTATAAATGTATTGGTAATGGCATAAGTTGCTGCCAAGTGCCTTCTTTTTGCCTTTAGCAGCTGTTTTTGGTTTCAGGTTGAACCTTCTTCTATTTGGTTGTAGCTCCTAGAAATGGCCGTCACCTACCAACAGCAAGTCACATATTAGCTGTCTGTCTACCTCCTGCCATTTTCTTTTAATGATGTGGTCTTGCATTAGTTGTTTTAACTAGTGATGGGCGAATTTATTTGGCAGGCGCGAATTCGCAGCGAATTTGCGGGATTCGCCGCCAGCGAATACATTCGCGAAACTCCCGCGAAAATTTGCGGCAAAAATTCACCAGTGTCAAAAAATGTTTTTTGAAAAATTCGCACATTTTTCAGCGAAGCGAAACGAAACGGCGCAAATTCGTCCATCACTACTTTTAACCCTTCATCCTAAGTATTTGTGGGTATTTTAGATGTGTAGGTCCCCTAAGGCATAAGCATGCATCCACTAAGGCTAACATCTCTGTGGCAGAGTGTTTTTATAGTGCAGATGTAACCTTTCTTCAAAATACATACATGTTTTTTACCCATGAGCCACGTTCAAATGTAAAATGAGCTTTTAAGGCTTTCAAGTTAGCTGGTACAGCCGAAACATTTATAAGGTACAAGGAGGCCAATAAATCATGCAAAGAAGCTATAAGGCAAGCTAAAATTGCTATAGAAAAGGATATTGCAGCAAGCAGTAAAAAAAATCCAAAATTATTTTTTAAATATGTCAATAGTAAAAAAATGAAGCAGGAAGGGGTGGGACCCTTACTATCAGAGGGGGGTCAGCTGGTTGATGAAAACAAAATAAAAGCGCAGATTCTGAACTCGTATTTTTCATCTGTGTACACAAATGAAGAACCAGTAAGTGAAGGTTTCCTTCTTAACACTCCCAATTCTAGTAATACAACTAATGATGCATGGTTCACACATGAAGAAATTCAAAAGAGACTTGAACATGTTAAGATTAACAAAGGTCCAGGGCCAGATGGTATTCATCCCAGGGTAATTAGCGAGCTTAGCTCTGTGATTGCCAAACCTCTTTACTTAATTTTTCAGGATTCATTGAGATCTGGCATTGTGCCGAGAGACTGGCGAATTGCTAATGTGGTGCCTCTATTCAAAAAAGGATCCCGTTCTCAGCCTCAAAACTATAGGCCAGTTAGTCTGACGTCAGTATTAGGAAAGCTTTTCGAAGGGTTAATAAAGGATAAGATACTGGACTTCATAGCAAATCATAATACTATGAGTTTGTGCCAGCATGGTTTTATGCGTAATAGATATTGCCAGACTAACTTAATTTCTTTTTACGAGAATGTAAGTAGAGACCTCGATTCTGGGATGGCAGTGGATGTGATTTACTTAGACTTTGCTAAAGCATTTGATACAGTGCCACACAAAAGGTTACTGGTTAAATTAAGGAATGTTGGCCTGGAACATAGTATTTGTACCTGGATAGAGAACTGGCTAAAAGATAGACTACAAAGAGTGGTGGTAAATGGAACATTTTCTAATTGGACCAGTGTTGTTAGTGGAGTACCGCAGGGCTCTGTACTAGGTCCCTTGCTTTTCAACTTGTTTATTAATGACCTGGAGGTGGGCATTGAAAGTACTGTTTCTATTTTTGCAGATGATACTAAATTGTACAGAACTATAGGTTCCATGCAGGATGCTGCCACTTTGCAAAGTGATCTGTCTAAACTGGAAAACTGGGCAGCAAACTGGAAAATGAGGTTCAACGTTGATAAATGCAAGGTTATGCACTTTGGCAAAAATAATATAAATGCAAGTTATACACTAAATGGCAGTGTGTTGGGAGTTTCCTTAAATGAAAAGGATCTAGGGGTCTTTGTAGATAACACGTTGTCTAATTCTGGGCAGTGTCATTCTGTGACTACTAAAGCAAATAAAGTTCTGTCTTGCATAAAAAAGGGCATTAACTCAAGGGATGAAAACATAATTATGCCTCTTTATAGGTCCTTGGTGAGGCCTCATCTGGAGTATGCAGTTCAGTTTTGGACTCCAGTCCTTAAGAGGGATATAAATGAGCTGGAGAGAGTGCAGAGACGTGCAACTAAACTGGTTAGAGGGACGGAAGACTTAAATTATGAGGGTAGACTGTCAAGGTTGGGGTTGTTTTCTCTGGAAAAAAGGCGCTTGCGAGGGGACATGATTACACTTTACAAGTACATTAGAGGAGATTATAGACAAATAGCAGGGGTCCTTTTTACCCATAAAGTGGATCACCGTACCAGAGGCCACCCCTTTAGACTAGAAGAAAAGAACTTTCATTTGAAGCAACGTAGAGGGTTCTTCACAGTCAGGACAGTGAGGTTGTGGAATGCACTGCCGGGTGATGTTGTGATGGCTGATTCAGTTAATGCCTTTAAGAATGGCTTGGATGATTTTTTGGACAGACATAATATCCAAGGCTATTGTGATACTAAACTCTATAGTTAGTATAGGTATGGGTATATAGAATTTTAATTAAAAGTAGGGAGGGGTGTGTGTATGGATGATGGGTTTTCATTTGGAGGGGTTGAACTTGATGGACTTTGTCTTTTTTCAACCCAATTTAACTATGTAACTATGTAACTATGTTAGCAAGATACAACCAGGCACTTGGAATGTTGCCACTAAAATATGCTCATTTACTGTTATTATAGATGTATGCAGTAGGAGGTCTTTCTCATACTCACAATGGATACCCAACAATACTCCACAAAAGCAGGAGGACAGGAAGAAGTCTTGGTCTCGAGCTGCTGGTATATAATTTTTTATATACCTGTATTAGATTTAATTCCATGAAACAAGACCTCAGTTTAAACTTCAGCCATGTGGAGAACCTCTTCTGCTAGACTCCTGACAGTTAATTCTGGTTCTGGAAATGTACAGTAGTTTGTCCTCCACCCAGATTCACCTTGGCCGTGATATAGGGTTGCATGACAGTATAGCCATGAAAGAAATCAGTTGTTTTTCATATATGAATCTCTTTTCAGAGCTTCCACCTCTCCCCAAACATCTCCAACCAGTGGGCTTGACTGGAGGAATCCTGTACTGTTTATAAGGATACCACAGCAATGAAAAAGTAAAACATTTTGCATTTTCCAAGGCAAATACCATGTATGGAACTGCATACCCATGCACAATGACTGCATGTATGCATGAAATACCTAGCAAACCACGAATGCTTAGAAATTAGTTCGAAGTTATCTGCCTGGATTTAAGCCTATCCCTACATTGAATATTGTTCCTGTTGAGGGTGCTAAATAGATTTGTAAGGTTGTTACTTAATCCTATTAATGACACTTACATGCGGTATGATTCATTAAATCAGGTCTGAAGCATGCTGTAATACTCTACTGCATAAATCATCTCTGCTGTATCCTATAAACCTAATGGGATTTGTGGAAATCAATGCAAAGAGGAGAGTTGCAAGCTTTACCCTTTAAAGGACAAAGCAAATGCTACTCACTCGGGAGGGGGGGGGGCTGACATACAGTTTGTTAGGCACCCCTCAGTAAAAATAGTTGCTAACCATAGACCCCAGGCCAAACTTCTGTTGTGCCACCATTTTTGTTCAGTCTTCCAAGTTTTCCATGGTCTGTGCATTTACATCCGTCAGCATGACAGGGGCAGTGTCAATCTGACAACCCCCCAACAACACCAAACTTCTCACTCCTTTCCTTAAAATATCAAACCAGCCACATGTGATATTTTGGGTGAAAAGGCCGCAGCTTATTTATTAAATCACTTAAATGAAGGGACCTTAAGGGTTAATTTCCCCTTTAGTTGGAGCCTCATGGTATATACAGGGTTTCCTAAGGGGCAGAGCCCTTGTGATTGGTGCAGCATGGCTAATCCCAAAGGCAATGCAATGGATGTTGGGAGAGCTCATGTTATAGACAGTGTTGGGAGCAAATGCCCAATGGATTCAAGCCTTGTTATATGCTCAATTGGGAGAGTCTGAAGCCTATAAAGAGATCATTGCTGTGGATGCCTGTCAGCTCTGTGTGAGACTACCCGTCTGTGTGACTCCTTTGGGGTGAGTGTTACCTGAGGGAAGGAGTAGGAAAGGATAAGGATCCCGCAATCTCCTGTTTGGAGAAACAGGCTGTTTGTGTGCCTGCCAAGTGGGAGCAAATACTTTCCATCGGGAAAGGTATTTGGGCAGTTAGCGCTACCTAGGACTGGTACTCTTTTGGGGACAAGGGGTGGGAGCAAATACTTTCCATTGGGAAAGGTATTTGGGCAGGTAGCGCTAGGACTGGTACTCTTTTGGGGACAAGGGGTGGAGACTCTTGGGCTGCCAAAATGGAGTTGCTGGTCTTTTCCTGGCAGGGAATTACCAGGACTGGACTGCTACAGGTTCCTAGGGTAGTGGGTCATGCTTTGAATGCATTTATGTGTACAGGTATGGGACCAGTTATCCAGAATGCTCGGGACATGGGATTTTCCGGATAACGGATCTTTCTGTAATTTGGGTCTTCATGCCTAAAGTCTAACAGAAATTCATTTAAGCATTAAATAAACCCATTAGGCTAGTTTTGCTTCCAATAAGGATTAATTATAGCTTAGTTGGGATCAAGTACAAGCTACCGTTTTATTATTTCAGAGAAAAAGAAAAATCATTTTTAAAAATTTGGATTATTTGGATAAAATGGAGTTTTTGGGAGACAGGCATTCCATAATTCGGAGCTTTCTGGATATCGGGTTTCCGGATAAGGGATCCTATACCTGTATAATGTTACAGTTTACTTCCCCTTTAAAATTGCACTTCTTTGTTTATAATTTTATATAATAAAGTGTGTGATTTATTTGTTTCCTAATGGGCCTATCCTCAGGTGTATTCCGGGATCCCATTAGGTGGAGACACTGCCAGAGAGGAGTCTCCCAGTACCTTTCACTTAGCTAAGCGGACTCAGGACTTGCATTGGTAAGAATTATGTGATGTACCACCTTGGCACCAGGGGGGTGGCCAAAAATGGGTTACGTAAATAACAACCAACATAACCAAAAACAGTTGAGTGTAGGGCAATGTACAATCACATTTATGTAACTTTCTTAATATCTGATAGATTTGGCCCCTTCCATCACTTTGGTCCCAGGCCTAACCCCTGTTAAGCCATACACTTGCCACTATCACTGGCTCCTCCCCCCCAGGGGAGCACCTCATGCTGCGATACTACATTAACACCTCCCCCTTCACCGCTACCCCCTTGTTCTGTTGTTCTTCAAGGTAAAAGAGAATGTCCCCTTTACTGCTTTCCTCTTTAAACCCCTTGGGGTATATTTATCAAAGAGTGAAGTTAATAGTGAAGTTCCGCCACTCTCCATTCATTTCTATGGGATTTTTATAGGCGTATTTAGCAAAAGGTGAACTTTCACTTTCACCCATTGATAAATAAGCCTTCCAAAATCCCATAGAAATGAATTGAGAGCTGCGGAATTTCACTCTAGTGGCGGAACTTCACTCTTTGATAAATTTACCCCCTTGTGTCTCCACCCATCCCAATAGCAACCCGGGAACTACAACACCCATAATCCCTAACCCCCTCTTCTGGTTCCCTTATTCCTAGCGCTGTCATGGCCCTGTCATTCCCAGTTCCTGGCTCACTCCCCACGGGCATTCTTGAAAACAAAAATTATTTCTTTCCCCAAAATTCCTGTATAAGTTTTACTTCTCAGCTAAATGAATGCAGTCTTTAGAATACTCTGCAAACTGTATATTTTCTTGGGTCCTTCCTGATTATTTCTCCAATGTATGAGAACATAAAATGGCATAATTGGACATAAAGTATAAATTCAGATGTCAGTATTTCCCCAGGCATGAAACAGTTCTATTGTGTAAGAAGCTACAGCTATTGTTAACGTTTCACTTCATCAAATGTGTCTTTTCAAAAAGTGTCTCCTCTAAATAAATAAGAAAAATAGATCCATTTGGGGATAAAATTCTATCTATTATTCACATTGTATAGTGTGACATAAGATTCTAGTACTTAACAAATAATGTATAATACTAAGATTCCGTATTCCAAGATTTATGTATTTAGAAAAAACTTGTCAGTCCTCCAGTGATGGTACAGGTATAGGATCCTACTGGTTATCCAGAAAACTCCGAATTATGGGAAGGCCATCTCCCATAGACATTTTAATCAAATAATGCAGATTTCTAAAAATGATTCCTTTTTTCTTGGAAATAATAAAATAGTAGATTGTACTTGATTTCAACTAAGAATCCTTATTAGATGCAAAACCAGCCTATTGGGTTTATTTAATGTTTAAATGATTTCCTAGTAGGCTTAAGGTATGAAGATCCAAATTACAGAAAAATCTCTTACCCAGAAAAATGCAGGTCCCAGACATTCTGGATAACATGTCCCATACATGTACTGTAATATATACTTTTCTTCTTTTTGACTTTTTATACCTTTGATTTTCTTTTTGTTTACTTTTTTTTTTTAAAGAAAAAGTCCCAGAAACGTTGGCTTACACATAGGGGCCGATTCACTAAGGGTCGAATATCGAGGGTTAATTAATAGGGATGCACCGAATCCAGGATTCGGTTCGGGATTCGGCCTTTTTCAGCAGGATTCGGATTCGGCCGAATCCTTCTGCCTGGCCAAACCGAATCCGAATCCTAATTTGCATATGCAAATTAGGGGCGGGGAGGGAAATTGCGTGACTTTTTGTCACAAAACAAGGAAGTAAAAAATCTTTTCCCCTTCCCACTCCTAATTTACATATGCAAATTAGGGTTCGGATTCGGTATTCGGCCGAATCTTTTGTGAAGGATTCGGGGGTTCGGCCGAATCCAAAATAGTGGATTCGGTGCATCCCTATTAATTAACCCTCGATATTCGACTAGGAATTGAAATCCTTCGACTTCGAATATCGAAGTCGAAGGATTTAGCGCAGAAAATTCGATCGAACGATCAAAGGATTATTCCTTCGATCGAACGATGAAATCCTTCGAATCGAACGATTCGAAGGATTTTAATCCAACGATCGAATGAATATCCTTCGATCAAAAAAACTTAGGCAAGCCTATGGGGACCTTCCTCATAGGCTAACATTGACTTCGGTAGCTTTTATCTGCCGAACTAGGGGGTCAAATTTTTTTTAAAGAGACAGTACTTCGACTATCGAATGGTCGAATAGTCGAACGATTTTTAGTTCGAATCCTTTGATTCGAAGTCGTAGTCGAAGGTCGAAGTAGCCCATTCGATGGTCGAAGTAGCCCAAAAAAAACTTCGAAATTAGAAGTTTTTTTACTTCGAATCCTTCACTCTAATTTAGTAAATCTGCCCCCTAGTGTAACTTCAAGCAGGTAACGGTTATGAGAGAATGTAATAATTAACGGGAAAAATATTCACAATGCGAAAAGTTATGCCTCTGTGTGAAAAAATTTGCCTTTGTGCGAATTGAATACAGCTTTTGCGAACCCAGAAACTGTTTAGTTACGACTTCCCACAGTGGAAGAAGGTTTGGGTATTTTGTTGTTAGCACCAGTGTGCAGTGAATGTAATAAAACTTCTTACTGAAAAAGTTGTTATGTGTGCTCCAAAAGATTACGACATCTTCAAGCACTTCTTAAAAGTGGGCAATGCGCAATTAAAATTCGCAATGTGATAACAGTTTAAGGAAAAATATTACATAGCGAAATTAGACTTTTTATTCTTATTTGTGCAAATTGTTTTGTTCTTTGCGACTTGTATTACAGTGTTTTATTCACAGCAATGTTTCCTCAAATAGACTCAAACCCACATATGTAATATAACGCACAATGTTTGCCCAGGAGCAGTAACCCATAGCAACCAATAAGATGCTTGCTTTTAAACAGGTGGCCAGTAAATGCTACCTGCTAATTGGATGAAATGGGTTACTGCTTTTGGGCAAAATTTTATTTATTTTTGTTTATTACATAACCCCCAAAGAAAAGTTTATTCTATTTTTTTTTTTAACTCTTTATTTATTTGAAGTTTTAACAAAGCATTGCATATCATCACATTGCAGACTCAGCTTCTCTCATCAAATAAGTAACCTAGCAGCAAGGCAGATACAATCACGGAAGACAATTCTATAGAATAGCGCTCGTGGGTGCCTACCCTGTAGCATGTAGACATAGGCTGTAGGGATGGATATGAGCCGAGTGCTGCAGACTAGAGCAGTATCGAAAAATAATAGAATATAAGAAACATAAAAAATAATTAAACCAGAAACCATTTGAGCCCGGGGAAGTCAGGAGAGAGGACCATATGCATACATAAAAGGTAGAGGAGGTATGTAGTCACATAAGTGATAGCGTCCCTGAAGGGGTGAACATCTGCTGGTGGGATGGAAGTCAGGTAGAGTTTTTGTGTATCGAGTCCCGCATCAACTGGGATCGATGTAGGGCCGCCAAATACTCCATCCACCTCACATCTTGGATGGCTGTTTTGAGTTTGTTGTCTGAGGGAGCTCTCGGAGACTTCCAGTTTCGAGCTAGAAGACGTTTGGCTGCGGTCAAAGTTTATTCTTTTGACACTAGTAGTGATGGGCAAATTTGAGCGAAATTTCTGTGAAATTAGCGAATTTCAGGTGAAATTAGAGAATTTCAGGTGAAATTTGTGAAATTCGTGAAACGGCGAAAAATTCACAAAACAGCGCTGGTGTCTTGTTTTTGATGCCGGCATCTGTTTTTGGACACTGGCACACATTCACCAGGGAAAATGCGTCCATTTTTTTTGACGCAGGTGAATTTTCGCTGGCAAATTTTTGCAGTGGTTTATTCGCCGGGGGGATTCCCCGCGAATTTGCGCCTGGCGAATAAATTTGCCCATCACTAGACACTAGAACAGGCTGGTTCAAAATCTCAGAAACCTGTTTTTTCAATGCCTCAGTCTAAGGGGGACAGAAAAATTACCAATATTTAACGCACAGTCTTTGTTTCTTTCCTCTGCTTTTATCATCATTTCATCCCTTACTTCTTAATTACTTCTTAATTCCTGGAGAGAAAGAGCCTACTCATTGCCTTGACACCTGGACTGACTTTTGCAGCCGCAGTAAACACAGTCCCTGTTATTCTCCAAACGTTGCAGCTACTGTGCCACTATATGTAAGGTATTTTGTGCAGAACAAAGTAATAATATGGAATACTATTTAATTATACTATATAATTACTAACAATATGCTGGGTGTGAATGTATTATTTTCAGTTTGTGGTTGAGCTGAATTCTCCAGTTAAGCTTGCTATACCCGATCCTTCAATCAATAGATTATCTTTTAATTTTAATAATTAAGATGGAATACTGTTCTGTATTGCTACCATGGTACCCAGCCCTGACATGGTCACAGAGGAACATAAAAAGCTGAGTTTAAGAAAACATACAGAAATCATTACAAGTGTTATGGACATAATTGCCTTTTTTCAGTAACACCTACAGACAGAGCTTTTCTGCCCTGGGAGCCTTGTATATGTGAACATTTCTGTTTAGTTAAATGCATGGGATCTGCCAAACTATTACTCAACAGAGCAACCAATTAAATCACATTCATAAGCTGAAGAAAGAAAATTCTCCTTCAAAAATAAACTTTGTTTATTCTTACATTGCCCCTAAAGTGTCCCTACTCCAGCTCTATAGCCAGTTCCTAAACAGATAATGGTTAGTATAATGAGCTTCTCCCTCCCCTTTGCCTTGACTGTGTCATATTATCCAAAAAATGTAGCCATGGGCCAGTGGTTCAAGTTGAATAGGGATATGCTCTGTAGAATACAATGGGTTAAGTCCTTACACAGAGTCAATTGCCAGTTATGACTTGCTTTCTCATATAAAATATTGATATTTGATGCCAATAAATAGTTTATTTGTAAGCGCTGGATGAACAGATATAATCTTGTGAATTAAACTTTTTAATGTTACTGATCCTGTAGTGGGAAGTAGGTTCTCATTCATCTCATGGTGACATTTATGCATATATAAGTAGAGGGAGCACTACAGGTATAGGATCCCTTATCTGGATACCCGATATCCAGAAATCTCCATATTACGGAATGGCCGTCTCCTATAGACTTCATTTTATCCAAATAATCCAAATTTTTAAAAATGATTTCCTTTTTTCTCTGTAATAATAAAACAGTAGCTTGTACTTGATCCCAACTAAGATATAATTAATCCTTATTGGAAGTAAAACCAGCCTATTGGGTTTATTTAATGTATAAATTAACTTCTAGTAGACTTAAGGTATGAAGACCCAAATTACGGAAAGATCCATTAACTGGAAAACCTCAGGTCCCAAGCATTCTGGATAACAGGTCCCATACCTGTACTATGTTTTTAGTAGATAGGGTACAACATTTACAGGACTGTTTCTCCTCCCTTATAAATAATTTAAGATGTGCAGTCAGATTTTGCTCCAGAATTATTTCCACTGGTGATATCATGTCCCACTTCCACTACCTTCTGACCCTTACTTGCATTTATTTAAATTGGAAAACATGGCCATGCACTACACTTGAACAAAGATAAAGCAATTAAGGGAAACACATTAACTCTGCAAGAAGATAAATTAAAATGGCAGTCACAGGGAACACTGTTCAAGCTGTAAGCCTAAAAATTGTGTTTCAAGGATAGCTGTAAAGTATCACTCTCCAGGTTGGGCAATCATGTACTGACATTGAACTGAAAATGTTCTAAAAAAACATTGGAAAAGTTTTGTTCTCCTTTAAAGAGTCATGGTGCTATGTGCTTTTGTTTGGTCACATGACCTTGTTTTTGACTAATATCTTTAAGGTAAGGGGTGCATTATCCACTATATATTTTCCATCATCTAAATCAGTGATCCAACCATTGGCTTGTGAGCAGTTTTGCACATGAACCCCTTGGATGTTGCTCCCAGTGACCTCAAAGCAGGTGCTTATTTTGAAAAAAATGTGTACTGTCAAACATAGCCTCCTGTAAGCGGCTTGTCCACATATAACCAATTACAGCCCTAGACCAAAAAGCCAAAAAAAATGCTTCACAATTCTTTTTACATTTAAAGGGATACTGTCATGGGAAAAAAAAAAAATCAAAATGAATAGTGCTGCTCCAGCAGAATTCTGCACTGAAATCCATTTCTCAAAAGAGCAAACTGATTTTTTTATATTCAATTTTGGGGGCTAGACATATTGTCAATTTCTTAGCTGCCCCAAGTCATGTGACTTGTGCTCTGATAAACTTCAATCAATCTTTACTGCTGTACTGCAAGTTGGAGTGATATCACCCCCTCCCTCCCCCCCCCCCCCCCCCAGCAGCCAAACAAAAGAAAAATGGGAAGGTAACGAGATAGCAAATCCCTAACACAAGATAACAGCTGCCTGGTAGAACAACACTCAATAGTAAAAACCCATGTCCCACTGAGACACATTCAGTTACATTGAGAAGGGAAAACAGCAGCCTGCCAGAAAGCATTTCTCTCCTAAAGTGCAGGCACAAGTCACATGACCAGGGGCAGCTGTGGAATTGACAAAATGTCTAGCCCCATGTCAGATTTCAAAATTGAATATAAAAAAATCTGTTTGCTCTTTTGAGAAATGGATTTCAGTGCAGAATTCTGCTGGAGTAGCCCTATTAACTGATGCGTTTTGAAAAAAAACATGTTTTCCGATGACAGGAACCCTTTAAATGTGGCTCCCAGGAAAAAAAAAGTTAGGGACCCCTGATCTAAGGTGAAGTTCTTAAACCCCTTCTGCCACCAATACTTCTGATGAAAATGAATGGACTATCAACCATCATCCTATTACCATATAACATTCTCACCCACCTTGTCCTGTCATTAACTAGTGTATTATGTCTAATAATGAAGAGAGAAAGGAGTATCTTTTGCAGTCTAAGGCCATAAGAGCGATCCCTGAATTCCATTTAGTTTTTTCTCAAAACCCAGTCATATTTCCCCAACCAAACCATATAGTCACAACTTGTTTCACAGGCGATGAACCATCAATGGTCTGAGAGCTTCAACCTTATGAAATAGTGTTTTACAAGTCTCTAACTGCTACTATATCTCACGCTTTGTCATTAAACTTTATTTTCTTACGAGACGTGATGATTTGAGTGCCTTTCTTAGGGTCGACTGGTTTCGCCTTTTTTTTTTATTTTCAAGGCTTTCATTGTTTTACTTGTCTTTCCCACAAAATGTTATTTATTGAGATCTACTGTAAAAAAAAAAAATAACACAAGCAGTTTCATACCTTCTGTCTATTTGAGCTTGGTGCCAAAGCAATTTACTTAGAATCCGCGGATGTGGCATTCTTGTGCAGTGCTGATTACACTTTCTAAACCATTAATTTACCAACTGTAAATTGTAAATGAAACAGCAAATAGATGATCCAGCGCTATTTATAGCATTATCATATCTGCAAACAAGCCACCAAAACATATTTTGTGAAATATGAGATATTGCATGTTTCAGTGCTGCAATTTTATCTCATTTAAATGATGCTCGATTTTTTCGGCTTAGTGCCCTAAAACCCAGAATTTTTAAGATTATGGGGCTAAACCCAGCGCAAACCATTATATGTTCAAAAATTGTGATAGGGACATATGCCATTGACTTTTACATGACCTGGACCAGTTTGAGATGGCAGTTTTTTGGATTTTCCCTTTTTGTATAATAAATCTCCAAAAATTTCAGTTTTTATCCCCACAAAAAAATTAAGTTTTTGCCCCAATAAGCCTTACCAGAAAATAACCGAGTTTTAGTAAATAACCACCTTAATATAAGGAAATCTATAAGGGAGGCAGTATCCCCCTTATTCAATCAATAAGGCTGATGCTCAACATTCTTCTTGCCTATTGTTTTAATCATGAAAAATCAACACTTTTTGTTATATGTTGAGCGAAACAAATCAAATAAAAAAATTAAAACTATTCCATGCTTAGTCCTTTATGAGGTAGATATTTAAAGAGATATGGGGGAGGGCAGTGGTGTAACTAGAGTGCACCGGTCACCCCTGCAAAAAATCTTCAGTGGGTCTCAGTTCACTATGATCAACATCCTGCTGCCCACTTCCCGTCCTGCCTCTGCCCCGCCCATGTCCAGCCTCTGCTCCACCCATGTCCCACCTCTGCCCCACTAACACCCGCCTATGTCCCATCCCAACTTCGCCCACTCCTGCCAAACCCCTTTTTCGCCCCCCCCTATTCCTGGGGCCACCCTGTGACTGTGGGGTCTTCCTCTATAGTTACGCCACTGGGGGAGGGGATCTATTGACCCAACCAACCAGACTTTCGAATTTACAGGACAGCTGTTTAAAAGCAAACATCTGATTATTTGCTATGGATTACGGATGGATATCATTACATTACCCAATACATTTGTAATTCTTTTGCCAGATTAAGGGTTTTTTTTTACTAAAAATAAAATATACAGGTATGGGCCCCCTTATCTAATATCCTCAGGACCTAAATCTTTCTGATAAAAGGTTTGGGAACAAAGAGCTAAAACCTATTTTGGTTTAGCAATGGCTGTGTCAGGTATTGCTGGGAGTCGAGCCGGGGACCTTTGGGGGTCTGGCTCGATACCCTAACCATTTGGCCAGGTGAGCAGCCTGTAGGGTTGCTCACTGTGTGTAACCTGGCCTCTGCAGTCCCAGCCCAGCTGCCGCCTGATTGGCCTCTCCAGCCCCAGCTCAGCTGCTGCCTATCTTAATCAACCAATCAGGGCTGCCTCTTCCCTATTTAAGGGCAGCTCTCAGACCACTCCTTGCCAGAGCATTGCATGGTTTTCTAGTACTGCGGCATCGCCCCTAACTAGGTTTCTAGCTCTTGCCCCTTCTCCCTTGTTAGTCTGCCTTGTCTTGTCCTGCTTACCTTTCCTATCTTGTACCTTCCCAGCCTCGACCTTGTTCCAACCCTACCTTGTATTCCTCTCTTGCTATCCAGCTTCCAGCTCTCTCTAGCTATCCTGCTTCCAGTCCCTTCTTGCTATCCTGCTCCAGTCTCCCTCTCTTGCTATCCTGCTCCAGTCTCCCTCTCTTGCTATCCTGCTCCAGTCTCCCTCTCTTGCTCCAGTCCTCTCTTGCTATCTTGCTCCAGTCCTCTCTTGCTCCAGTCCTCTCTTGCTATCTTGCTCCAGTCCTCTCTTGCTCCAGTCCTCTCTTGCTATCTTGCTCCAGTCTTCTCTTGCTCCAGTCCTCTCTTGCTATCCGCTCCAGTCTCCTTCTGCTACTGTCTTGCTATCCGCTCCTGTCTCCCTCTGCACTCTATCCCCCAGTTTGATCTACGCCCGCACCGTCCTGTTCCAGTCTGACTCTTCGCCCTCATCTACCAGTTCCTGCTTCCCTTCAAGTTTCCCCTTGGCACATACAGCCCCTGCCTCAAGGACTCGCCCTTTCCCTTCTGACTCTACAGCGCCCCCTACCTAATCCTTGACAGGCTGTTAGTGCTTCTGAGTTAATGCTCCCACCTCATCTGCCTTTTCATGCCTTCTGATTCAAGTCAAAGGAGAAGAGCAAATGGGAATGGGGGGTATGAGAGCTTGGCTTTGCATGCTCATTCTGCATATGTATGGATGATTAACATGTTACTGCCCAAAAGGTACACACTTATTTATGTGAACACATAATCATATTGATTTAAAGCTGAACCTCAAACATTTAGAAGGTCCTAGCTTCTGAAAGCAGAGAATGCACTTATTGAAAATATGTCTTCAAAAACCCATGCAAGCATGGGGAGAACTCTTACATATAGTGCCCAACTTGGAATGTTGTTCCTGTACTATTTATTCTCATTCTCTCATTATAAAAATATATTTCTAGAAGTCTTTGTTTTAAAAGAGTGTTGCTGTCAGCTCTCGGATTTGGCCATCTATTATCAATTCGCTACCTGGTCTATTGTGTTCAGTGGAGCTTAGATAATACATATTCATCAACTGTCTCAAAAAGCCCTGCCAGAAAAAGTAAAGGTATACCTAAATATAAACATGATTTTGAGAAATTATTCAAAATTACAGAATTGGATATTAGATAAAGAGCATACAGAAATGTAATTATAGCATAATATGAATCTTGTGTTATGGACCCTTGGGGCTCTGGGTGCATTGAAGGATAAAGCATCATTTATTCATAAAAGTCATTACATGGCAATCAGTAATTTAACTGCTGGATATTTGTCAAAATCACACACTAAGCTTCCCTTTCACAGTTAGATCTGCTAAACATTGTAGATCAGTGATATTTCAATAGTGAGACAAGCATTGCAAGTTATTCTGCTGGTGGCCACCTCTGTTAGAGACAGTTGTAAATTGAGTAGTTCTGGAGTCTTTTCCAAGCTACTGAATCAATATAGCTCGCCACCTGGTTGATCAAATGAGGCAAAGGTATGTTTGTCTGGCCACCAGTCAAAAAACAAGAGGGGTCATCAATTTCCAAATGTAGTCGCAAGTGTGACTGTGTTAAAATGGATGATGTGCTTAAACTCTGAAGCTACTGCCACACGAAATGTGATGGTAATTCCAATGTTCCCACAGTGATTGAGACACACTAATGCCAGAAGTGATACAAACCAGAATCTACAAAACGTCAATATTTGAATTTTGCTTCTAGCTGCTGCTCAGCCTATTGGAAAGGGCTTAGGCACAGATGTATCCTAATAAATTAGTTGGGACGTAAAAGCTTTTTTTCTGGTCTTTAGTGATGGGTGGATTTGTCCCGTTTCTTAGCGATGGGTGGATTTGTCCCGTTTCGGTTCGCAGAAAAATTTGCGGATTTCCCACAAAATGGGGAAAATTTTTCAAAATGCAAATTTTGACGGCTGTGTTGATTTTGACACCAGCAGTAAAGTCTGAGCTTCAGAATAATGTTAATGTGAGACAGTTTTGACTTTTCCGACGCGTGTCCAAAAATGTTGTCGCTGGAGAATTTTCGCTCCACTTTTGCGAATTAATTCACCCATCACTACTAGTCTTACTAGACATAGTTTCACCACTAAGTAGCACATAATTCACTGTTTCTGCGAATTCAATGAATGAAAATGCTCCTATAGCTTCTGAGTATAAAGGATAAGTGAACACAGGGATTCGCAGAGTTTGAATTTGAGCGCTGAAAGTTTTTTTTTCTTTTTTTGTCTAAAAAAGTCAATCACAACTTTCGCCTGATGGAAAACATGGTGTCTTGGGGGTGGGTTGGAAAGCTTTAGTTCAGCGAATCACATAGTCAGTTCTGATAAGCCTGACATGACTGCTCTGCCTTTAATTAAATTATGCTCTACAGTTTGTTGCAATTACATATGTGATATCAGTTTTAAAGATGGCAATAAATAATAAGCACATTGAATGTGAATTCATACGGTGGCAGGGAAGTCAACCAGTATTGAATTTCATGGGCCAAAACTGATGCACCCAATAAAAAATACTATACCCTGGTGATCCTTGTTTTAATTCAGTGATTTATCATTTTCAATTGATTGTAAGGCTTATCCCCAGTGGCTGAGAAATGTTCTTCACACAGAGAAATTAAAAGTTATGTTTTTAATGAGTGCACCAAAATCTATTTGGTTCAGGACTATTGATCAAGGTGTAAATTCCCTGTGCACTACACAGTCTTGTACCTAAAGCTATGATAGATATATAACAGAGACAGTGGTTTATTAGCTACTCTTTAAATATCTACAATGGTTTTTAAACCCTTGTGCTGCTCAGCAAATCAAAAATAAGCACACTATAAAAATTGCATGAAGTAGTTGTCATATTGGTCATGAAAATTTAATTTAAGCAGTAAAATGTTTCTTTAACTTTGACTGAGAATGCAATGGGGTCTTCAAATAATGATGCCTGTTTGTTGTCACCTAAAAGATGTTCTTTATTGTCTAGAATTTATTCCCCAGGCATGGATTTGTGGCGAATTTCCACGTTTCTCTGACCGCAAATGTTTTCATGAAACTGAGGCAAACATTTGCTGCTAAAAATTGCCGCACGCATAAAAATTGTCAAAATTATTTGGACGGCCGTTGACTTTAATGCATTTGGACAAAATTGCCGCATGTATAAAAATTGTTGCTCATATAAAAATTGTGGCACGTCAAAATAATTTTGACACCCATTGACTTCAATGAATTTCACACGTTTTTGCCATTTTGCGATTTTTTTTTGCAATTTTATCCGTGCAGTGAAATATGTAGCTTGTATTTGATCGCAACTAATATATAATTAATCCTTATTGGAAGCAAAACCAGCCTATTGGGTTTATACAGTGTCAGACTGGCCCACTGGGATACCAGGAAAACTCCCGGTGGGCCCAGGTGTCAGGGGCCATTGTGCTGCTAAATATTTGGCTTCATGGCCATTTCCTATTTCTTTGAGAACAAAGAGGCTAAATAGATGGAATAATAGATTATAGTATGTAAAGAATAGAGACTAGGAGAATAGAGGTTGAGTGAGGAGAGAAATAATTATAGTACTGAGAGTGGGCCCTTGGGGTCCCAGTCCGACACTGGGTTTATATAATGTTTATATGATTTTCTAGTAGGTATTGAAGATCCAAATTATGGAAATATCTGTTATCTAGAAAGCCCCAGGTCCTGATCATTCTGAATAACAGGTCCCATACCTGTTTCATACTAAAATGTTCCTTATTCAGAGTTCTATAACTATTCAGTTTTCATAAAATCACATGACTTCAACCTGCTGCAGTGTTTTTTTATATTTTAAAAGGCTTTAAACCCAGTAGTAATGTAAAAATGATTGCCTCTGCTGTAAAGCATGAGAGAACTGCTGCGTTGTGAGAGAGATTAGGCTTGAAGGGACAGTATACATGTATATTCAATACAATTCCCATAAATTGGGTTTATGTTAAAAATTAATTCTGCCAATTGTTTGAACAGAAATATATCAGTAGTTTTTATTAGTTACAGTGCAGAAAAGTGGATTTTTTTCATATAATCTCACTGCCATGGTTCTTCAGAGCATTGGCAAAAATTAAAGAAGGGAGTAAATCAAGTAATGGAAGAAGAATAATGTACATTATTCTAGTTCATTTTGTTGTTAATGCAGAGATGTCGACCCATGGCCGTGCCCTTCTACTTTTTAATGGGGGGGGGAGCAAATTTCAGGATGCAGGTGACTAGGATGTTATTGCAGACATATTGAGGGGCAAAATAGGGTGACATGGTGTAAGCTGAAATGTCTGGCAATGATCTCCTCTTTATTTATTTTATTATTTATACAGAACTCATTATCTTTTGAGTGAGGGTTCACATAATAATTTCAGGCATTTTGTCTCCAGGGTGGTAAACAGACAAAGCACTTTGACTTACTCCCAACTGATCTGAGCTTCAATTACAGTTGCACCTTCATGCCAAGCAATGACTTACGCATTTCCAAACTGCAATTGCTTGATGTGTGGGTGCAACAGAAATTCAGGCAATTTCCATATAATTAGTTGGAATTGATGTCAACAATTCTGGAACTATGACAAACCTGGGTAACAAAACATCTGGACTCCCTGCATGTGTGATGGCCCCTTTTCACCTCCTAATTCCATTGATCCCAGTAGGTGTGGTGGCCTAGTTGGCTTAGGAAGAGTAAAAACAAAGCACTGATCCTTTAGTACTTTAGAATGAAAGAAATAAAGGTAATATAAATAGTTGTGGGCAGATGGATATTTCAGTACAACCACTATATAGTTAGAGGCCCATTGATTAAAGGTTGAATTTAATTGGCATTAGAGCTTTTTGAAACCACAATTCAACTCTGTCTCTCTTAAACCACGAACTTCATGACAGTTATAAAAATATAAATATAATAAAGTATGAACAGAAAAAAATGCTGAACAACGTACAACAATACTAATATCTCTAAAACTTTTAAAACATCAAGTTTTTAGGGCAATTACTTTCAAAAAAAAAAATCCAAAAACCTCTAAAAGTTTAAATGGTTAAAAAAATATCTCCAGTAGGATCAGCACATCTCCCATTGACTTCTATTGGACCTCAACTGCTTTGACTTGGAGACGTTTTGCTTTAGAGTTTTTCGTGGTTTTTCACTTAATAAATCTCAGAGAATTTTCAGAGTTTAAGAGGAATAAAAAGATCACCCATTTGTTAGAGAAAAATTACAATTCATAAATAAAAAGGAAATCTGATTATTAGTAATTCATCCCCTTAGAGTTTATTGTCCATTTATCCATTGATGGCACTTTCCTACAGGAGAGCAAAAGTGAATATAGCTTTATTTTAAAATGCATGTAAATGAGTTCTTTCCAACTGTTATTTACTAACTATTACTTGCCGTTCCCAGGCACAGATTGGAACGTTGTATTTGATGTCTGCTGACACTATCAGATCTCAGATGCAAACTTCTACATCAAACCAAACTCTGAATCCCAGTCTATCAGAACTAATGAAGCTGCATGCAGTATTCTATTTATCTATAGAAAATAAGCATAGGTACAGATTTTAGCTAAATAACGCTGTATGACATAATCCAATCCCATTTTCACTTTGATGTCATATTTATAACCATGCAGGTTCTACACTGTCTTCACCACATGTCTCTAATTAGAAATGTTTATTTTCATATGAACAAATTAGCTTCAAAATCAACATTCTGTGCACTGTTTTTTATATTTGTTTTGCCCATGAAATATTTCCTTTTTCATAGTTTAGGGGTACTGCTGGAATTCCTGGTCCCTGTAAAGGGAACTGAAGCTCAACAAAGAATTAGTCAATACACGTCACACAGTAGGGCTCATTTACAACCACAACCATGTCAAAATGTACGCAGTTGCTCCATAAATCAACGCCATTCACTAAAGCTACTTGTGCAGTGGTGGAACAAGCAGGGGTTCCAAATTTGGAGAGAAACACAAGCATGCAAAAAGTTCCTGGAGTTGACAAATATGGGCTGTGATTGGCTATTGCAGGAATTTAAAAATAAGCACCTGTTTTGAGTCCAATGAGAGCAACATCCAACGGGTTGGAGAGCAACATATTACTGCTATAGAAGAAGCCGACCCCATGATCTGGGCCCAACTTTTCTCTGGGCCCCCTGTGATGACCTTGTCTGCTTCCTATATAGCTAGCCACTGTACTTGTGTCCAAAGCTACTACTTGTACTACTACATAGGTGTCCTGCATTCTGCTCCAAATAGCACACAAGTGCGTATTGACACTGGGGAACCCTGAAGAGTCAGACCCCTGTCTGCAACGGAACTGGGGCAGGGGAATCCATTTATGGCAGTTGTGGTGGAGCAGCAGGTCAAGTGGGATGGGTTTGGACAATGGGGGCCTCTGTGCTGGGATAGTGTGGCCTTGAGATGGCAACCTGTGGAGATCCCAGCTGTAGTTCCCACAGCAACCTGCTTCAATATGAGAAGCACAACTGTGCCTGAAAAAATCAGACATGGGCATCATTTTGATGCCAATTAGCAAAAATTATAACATTTGTTAGCAGGAAAGATAATCAGGCATGTTGAAGTCACTCAAGGTCCAAACACAAAATGTTTCAAGGAAAAAAAATCAGTCTTTTAGATTAACTTTCTCTGATCTTCACACATTCTCTCGCCTGTATTCAAAAGGTCTCCAAAATTTGTATATAGATCAGCGCCTATGGCAATAGAGAAAAAAACAAAAACCATAAAATAGTGTAGTATGTTTAGATATTACGACAGTGTCAGAGTTCACATTTTAAGGTGTACTTCTCCTTTAAACTTCCACTCTTAATAGTGGCATGCACGATTGATTTCTTTACATCCAATCTATTACCACCACCATTTGGCCAATGTGCCTACTTACATGCTGAAAATATGGTATATTGCCCGTAATGTTAGCAGATCTCCCTCTGCTTCCAAGTCAACTTCTAGGGTTCATTTGTTTGAAGTCAATCACACAAAGACATCTGTAGTTCACAGGCTGTTACAGCTATGGAGGGACCCTGCTGGCATGTGTAGTTCCCTCGTGGCTCTTCCTGTGATCCTAGTGTGATATCACTTCCTGCCTGATGCGTTTCGACAATCAGCTGCAGGCATTGCCTCTGAGGAAGCCAGCTGATTGGCGCAATGCATCCAAGTCAGCTTCTGTAAAGGTTATAAAAAGGAATGAATCATGGATGTCACTATTAAGAGTGGAAGGTTTAAAGGAGAAGTACACCTCAAAAGGTGAACTTTGGCACCGGGTGCTGTCGTAATATCTAAACATACTGCACTCTTTTTTTGTTTTTGTTTTTTTCTCTATTGCCATAGGCGAAAGAGAAACCTCTTAATGAAATAGCCACTGTATATTCCTGTTTTTTTTTTTTAGTTTTTTTTATGAATTTCTCTAATGGATGTAAATATATTTATTCTTCTTTGGCTTTATTTCCCAGAACTTCTGTGCAGCTATACACGTTTAGTAGTTGAAATACACCATATAAGAAATTCTCCTAATGTCTAATTGTTAGCAGCCTCCATGGTCTATCTTTATCCCTGTCTAATAGTAAATTCAACCTTCCACGCATTATGAATGTTGGTTTTACTGTACCTGAAAGTGAATCTTGATGGATTGCTGCTCTTAGCTCTAAACAGCTGCAGATGTTTACTCCACAGGACGGCTGTTGATAAATTGGATGTCGTTAGAACAGAAGTGAGTGGAAAAATGTGCAAAGATTTAGGAATACGAGTAGATATTTACATATTCATAACAGTGGAAACTACTTTTAAAATATAAATACTTGAGTATGATAATATAGTATTATCTTTTTGGAAGATCCCTGCATTGAGAATACTATTGAGAGTATTCTCAATGCAGTGATGGGCGAATAAATTTGGCAGGTGCAAATTTGCGGCGAATTTCTACTTTTCCCTGCCGGCAAATAAAATTGCGAAACTCCCATGAAAATTTGCTGGTGTCCAAAAAATGTTGCTGTGCGTCGGAAAAGTCGACCGCGTCAAGACCGTTGCGCGTCAACACTATTTGGACGCCCATTGACTTTAATGCCAGCATCAAAATTGATATGAATTGACGCAGGTGTCAATGACTCGGCATCAAAATTTGAGTTTCGCAAATTTATTTGTCATTTGCGAATTTCGCAGGAAATTTTTCGGCGAGGCAAAACGGGAGAAATTCGCCCATCACTAATTTGCATTTCTGTTTTTAGAGGCCAAGATACAGCTATGGGATCCATTATCCAGAAACCGGTTATCCAGAAAACTTCAAATTACATACAGTAGACCCAATTTTCATAGAATAATTCACATTTTAAAAATGATTTCCTTTATCTCTGTAGTATTTAAATAATGCCTTGTTCTTGATGCCAACTAAGATATAATTATTCCTTATTGGATATAGAATTGTCTTTAGTGATGGGCGAATTTGCGCCGTTTCACCGGCGAAAAATCCGCAAAATGGCGTCGGCTTCTTGTTTTTGACGCCGGTGCCCGTTTTTGACGCCGGCGCCCGGTTTTGATACCAGCGATTTTTTTTCGGGTGAATTTTCGAGGGCGTTTCGCTGGCTGCAAATCGCGCAAATTCGCCGCAAATTCGCGCCTGGCGAATAAATTCGCCCATCACTAATTGTCTTGGTTTAATTAATATTTAAATGATTCCTTAGCAGTATGAAGAGCCACATTACAGAAAGATCCCTTATCCAGGTCCTGAGCATTCTGGATAACAGGTCCTATACCTGTTTCCCCTTTTTTTTAACTGTATATTAAAGATGGAAAGCAATGGGAATAATAAGGCAGGTTCCAGCCAGCATGACTACAATTGCAAGAGGCAACTGGTAAACACAACACCAAGAAAATGTTCCAAGCTCATGCAGAGCAGGCAAATATTGCTTATTTTATTTAATTATTATTGTAGAAATGTGTTGCTTTTGCTAGGGCCAGCACCACTATGTTACCTCCTTACATTTCCACTGGGCATTCTCATAACTATATAGTCATGCTTTAGCAGCAATGTAGGCATTATTTACAAATGCACCACCAAGAATGGATGCACTAAAATGCATGCAATGGATAGAGCACAACTTTAGGTCTCCCTCTAAAATCTTTCTCAAGACCAATTGGGGCAGACACAGAGGGGCAAATTCACTAAGATGCGAAGTTGCGCCAGGCGAAACTTCGCCGAGCTTCGCCGCACTTCGCCAGGCGTAGTTTCGCCAGCGCTCCGCAAATTCACTAAAATTCGAAGTTGCGCTCAGGGGTAGCGTAAGGTTGCGAAGTTGCGCTAGCGTTGATTCGCTATGTAAAGCGAAGTTACGCTAGCAAAGGCTAATTTGCATACGGCGCAAAATTCAAATTTCAATTGGAGGAACACGTATCAGCACTACAAATGCCAAGAAAACCTTCAAATCAGCAAATAAAAATGTTATTTTGCCCTACACATGTGCCCACTGTCTAGATAAGTTGCCATGAGTCAGGAAATGTAGGGGGGAAGGAGGGGAGCCCCAAAAATATTTTCGATCTTTTTCAGCCTATCACCCATCATGTAGAAAACATGCCAGCGTTTTTTGGGACTTAGAAAAAATCTTGACTTTTTTGGAAACAATCCCTATCTACTCTATTGCGCTTCGCCAGGTCTGAGGTGGCACAGGAAGTCTAGCGTAAAAGGTAGCGTTCAGTACACTGCGCAAGTTAGTGAATTTGCGTAGTTTCGTCGCTAGCGAAAATTCACCTGGCGTAAGGGTGCGAAGTAACACTAGCGAATCTACGCCAGCGTTCGTTAGTGAATTTGCGCAGTAGCGAAAATGACAAACGCTAGTGAATTAACGATAGCGTTCGGCGCTTCGCGGCTTAGTGATTTTGCCCCAGAGTGTGGTTGCAATTACACCGGGAGAAAATGTAGCATTTAAAAAAAAAACAAAAAAAAACATGCATCCAAAATTTCATTTTGTACGTTGCATTCTTGTTCATAAACAAATTCTTTATCCTTTATTGCCGGCTTGAAAATTTGGAATAACATTCAGCAAATACAGCTGCAGATCACTTCTCGCCCAGGCCTGGATTTAGAAAAGAGAATGCAAAAACCATAGAAGTAAAATATCCGCAAGACAGATGTTAATTCATACCCCTTCATTTTGTACTTCATGCACAGCCAGGCACAATTCATGAAACCAGGCTGAACTGGCAGTCTGGCAACAGGCATAAGTTGCAAACAGCTTGTATAGGGGAATTGCATTTAAACAATTTTGCACTTTGAACTTGCAGCTACCTTCGTAAATGAGCACTATAATGAGGGCCAAGTGATTAATATTTCCTTGCTATTAAAATGCAACAACTGTACAATTGCCATTTATATATAAAAGAAAAACAGACAAAACAGAATGGCAGATATGTTGAACATGGTGCATAATCCATTTCTTTCATTGTGCCTTTCTTTGGATTACTAAATAAGCAAATGTTCAAGAAAGCCTATTATGTGATTAGAATGACAATCTCCCAGCTGAAATTGCTCTGGAACGGAGTACAATAAATTGCTCCCAGTGTACCAACAGATCTCACTCTTCGTTTGCATTATGATTCTGCACTTCTCTCTCCCTTCTGCTTTGAAAATTAAGCAACGTAATGGATATAATTTCATTAGGTACAACAGGCAGAAATAGAACAGACATTGTTTGATTAAAATGAAATGCAGGGAGTGTTTTCTCTACTTCACTGATGGATAAAGCAGATATTTGGGGTTTAGGGTTATGAAGGGGGGGTCTTGCTTCTAAGCTATGCTTACCAGTTATTTGCATTCATAGAAATAAGACAGCAAAGTATATACAAATAATGTAATGTGTATGTGACATATAATCACATTGCATTCGGATAAAGATGGCAAAGCTACAGTGTTTTATACATATCATGGAACTCCAATGTCACTTCTAATATACTGATAGTGTAATATCTGGGATTATGTTGGCAGCAGTCAGTGTGGGATTCATTACCTGAATTGTTACACGTAAAATGAATGCATAAAGGCAGAATACTCCTATGAAGTCAGTTTGACTTGAGTTGGTTAAGATGAATAAAATCATAAACACATGGGAATCAGCTTCCAATATGAACAGGATTGTCTCTACATTCATTTAATAATGTCCTATACTGATTGCTGTATATTTATGCAGAGTGTGCATAGTGTGTTTCCAGTCTGTGGTGATCACTGTATATGGAAGCTAGCACTCCAGATCAGGGTAGAAAAGTTGTCTTGTGTCTAGTACACTTAATAGGCGTGACTGGCACAAAGCACAAGTATAAAGGAGCTTTATAAGGGAGCTGTATACCAATAAGAAAAAGGAGTCTTGATTCTAGGAATGGGTAGGCAGCAAAGTAAGGACTTTGGGGCGGGATAGGGATAGATAGGAGATGGACAAATTACTGCTGGAAATGAGGTCAGGATAAGGTGGAGAGCTGAAGGCTCACGCTCATTACCTGTTGGGTAGGCAGCAAACATCATCCCACCTGCCCTCTCCCAACCACACCCAGTGTGGTTGAGTGAGGAGTGTCCTGTGAGCCTGGGTTTCCTTGCCACAGCTTGTGAAGGAATGTTTGCTAGGAGTGTGGGGCTAGGCTCCAGTATTTGGCACATTGGTGTCAATGGTGGGGGATAAAGGTCCCTCTAGGGTGGTGTTTATGGGTTTGCTTGCTCTCACTTGGCCATCACTACTACTGAGGAAGGCAGCCTGCATGGCAGGTATCCACATGGGTTGTTTTGGTTGGCAACATTTCAAAGAGTGTATAGACATGTTATATTGTGTCATGTTGCTATATAAAAGTTGCCCTTTACCCCACTGTTAATACATGTATTTATCTCTAATCGCATTGTCTGTTAATTAAAGCTGTGGCTTGCTACAGCCCAACCTTAATGTCATCATTGTCTCCAAGTGTAAAGTGTTTGGGTAAAGGGGTGGGTTCAGGGTTGAACTGGGCCAGCTGGAGACCAGGAAAAAACCTGGTGGGCCCAAGCCATTGTGGGCACTGCCATCTTAGGCTCATTCTCCGGTCACTGTTGGTGCTCGTCCCCTGACCCACCCTAATTATGGTGGAAAGGCACCACAAGCAGAGGTACGTGGCACACTGGAAAGGGCTAGGGTAAATGTAGGCTTGCAGTTTAGCGACTGGGGTGGGGGCCCCTATGGTGACATTCCAGTCCAACAATGGATGGGTTGCAGTCAACAACTGTGGAAGAAAGCATGAACGCCTCCAAGAATCCAGTGTCAATATTGGTCGCACCTTGTGACCACGAGTGAGCTCAAGAGTACCTATTTACTGTATATCGCTACTAACATTCCCATATCTGCATGTAGAACTGACAATAAGGGCAGTGTGGAGACAGTGTAGAATCC
The DNA here is from genome assembly GCA_038501925.1 of Xenopus petersii. Lineage (NCBI taxonomy): Eukaryota > Metazoa > Chordata > Amphibia > Anura > Pipidae > Xenopus > Xenopus petersii. The sequence continues at coordinate 125,731,465 of CM076684.1, forward strand.
TCAATCCTAGAGAACTACAAGGTGACTCCATGTTCATATTAATGACTTTTATTGCACTTCCCAGCTATACAGTCTTCTAATATTCATAACATGTTTCACTTCTTGTATTGGATCGGGTAAATCATTAATAAAGCCTGTTGTCTGGCTTTGATTTCATTTTGTTAGAGCCCCACCACATGCGGACAGATAATAATGCTTTCCACAAGAATCTATTAAAGACATCTGTAGCGGGCAGCTGGAGAAGTTAAACAGATAATTACCTCAGCATGCATCATGTTGTGTTTAGTTATTAGGGTGATAAATTAAACTTTACTTGATGACATTGAGGGCTGCAAATGACATACAATGAAATCAAATTACATTCAGGCTTGCAAAGTGTATTTAGTACTTGGAAAACCAATATATTTCTTGAATAACATTTCTAGAAGAAACATTTCTAGGAATGGACAGGTTCTTCAGTAGCTCATTAAAATATTTTGGGGTAAATGCTTGCAACAATGGTAAGATACCAGGGATCATTTATTAAGGTCATAGACAGAGGTGCTAAAGCATAAAGAGGTGCAAAATCTTGTCCCTTAGCGCTAAATCACAGAGCACAAGATTTTGTTAAGTGCACTAAGTCCATGGGGCAAATTCACTAAGATTCGTAGTTGCGCCAGGCGTAACTTCGCCGCACTTCGCCACACTTCGCCAGGCGTAGTTTCGCCAGCGCTCTGCAAATTCACTAAAATCCGAAGTTGTGCACAGGGGTAGCGTAAGGTTGCGAAGTTGCGCTAGCGTTGATTCGCTAAGCGAAGCGAAGTTACGCTAGCGATGGTTAATTTGTATACGGCGCCAAATTCAAATTTCAAAGGAGGAATACGTAGAATCACTACAAATGCCTGGGAAACCTTCAAAACATCAAATAATTTTTTTTTTTTTTGCCCTACACATGTGCCCACTGTATAGTTAAGTTGCCATGAGTCAGGAAATGTAGGGGGGAAGGAGGGGAGCCCAAAAAAATGTTTCGATCTTTTTCAGCCTATCACCCATAATATAGAAAAAACGCCAGCGTTTTTTGGGACTTAGAAAAAATTTGAACTTTTTTTGAAGCAATCCCTATCTACTCTATTGCGCTTTGCCTGGTCTGAGGTGGCGAAGGAAGTCTAGCGTTCAATACACTGCGCGTGTTAGTTAATTTGCGTAGTTATGTCCGTAGCGAAAATTCACCAGGTGTAAGGGTGCGAAGTAACACTAGCGAATTTACGCCAGCGTTCGTTAGTGAATTTGCGAAATAACGAATATGCACAACGCTAGCGAATTGACGCTAGCGTTAGGCACTTCGACGCTTAGTGAATTTGCCCCCATGGCTCTGCTGCTCGTTGTTCGTGTTGGGGACCCCCAAATGCTGCCCATTGGGTGTTTAGCATGGTACAGGGTGAATAATGAAAAATAAATTGTGTTTTTTTGCCAATTTTTTTCAATTCACTGCCATTGTAAACCATAGATTGTAATGAAAATTAGTGCAGATAAAAAGTTGTACAATAAAGGGGCTTCCAGACCAATGGTGAAGAGTAGGTTTAGGGGGTCTTGATGGGGATATCAAGAGATGGTAGATGCAACGTCCATGGCCAGTGTCGGACTGGGGGGTCCGAACCCACTAGGGCTGCCACATCAGGGGCCCCCACATGAGCTCCAGGCCCCCGACCTCCCCCCGGCAACTTCAGGCCCCCCTCACCAGCCACCGCATCCCCCCTTTATCCTCCGACCAGCACGTGCCTACTTTTCTTCTATTGGTCAGTGCGTGGAGAGATCAGGGAGTGCAGAGAGTCAGGAGCAGATCTGGCCCAGTCCGACCCTGTCCATGGCAAAGGAGGTGGAATTAGGTTCATTGGGAGAGAGGAAAAAGAAGGTAATGCAAGAAAGAAATATACATTTCACACTAAATGGTTTCACAGGACTTTTCCCAGGACTGTTGTTGCACCAGTGGTTAACTAGGACAGTAGACATTTAAATGGAAACTGCTAAAATTATCTTTTCACAGTATCATTTCTGTTTTTGCCCAACTTCTAAATGTCTTCTTTAAATTTCAGCCTCACATTTGCAAAATGATTCTGAAGGCATTTAGCGAATTTCAAAACTTGCCAAATCATCTCGCTAATCCCTAGCCATGGGAACTTGTCTGTAATTTAAAGATCAATCACATTGAGGAGAAAAGTTCAGACATGAGATCTCAGAGCACAGTTTCTGTGATTAGCGTTGCTGTTATACACCAGTGTTAAATTGCAATGGGAGATATGATTCCTTTTCGTTCTCCCAAGCATGAAAGCCAAATTTATTTAATATTTAATTCAATTACCTGCAATTCATGATGCCAACATGAACAAGAGTCCTTCATGGTGCCCATTTTTTAATTATGTTGAAGACATCTGACATTTAAGGGGCCGATTCACTGAATATGAGTGAAGGGTTCGAATTGAAAAAAATTCGAATTTCGAAGTTTTTTTGGGCTACTTCGACCATCGAATGGGCTACTTCGACCTTCGACTACGAAAATCGAACGATTCGAACTACAAATCGTTCGACTATTCGACCATTCGATAGTCGAAGTACTGTCTCTTTAAAAAAAACTTCGACCCCCTACTTCGGTAGCTAAAAGCTACCGAAGTCAATGTTAGCCTATGGGGAAGGTCCCCATAGGCTTGCCTGTGATTTTTTGATCGAAGGATTTTCCTTCGATCGTCGGATTAAAATCCTTCGAATCGTTCGATTCGAAGGATTTAATCGTTCGATCGAATGAAAAATCCTTCGATCGATCGATCGCAGGATTTGCGCAAAATCGTTCGACTTCGATATTCGAAGTCGAACGATTTTAGTTCCTAGTCGAATATCGAGGGTTAATTAACACTCGATATTCGACCCTTCGTGAATCGGCCCCTAAGAATGCTTTGATATGTTCTTCATTACAGCCTTTGGTTGACCATAGCAGATTTTTGTTTGCAAAACTCAAGGCAATTGTCTTATTACCTTTACAGTAGGTAAATGTATTTTTGGAGCTAATAATTAGTGTTTTTTGATTACATAGCACCATTGTGTTATACCACATTAACCCTGTGAGGTTGACCAGGATCATTGCTATATTGCCTATTGATTGCTTTATATTGCCATAAGGCTCATTTACAAAGGAACAGAGCTAGAATGGATGCATTTATTGATGCAATTCACAAAGGTACTTGCACCCATACATCAACTATCCACTTTCCTTGAGCATCATCCAGCCTATTCTAATGAATTGTACAGCATTGATTGTTCATGAATGCTCAATATAGTGTTCTCAAGTTGGGGAAGCAAAGACATAGGAAGATTTCTTGCTTACACAAAACAGATTTACTTACATACTCTGGGTTTCATATGCTTTCTAAAAATAGCATGTATGGTACATGAAATTAGGGATGCACTGAATCCACTATTTGGGATTTGGCTGAATCCCCAAATACTTTGTGAAAGTTCTGGCCGAATACTAAATCCAAATCCTAATTTGCATATGCAAATTAGAGGTGGGAAAGGAAAAAGTGGGCAAAACAGTTTTACTTCCATGTTTTGTGATGAAAAGTTATGTGATTTCCCTTCCCACCTCTAATTTACATGCACATTAGGATTCGGATTTAGTTCGGCCAGGTACAAGGATTCGACTGAATCTGAATCCTGCTGAAAAAGGCAGAATCCCGAATTCTTTATTCGGTGCATCCCTACTTGTAAATGCTTTGCTTTTCATAGAATCTGTATACCACCCATTATGAAAAGCAGATTCGCTTCAAGTCCAAGAGTTCATCACTTCACAATGGGACAAGGTGAGAAAGGAGCTGAATTAAACTGTCAGCCTAAGGAATGTTGGGGAATGGTTTGGGTAACATGGTTTCCTTTCAATTTGTAGAATTGGGTTTGTGGGAAAACTGTACTTAAAGGGCATGTAAAGGCAAAAAAAAATACCATTTTTACTTTCTTTAATGAAAAAGAAAACCTATCCCCAATATACTTTAATTAAAAAATGTGTACCATTTTTATAAGAAACCTGACTGTATGCAATGAAATTCTCCCTTCATTTACTGCTGTGGATAGGAATTGTCAGATGGTCCCTAACTGCTCTGCAGGGAAACAATCATACTTATGAACAGCAGGGGGAGCCCCCGCCTTACTTCCCAGCCATGCAAAACCCAGACCACACTGAGCATGTGCACAGTCTTAGTCTTGCAAAGATTACAAGATGGTGACCCCCTATAGCCAACTTTGAAAGCATAAATTATTTGTTTGATTAGGCTTGTGGTGCAGTAAGTTCATGTTTATATTTAGTATACAAAATACAGCATTTCTAGCCTTATTCTATTTTAGACTTTACATGCCCTTTAATGCTTCCAGCTCCAATTGCAAGAACAAAGAAGCCTGATTTACACAGATCCGATAGGTTTCTCATTGGAAGATTATTTTGCAATTTAATGATGAATTATTTCATCTGTTGTTATTGTAAATCCATAGGTCCTTGATCCCACCAGATGAAGGCACTGGTTAAAGACAACCAGGTACCCTGTCAATCAACATGCCAACAAGTGTTAAGCACCGCATAAGAATCATAACACTTTCAAAGGTTCAACTGTGGGTATCAGCAGGGTTACAATATCAAAGGGGAGAAGCAGATCCATGACAAATGTCTCAATGGATTTTAGAAGATTGTTTTCAAAAATGTGACATATCAAGCCCACAGCTAAATCTGCTAATATGCCAAAGATATAGAATATCCATTTACCCTTTCCATATATCACTGCTCTACAGAGGTCAGAGGTTGCCCAAATTCTGGGAAATATTTCAATATGAAATGGAAAGAACACATTAGAGATGTGCATACTTGCATACTGGCATGTCATCTAATATTAATATATCCCTTGTGTATTCTTTTTAACATGTCTATGTATCTTTCATAAGGTACCCACCCCGGCACCTGCATTTCAATAGATAATCCTACAATTAATGAAATATACTGAGCCCCGTAGAGAGCTGAGAATTTGAGGCAATGACAAAAAAAAAGACCTTCAAATCTCCTCTTTACCCACTGTTATTAAATATTAAGTTATCCCTGACCTAAATAATAGATACAGCTTTACTACATTTACATACTGAATCTCATCTTGGCAAATGCAATGATGTAAAAAATCTTGATAACATTATTAAGATCAAGCAATTTTAAGCATTGGAATATCTCACAGGAGACTACAGTAGAGAATAAACATCAACACATTATAGAACAGAGTGGAACAAGAGGGGCCCTGCTCCAAAGAGCAAATTTAGTACATATTAAGTTGTACTGAAGAAACAAACAAGTAATGAAGTTTAACAGGACTAGCTGAACCACATAGAAAATTCCCAGAAAGCAAGCAGCCAATAAAACCTCAAATTGGGGAACAAATCCTGTAGAGTAGATAATGCACCCCCTACTGTAATTTATTTAGATATAAGAGGTAGTGATGGGCGAATTTATTCGCCAGGCGTGAATTTGCGTCGAATTTGCGCGATTTGCCGCCATCGAATAAATTTGCGAAACACCCGTAAAAATTAGCGGCAAAAATTCGCCGGCATCAAAAAAAATTTTTCTAAAAAATGGACGCCAGCGTCAAAAACGGGCGTCGGCATCAAAAAAACGGGCGTCAAAAATAAGACACCTGTGCTGTTTCGCAAATTTTTTGCCATTTCACGAATTTCGAAATTTTTTTGGCGAAGCGAAACGGCGCAAATTCGCCCATCACTAATAAGAGGTCACCGAAGAGTTAGATGACCATAAAAAAACCCAAGCTGAGTGCTTTTATACAGGCCACGTAACTCCAAGGTCACTTCTCATATCATTACACATTTTAGTAGGAGATACTGTACATTGTTCATTATAATCTACAGTACTTATAAGTGCCCACCATCCCCAGAACTTATGGTTTGGGACCAAAAGAACCAACTTCCCCTGCCCTCCCATTTCCTTCTGTCCCCTGACCTGAGAAATATAAGGGTCCCTCCTGCCAATACCAACCATCTGACCCTCTACCCCCTCCTCCACTATTCTCCTTTAGGGGGAAGGAGGATTTTTGGCAGGGAGGTAAGGCACATACAGAAGTGTTGCATGTAGATGGTGGTGGGGCTACGGCAGTTACAGAAAGTGAGAAAGAGGTGTACAGGGAAATGCTGGGGCTGGGTTGAAATGAGGAGAGATATCTGGTGGTGTGGATAGCCAGAGCAGTGGCAGCAGGTTGCAAATAAGAGCCTGGCTGGTGGGGTTGAGGAGACATGCAGCAAGCAGATGACTTGAGCAGTGGGTTGGGAGATGCTAGGAGAAACCATTTAGAGCCATTATTATCCTGTAAAATTCTGTATAGGTATGGGACCTGATATCCAGAATGCTCAAGACCTGGGTTTTTTTTTCAGGATAACGTATCTTTCTGTAATTTGGATCTTCTTACCTCAAGTCTACTACAAAATTATTTAAATGCTAAATGAACCCATAAGCTGGTTTTGCTTCCAATAAGGATTAATTATATCCTAGTTTGGATCAAGTACACTGTAATGTTTTATCATTACATAAAAAAGGGAAATCATTTTTAAAAATTTGGATTCTTTGATTATAATGGAGTCTATGGGAGACGGCCTTTCTGTAATTCAGAGTTTTCTGGATAATGGGGTTTCAAGTAACGGATCCCATACCTGTATATCTTCATAAACATTGCTTAGTGATGTCATCGATTATAACTGGTGCTTATTGATTTTCTTGTTCAGTATAATAGAAAAAACTGGATAAACAGATAGGCTGTGCAAAATAAAAAATGTTTCTAATATAGTTAGTTAGCCAAAAATTTAATGTATAATGGCTGAAATGACTGGATGTGTAACATAATAGCCAGAACACTACTTCCTGCTTTGCAGCTCTCTTGGTTTCCATAGATTGGCTACCAGGCAGTAACCAATTAGTGACTTGACAGTGGGCCACATGGGTCATAACTGTTGCTTTTAAAGCTGAGCTGAATGCTGAGGATTAATTGCAAACTCACTGAAAAGTTATGTCCCATGTGGCCCCCCTTCAAGTTGCTGACTAACTCAGAGTTAGAGAGCTGAAAAGCAGGAAGTTGGATTCTGGCTATTATGTTACACATCCAGTCACTCCAGCCTTTATAGATTAATTTTTTGTCTATCTGTCTGTCTATCTGTCTTTCTGTCTGTCTGTCTATCATCTATCTATCTATCTATCTATCTATCTATCTATCTATCTATCTATCTATCTATCTATCTATCTATCTATCTATCATTTATCTATCTGAAAAATACAATTTACTAGAATGGAAAAGGGTGCACCATGTAAAGATGTGCTATTAAAGCCTGTCCTGACCATAGGAAATATTATAATTGTAACTTTAAAAAAATCTTTTCCTAAGATTCCTCAATTCGCAGCCCCTCATTACTAAAACGTTAATCAAAACCTAAAACTTGTTGCCGGTTGGAAGATTCATAATAAATCTTCATATGCCCACAGCTTTTAAATAATTCACTGTGCTTTCTGCTCTTCTGAAGGCGATTATCCGTTTTTAATTGGAAATCTTCTATTATTTGTGCCTGAAGCCTTTCAAAGTACAAATGTAAGCTTGGTCACTATTAATTGCCCTTAGTGCTCGGGAGTGTAATAAAAAAGGAGCTTATAGGAATGCTTCTCATTGTAAATCATATTAACCTAGTAGTTTTCAATATTCATATGCAAAGGCTTGCCTGAAATGTATAGAAATTGCTCTGTTGGAAATGAGAAGAATAGATACATTTGTGTCTTTCCATATTCTAATAATAAATATAAGTAGCTTTAACCGTCCATGTGTTTTCTGTTAGATAAAAAGAACAACGTGAGGTTATACCTTATTGTTTGCTTGCAGGAGAATTCCTTTGCTGTCTTAAAACATAGAAAAGGCAGACTGCTTGCCCCAGATATTAAACCCAGAGTTAACAGGTACAGATACAGATATGGGACCTGTTATGCAGAATGCTCAGGACCTGGGGTTTTCCAGATAATCGATAATACGTAATTTAGATCTTCATGCCATAAGTCTACCAGAAAACATTTAATAAACCCATTAGGCTGGTTTTGCTTCCAATATACTGTAGATTATTTATCTTAATATCTTAGGTTGGATCAGCTTAAATGATTTTGTTAAAATGGTTTCTATGGGTGATTGCCTTTCCCGTAATTTGAAGATTTCTGGATAACAGGTTTTCAGATAACGGATCCCATACCTGTACATTAATTTCTTTTTGGACTGCAACCCCTTGTGTGAAACAAAGAAGTCAGCGTCGGACTGGTCCAATGGGCTTCCAGAAAAACTCCCGGTGGGCCCGCCAAGGTGTCTGTGGGTCCTCTTTATTCTACCTGTTTTTGCCTATTTTTGTATGGGAACACAGAGGCTTAATCGATGGAACGGAAGGAAGGAAGGAAGGAAGGAAGGAAGGAGGGAAGGAAGGAAGGAAGGAAGGAAGGAAGGAAGGAAGGAAGGAAGGAAGGAAGGAAGGAAGGAAGGAAGGAAGGAAGGAAGGAAGGAAGGAAGGAAGGAAGGAAGGAAGGAAGGAAGGAAGGAAGGAAGAAAAATAGTTTGAGCCTGAGAGGCCCTTTGGTCTAAGGTTTTTTGATGGGTCTTTAGAATCCCAGCCTGACACTGAATGAAGTTATAGGTGTTGTAAGGGAAGTGGGATCTGAAGGTCTATTTGTGTGACATTTAGGGTTATGCTTGAATACTGTTTTGAATATCTATGTATATAAGGTCATTTTGACATTTATGGCCTATTTTCATGTATCTTTGACCAGGACCTAATTTTGGACCTCAAAGAGAGACATGATCCCTAAAGCCTGAAACCATTCATCTTTACTTTATATTTTAAAAGATAAGTAATACCTGTTCTCACACCAGAATTGTACCAGTTCTCACTCATATGTATCAATGAAGGTGATAGAGATATGCTAGCAGTTTGTGAGGGTTTCTTTTCAACCTCAAATAAACTCACAACTCGAATGTTTGCTTATTTATGAAAAAACTCGATTGGATGAAATCAGGGGGAAAACTTCAATACTCAAATTGATCAAGTTAGCGGTGAAATAAAAACTCAAATCGATCGAGTTTTCGAGAAAATCATGAAGGCTAAAAACATCTTCAAATGGTTCAAGGATCCTCAGCTATTGAGTTCCACATACCTCCACAGGTTTTAGATGGAGTATTTATGGATTCAAGCTTTTTGCTTTTGATAACTCAAGTTTTTCAGGTAAAACACAACTCGATCTTTGATAAATAATCCTCTTAAACTATGAGGAAAGATAGTCAAGGTTAGGGTGTTTTTTGTTCTGGAGACAACTAATGACAGTTGTTTCTTCTAAAGTGCTTTGTCTTAAGTGCTTTACCCCCCCCATACAGGAGCCCTGACCCATATACTCTGAAGCAGACATTGAATGCAGGACTGTGTTAATTCTAAGTTGTTTGCTAAAGCTATATCATCTATTGGGTCTGACCATAAGATGCACCAAAGTACTTACTCTGTATGGCCTATTCCTCTGCACAGCTGTAATCATTGCCAATTTCATGTGATCTAAAGTATAGTTCTTTCTTTGAACTAAGCCTGTAATTAGGATACCGAGGCCTTTTCCGGAAGAGAAGCATTAGATGGCACTTTTGCCAAGAAACCTTCAGTCCCACCTGCACTGTCACATGAACCCTCTCATCTGGGGACTGCAGGAAACTCAGCGAAAGCATCTTTGAAGCATTTGTCAGCATGTTTTCTTTTTCTTCCCTGTGAAAACCCTTGCGACTGACTCTGACAATTGTTTGGGATAAGCACAACTCATTATCCATGATTCTGCTTCTTTGTTCATATATCAGATCTTCAGAGATGCCTCGGGCCCTGACCTATTCGATACAGTAGCGGCTTCACAAACAAGTCTGTGTAATTGTGAGCCATTTAATGCTCTCGTTCTAGACTGTCTAATTGCTACTGATGTTGTCCAAGGTAAGTGAGAAAATTGTATCAAAGACGGCAAAGAGACTGAAAGCACCATCAGTTTATGCTCCTGCAGTGTGTTGACATATGTCTATTGCACATTACAGTTTCTACTCTATATTTGTCTGATACACAGACAAAGGCTCAATGTGCCTTATTGCAGGATTTTCGTTTTGTACAGAATCTAAACACAGCATCAATATGCCTGCCATCCAATGCTTGAATTATTTTATAAATAACGTCCCCTTCTCTATATGTCCTAGTTTGTTCATTGCTTCTATTTGTTAAAAGGGCAATACACTTAAAATACAATCTGTCTGGTGTAAGAACTTTAGTTTTATTATTAATCCTACCTCCTTCATTCATTTAGAGTAATGGTGGGAGGAGGAGAAGTTATTAAGTGAATGGCCCTTCTTAAAATGATCTCCCAAGGAACACCTCATTATCTGTAAACTTGAGATACAGGGTTCAGTTATGAATTATGTATTATGAACAATGTACAATGCAGTTTCAGAAAAAAATTTGTTTTTTAACCCATAATTCAGCGTTTTTCCCCCATGATTCCAGTTTAATTGCAGCTCTGCAGGTAATTGTGCCCATTGCACCCAATGTTTTCATACAGACACCATTGAGTTGTGATTTGCCTGTGTTCCTTTTGACCGAAGTCTGATCTACTTATTGCCCAAACCTGCTGTGGGGACCTAAGAATTATGGCCGTGTTCCAGCAGTTCCAAGGTTCCCCAGTGTCAATAGGCAAACTTGCACATAATTCAGTACTAGAGGCTGGAGGGGTACAATAGAGCTCAGCACCAATATACAGAAGTGCAAGGAGCATGTTTAGATACAAGTACTTTTAATGAATGGCATCAATAACCGCAGCATTTCTGTCTATTTTTATGCGACTGCGCTTTCAGTTGCATTCATAAATGACTACAGATAGCAATTATAAGGAGCTTGTATTCTGTCTTCAGTACTCATGTTGGTTAGTTAGTAGCAAGTAGGGATGGGTGAGTTTTTTCGCCTTGTTTCGCCGCGGAAATGACACCCATAGACTTGTATGGCGGTGTGCATTAAAAAAAACACTTGACAAAATTTTTTGACGCCCATAGGGGCAAATTCACTAAGATTCGTAGTTGCGCCAGGCGTAACTTCGCCGCACTTCGCCAGGCGTAGTTTCGCCAGCGCTTCGCAAATTCACTAAAATCCGAAGTTGCGCTCAGGGGTAGCGTAAGATTGCGAAGTTGCGCTAGCGTTGATTCGCTAAGTAAAGCGAAGTTACGCTAGCGAAGGCTAATTTGCATATGGCGCCAAATTCAAATTTCAATGGAGGAATACGTATCAGCACTACAAATGCCTAGAAAACCTTCAAAACATCAAATAAAAATTTTATTTTGCCCTACACATGTGCCCACTGTCTAGGTAAGTTGCCATGAGTCAGGAAATGTAGGGGGGAAGGAGGGGAGCCCCAAAAAAATTTTTGATCTTTTTCAGCCTATCAACCATAATGTAGAAAACACGCCAGCGTTTTTTGGGACTTAGAAAAATTTTTGATTTTTTTGAAGCAATCCCTATCTACTCTATTGCGCTTCGCCTGGTCTGAGGTGGCGAAGGAAGTCTAGCGTAAAAGGTAGTGTTCAGTACACTGCACGCGTTAGTGAATTTGCTTAATTACGTCGCTAGCGAAACTTCGCCAGGCGTAAGGGTGCGAAGTAACACTAGCAAAACTACACCAGCGTTCATTAGTGAATTTGCGCAGTAACGAAAATGCCAAACGCTAGCGAAGTAACGCTAGTGTTCGGCGCTTCGGCGCTTAGTGAATTTGCCCCATAGACTTTAATGGGTGTCGGCGTCAAAATTATTTTGCCGCGTGACAAAATTTTTTTGACACCCATAAACTTTAATGGACGTCGGCGACAATACGCTGGCGGCGAATTTTTGCCCAAATGAAACGGCTCAGATTCGCCCATTTCTAGTAGCAAGGGTAATAACAAAACCATGATCAACTAGTACTTTATAATTACATTTTATTTTATTTACATGATTAAAGGCCCTGTTATTCAGGACCTGAGGTATACTGTATAAGGGATCTTTCTGAAATTAGGATCACCCTACCTTAAGTTTAGCAAAAAAGAATTTAAACATGAATTAAACCCAACACTGTTTTGCTTCCAATAAGGATTAATTATATCTTAGTTCAATGTATGGTTTTATTATTACAGTGATAAAGGTAAAGATAAAGGTGATAAAGGTAATCCTTTTTAAAAATGTCAGTTATTTGATTAAAATGGAGTCTATGGGAGATGGCCTTCCCATAATTTGGAACTTTCTGGATAATGGGTTACCGGCTAAATGATCCTATATCTGTAAAACCCTTATTCATTCAGCTAAAGGAGAACATAGATGTATATTCCTCCTTTACTTTTTTTAACCTATATCTTTTGTACTTGGAGCTAAACATAAAATAAGAGTTGCTGATTTACTTTTCATTTACTTTTATCAGATGGATCAAGGTTAAATTGTCTGACTGTCAGTTTTTTTTGCAGGAAGTACAAACAGGATTGCTTTTAAGCTCCAAAACAAGCTTATCGCTAGAAATGTTCATTTCCAAAGGAGCTGATAAGCAAGTTGAAGATATCTCAGACTTGATGCACCACAAGCTGCTTAGTGATAACATATCTCATCACGTCTTTTAGTGAGGATAGATAAATCTGTTACTGGTGGATATAAACACCTACTGTCACACATAAACTTCATTTAAGTTTTAGTGGCAAACTGACAAAATAACTAGATTCTTATATTTTGAACTTTGTTTCTCCTAATGAAATTTCAGCTAAAATTTTATTTTTATTGGTAAAGAAATCTCCGGTAGCTGGCTGGTGAATAAAAATGATCTTCAGATCCATATATTTTTGTAAATTATCCATTTTCGCTCAATTTGTCACCTAAACATTGCAGGAGCTCAGTAGTGATGAAAACCATTCTATCCAATTTCATTTATGAAATAAAGCTTTCAATGATCTTCATATCCAATAAAATTGATGTAAGGAGTTGAAATACACAAAAAAGGAAAACTATTACCTGTTCTTAAGGATAATGTATAAAACCAAAGTCATTATTCCTCTAAAATAGAGTGGGTGTATCCTGGGAGAAATTACATTAAAAAACTAAAATAAAAACCAGTAGAAGTCCCAAACAATGGAGCTACACCTAGGTATTGATTAGCTCCATTTGGGGGACCTTCTGTTTTTTCTTTCAGTTTTTAGAAGGGTAAATAAGCAATCTGGAAAAAAACAGTGCTCAAGATTTTTTAGATTTGAGGTGAAATAAAATTAGGACGTTTCTTAAATTTTTTTTTACCCCTTAGTGCCAATTCCAATAATCTTCTGTGGGTTATTGTAATAAAGGGGCAAATTCACTAACATTCGTAGTTTCGCCAGGCGCAACTTCGCTGCGCTTCGCCGCACTTCGCCAGGCGTAGTTTCGCCAGCGCTCCGCAAATTCACTAAAATCCGAAGTTGCGCACAGGGTAGCGTAAGATTGCGAAGTTGCGCTAGCGTTGATTCGCTAAGTGAAGCGAAGTTACGCTAGCGAAGGCTAATTTGCATTCGGCGCCAAATTCAAATTTCAATGGAGGAACACGTATCAGCACTACAAATGGCTAGAAAACCTTCAAAACATCAAATAAAAATTTTATTTTGCCCTACACATGTGCCCACTGTCTAGGTAAGTTGCCATGAGTCAGGAAATATAGGGGGGAAGGAGGGGAGCCCCAAAAAATTTTTATCAGCCTATCACCCATAATGTAGAAAACACGCCAGCGTTTTTTGGGACTTAGAAAAATTTTTGACTTTTTTTGAAGCAATCCCTATCTACTCTATTGCGCTTCGCCTGGTCTGAGGTGGCAAAGGAAGTCTAGCGTAAAAGGTAGCGTTCAGTACACTGCGCTCGTTAGTGAATTTGCGTAGTTACGTCGCTAGCGAAACTTCGCCAGGCGTAAGGGTGCGAAGTAACACTAGCGAAACTACGCCAGCGTTTGTTAGTGAATTTGCGCAGTAACGAAAATGTCAATCGCTAGCGAATTAACGCTAGTGTTCGGCGCTTCATCGCTTAGTGAATTTGCCCCAAAGTCTTACCCTGGTGGTCTAGTGGGGGGACGGCAGGGACGCCCGCCGCATCCCGCTGTTTCTCTTCTGGCTCTTCCTTAGTGCGCGCGCGCATGCGCACTTCCGTATTTAAAGGCGCATGCGCGCTGGCGTAATGACGTCAGGGCGCAATGGCGCCAAATTCAAAAGTATTAAAGGGGCATTCCCACTGTTTGTCATTGCCCGTGATAGGATTTGTTCCTGGTGCTATTAGCTGTTGCTATTCTGTTTGAATCTGATCCTGATTATCTGTTTTGACCCTTGCCTGCCTGTTTGACTATTCTGATCTCTGGAACCTGACCCTTGCCTGAAACCGACCTTGACCCACCCTGCTTAACCCTCCTGTTTGACGTTCTGGTTTGACCTCTGCCTGTTATTTGACTCCGATTCTGCCTCAGTCCATCTGATTGATTACCCGGTTTGACCCTTGCCTGCCTGACGACTAGCTATCTGCCTGCCTCGATCCTGCCTGTCTGATCACGAATCTGTCTTAAGTTATTGTACCACGACCTTCGGCCTTACTGACTTTAACAACAGTTGTGCCCCCTTGCTTGCCAGAACTCCTCGCCTTGCTCCTCTTGAAAAGTCCAGATGGCATCTGAGTACGCTGAGGGCTCCTCCCGAAGCCAAAGGCGGTCACACTACTGGTGAAGCCGAGCCGAGACCAGGGAGCTTGGCATTAGTTCTGGTTTAGGGTGCCGACCGTGACAGTTATATGTTCATTATGGACAAATGCACAAATAAATTCACCAGACTCAAATTTACGGCGAATTTCCACATTTTGCCGAAAGCAAATTTATTCGCTGGTGAAAAATCTGCTGTGTCGAAAAAAAATTGTCACCAGGGTTGCCAAATGTTCACCATTTCGCAATATTTTTCCATGAAGCAAAATGGGCCAGATTTGCCCGTCACCAGGGGACATAACTACAGAGGGGGGCTCAGGAGGTATAGCGGTTCCATAAGGCCCTAATACTTATGCAATTTCAATACATATCCGTAAAACAGGTCAATCTCTATGGGGGACATTTTGGGGGCCAGCAGATTTTTGACCAAAATTGTCTGAAATTAAGGAAAGCCACCAGAAACCATGAGAATGCTTAAGAGTGACGGGAGACTGGGGTACAGTGCCCAAAATATGGAAACTTCAACTTCTACACAAGTCAGTCCCGTTTCATGCTGGGTATTGTAGTTTTACATTTGCAGTTGGCAAAGTGTTAAACAAAAACTACACTACCCAACATGCATTGGGAGATGCAGGCATGGTAAATTAGGGCAAAAAAAACTTTGGCTGGTTTTCAAAGTACAAACCAGCCAAAGGCCCAAAAAGTAGCCCAAACCTATACCTTGGCTAATTTGTACTTTCAAAACCTGCCTGGCTTAAAATTAGTAGAGTTTCTGACACTCGCACACCCTGGCCTTTCAAGAAAAACTACTTCCCGTTGCTCAGTCATAGAGGTATTGGCCACCTCACTTCCAAAATAGCACAAAGAAGACTGCTGGCACACAGGGTAATGCTGGCAGGGTGAACCCCTGCTTTAAGTTTATTGCAGCATGCATGTGCATTACCCTGAGTGCCAGCGGTTTTCTTTGTGCCACATTTATATTTTACCGACAAGGAAACATTAGGAATTTGTTCAAGCTTGCTTGTTTTAAGTAAGTAAAAGAAAAAAAAAGTATATCCTCTATTTTCATGACCCTTGTACATTCCGAGTTTCCAATATTCGTTCATAGTGAAATATAATACATACTTCAGTGCCCTGGTATCTCTGTAAATCAGGTGAATGACCCACTCCAATGAAACAAAGTATTTTCCATCTCTTACTCCAAAGGCGAGAGTTTATCATTCGGATATGTAGTACCGTTACTGGTTCTCGGAATCACAGGTCTCTGTTGCCTTGTTTCAGCTGTTCTCCCTGATTTATCTGCCTCCCCTGTATTGCTAGCAGATGACTTTAGTCTCTCTCTCTGCTCACCTTGTATCTGTCACTGCCTCTCCTTTCTAATTGGTATCTCAGCTTCTCCCAGTGCTGTTTAACACTTCTAAAAAAAATGTTGGATTCCTTATGAGAGTGCAAGGGCTGACACTCACACACCTTATTAAGCATTATTAAGGTCTCTCTTAAGTATTTAGATAACTCAATAAAATCTGACACTTATAATATTTAATTACAATATTTATGAATACAGTCAGGTGTTCAAAGAAGTTATCAGCTATACTAACGCAGTGTAATGTATGGAAGCCCATGAGTGGCACAAGGCTTGATCTTGAAAACCAGTCTACATATGAACATTCACAGACTGATGTTCTGCTTGTCGTTATCAATGTCGTCAGAAGAGAGAGGTAATATTATTTAACAGAAACCAAAATGAGAAGACACGGTATGGGTTTGGGGCGGGTCTTACAATGGCAACATTTTGAGAAATAGGATTAGGTGTGGGTTAAAGCTTTGTGGGTTAGGGTCAGGTGAAGGTTGAATCTGTCCTGACCTGCACATGCTTTCAGCAACACTGTATTCATGAGGGGCAGGTAGGGGGAGGCACATAGGCATCATCCATACCAATTTCCTGTATGCGCCAATATTGTGTTCTGCACCTTGCACTGGTGTACTGGAATGCAGCCAGACCCTTGGCAGAAGTGCTCTCTGGGTGAGTACCAATGAATATATAAAGCTGGTCATGGACGCAAATATAAAGTCGCACAAAAATTCATTCCGTATGACTTTTGAACCGGGTGTGGAGTGTTCTGTCATTTTTCATACCATGGCAATTGGACGTTCAGTCAATTAGAAGATCTCTGCTGGCTAATGATAATATCGCCAAATTTATTGCCTCTGTGACTATATCGGTGGGTGACTGTACTAGTATTTGTCGGACATAACTTTCATATGATTGCTGTCATGGGCAGAACATTGTCTGATTTGTTCTTTTACTAGTTTATTTCATCTGAATGGTTGGTTACAGGTCAGAAGAATGCGCTGTATGATGGTTTGTACGTTAGGAGGCTAGAATCTGCATGTCTATGGCCAGCTTAAATGTGTAGATGATAGATAATAAATAAATGATAGATAGATAGATAGATAGATAGATAGATAGATGATAAATAGATAGAATGATTAGTGATAGGCGAAAATTGATGCAGGTGACAGTTCCAAAATTCGAACCCCATTAAAGTCTATGGGCACTCGTTTAATTGTTGTCGGCGTCGGAATTTTCGCTACAATTTCACGTATTTATAGGCCAGCGACCAAACACAGAAATTTGCAGCGAATTCACGCCTGCCGAATAAATTCGCCCACCACTATAGATTATTGATAGATAAATGATAGATAGATAGATAGATAGATAGATAGATAGATCGATCGATCGATCGATCGATCGATCGATCGATAGATAGACAGACAGACAGACAGACAGACAGACAGATAGATAGATAGACAGATAGATGATAGATAGATAATAGATAGATGATAGATACAGTAGATACAGTAGATCAATAATAAATAAATGAAAGATAGATGATAGATAGATAGATAGATAGATAGATAGATAGATAGATAGATAGATAGATAGATAGATAGATAGATAGATAGATAGATAGATACAGTAGATCAATAATAAATAAATGAAAGATAGATAGATGATAGATAGATATATAGATAATAGATAGATCGATAGATAGATAGATAGATAGATAGATAGATAGATGATAGATAGATAATAGATAGATAGATAGATACAGTAGATCAATAATAAATAAATGAAAGATAGATAGGTAGATGATAGATAGATAGATAGATAGATAGATAGATAGATAGATAGATAGATAGATAGATAGATAGATACAGTAGATCAATAATAAATAAATGAAAGATGGATAGATAGATGATAGATAGATAGATAGATAGATAGATAGATAGATAGATGATAGATAGATGATAGATAGATAGATAGATAGATAGATAGATAGATAGATAGATAGATAGATAGATAGATAGATAGATAGATGATAGATAGAAATTCCAATGCATTCTCAAATACATGGTTATTTAAAGCATTTATGAAATTTGCTAACACAATAAAGCATTTATTAAAGAGGCCATGCAAGCTTTCCTATACATCGACAAAGTCCCCCAAACTGTTGCAATGAGAATTTCAGGAGCAATTCCCTGTTTACATGTAAAATAAAGTAAAGTTCATAAAACTAGACACAACAAACAATTATGCACTGAAAAATGGAAACCCAGTCCAATTTATTTCTAAACCCAGGATGTACACTGTCTATTTTGTGGCCAGTAATCCTTTTTTCCCCCATTGGGGACCAATTATCGTAAGGTACTGTCTGATGTAGTTAAGGTACGGTCAATAAAGTCTCCTCTATGGACTTGTAATAAAAACGACTATTACCAGCAGTAAGCAGATCTATCATCTGAGGCTTCTCTAGATTTGAGTGGATGAAATTGGGTGGTTGTGGTATGTGGTAAACAAGTTGGCCAAGCTTTGTACACATATAAATCGATATTTCATAAAGAAATACTGTATATTAATGTAATGTTTCCATTGGCCATTTATTATGTTTTTATATGCTTGGGGCCAGAGTATGATAAAAAAAAAACTGGTGCCATACAAATAGGAATATGGGAATATTCGAACCTGCTTCCTCTGCAGGCTGATTTCACATTGTTGCCTGACTTTCACTAGATGTATGAACCACATATATGATTATTAATATATGTGGCAACTAAAATTAACTGAACTGAACTAACAAATAAAGTTTATTTTTCCTTTTAACACTTGGTCAAGAACCTCTTCTGGCCTAAAATAGCCAAAGGAATTCACTATTGATTCAGTTTTTGCTACCAAATCCACAAGGGAGATTAAGGAAAATGGCTAAGTTATTAAAAGATCAGTAAACACCTATAAAAACATTCTTGCTGAAATTACATTATTTTAAAAATTTATATTTTCCTATTTTTCCATTATATAGCTCTTATTTGGAAGTTGGGCTATGTTCACTGAACTCAGTTGTCCCTTCTTTTATAAAAAGGGCAATTTGTACAGAACTTCCTATCTACCTTTAAGCAAACAAACCTCTCTCTTTTCTAAGCAGCAGCCTTTAAACAACTCAATATGGGGCATCTGAAAGGACACTTAATTTGTTTTATCAGCTCCTTTAAAGTGTTTGGGAGCAGGAGTAACAGGGCTAACTGAAGTGAAACTGGCTTCATATTCCTATTTAGTGCCAGAAATAACAGAAACCATAGATATTTCTTAAATCAAAAAGCAAAAAATATGTTCAGCACAAGCCCTATTCATTCATCTTGAAAAAAGTTGTATACTGTCCCTTTAATGCAAGTGAGTCAAAGAACCCACAACATTTTGCCTATCCAGTAAGCCAGGAAATAAGGCAAATATTCCTGAATATTATTATAACCTTAATACAATTACAAATTAAAAAAAACATTGGCAAAAATGTCATGCTGATGCCAAAAAGATATTTTATTGTGGAAATTGACTTCATGTTTTTAAGGGCCACCATGGATCTTTTCAACATTACTGTAAGATCATCATAATATGTCTGGGTACCTAAGCCCAACACTCAGACACCTATTTATCAACAGTCTGATTTTAGTGGTTTTAGAAACCATGAGTAAATTAAATTAAATTAAATTTCTCTAAAACCACAAATGTCGTGAAACGTATTTAAAAAAAAAATCCAAATGTAAAAAGTGCTGAACGAAAAAAATACAGATTCTTCTAAAACCTATTTTTCAGGCAATTCTAGCTAAAAAATTAAATTGATTAAAAAAGGTTCATCGCAGCTCCCACTGACTTTTATAGGACCTCAAATAGCAATTTTTTTTAAAGGTTTTTACACTTAATAAATCTTGAATTTTTAGAACCACACATTTTTAGAGAGCTGTTTGTTAGTAAATCAGACCTTAAGAGTTAGCAATATCCCATTCATTAAACGTAAAGTGGGTCACTCTTTCTGGCCAAGATACCCATCAGTAAGTATTTTGAGGCAAGTGGAAGGAATTATTAGCTCTCAAAGGGGTCCAGTTGTATGGAACCATCTTAAAACTTACTCCATAATGGAATCTGTGCTGACCTCTAACCTGTAAAACAGAAACCAGGCTCCTGACCAAGAAAGATTGGGCACACCACAATGTTTTTAATCTCTAGGTAGGCTTTAAAGGGCACCTATCACAGCCAAAATCAAACAAATATTAACAATCAGACCAGTACAAGCTAAACATGTTTAATCAAACTACATATATAGTTTTTTGAAAAAACTGCAGGTTTTAAAAAAAATCCCTTACTTTGTCAAATGGGTTCTTTCACTGAGGGAGGCCATACTGAGACTATAAGAGAGACTCTAATATGCAAATTTCAGGAGCATGCTCAGATTGTAACACTGCTTTGAGTATTCTACCCAGAATGCCTTGTTTAAGTAAACTCCTCCCCTAGAAGTATCTGGAGATTTCCCTATCTTGTCCCCTGCTGGTGATGTTATTATGCAAATGAAGGGCACACGCTAACTTCCAGCAGGTGGCAGCACTACTGAACAGCAGCTAACACAGAGATTTAGCTGATTTGAAAATAGCTTAGAAGGGTTGATAAGCAACAAGGAATTTCAACTGAGCATGTGCGAGATTTCAGAGCTGCAGTTGGCTGGGCAGATATAGGTAGGAGGAGCCAGTGAAATCCAAGATGGCTGCCTCAGCTAGAACTGCAGGGGAGATAGGGGAGATCTTGCAGAAGGAATAGTGAGCTGATGATTTACATTATACAAACAATTCTAACTGTTTTAAAAATCGGATTTCTTGAACTTTCACATAGTGTATTTACTTAGTAAATGATTTTGGTCATGATTGGTGCCCTTTAAAGCAAAAGGCTCAAATAGTAAAAATGCATGTGGGATTCTACATTTCAGAGCATGCATTAGTATACAGTTTCCAGATTTATAAAATTTGGTAAGAAATGTCTCATATTGATACCGTTTCAAAGCAACTTCAGATTTGATTATTTTTTTTTCATTTTCCACTAGAAGAAAGATATTCATTTTGACCATAGCATGACTGATATTTCTTCTCCAGCTCAGTGTTTGGAGATATTCCATTATGTTCTAGGATGAAGAATTTCTTTGGTACAAAATGAGAGCAAATATCATTGATATATTGCTACCTACAGATAATTTTGCTGCTACTGAAATAATGGGATTTCAATAACTTTTCCTACTCCAGCTAAATTGACATCAACTTCCCTCTGACTAAATTGAGAAATGTTTGAAGCTTTATAAGCTATTCAAACATTAATGGATACTCTTGCAATGACTACTTTGATGCTTTTTAAAAAGGAAATAGAGGGTTTCAATCACCTTTTAATGAAAATAAAAAATGGTGTCGATTGCAATTGATTACATTTATTGAAACTTGCACTTCAGCATACTTCTACTTGTTGATTAAGTGAAAATTGGTCTTTGGCCAAAGCTATAGTCAATGAACAAGATAAGAAATATCATTTTCAATACATTTTTCTGGAATTTTTGTCTGTAAGAAGCCCCAGAACCCAATGTATCAGTTAGCAACAACAACATGTTTATAAAGGGATTGTGCTACTTTATAATATTCTGTTGGATTAAGTGTGGCTGAGAATTTACTTGCAAAAAACTGCCTTCAATATATTGTATTTGTAAAACCATGCTTTCATCCTTGACCTCTTCTGATGAAGCACCCACGCATCAGGAGGGAGGAGTCATGGGTTAATTTAGAACTTATGCTGTTTGGTATGAGAATTGCCCTAATCAAAATGCCCTCAAGAAAATTATACTTAAATAATGTATTTCTGTTTAAGGGGTTGTCTTTCAATTGTCAATGAAAAATGCTTGTATATACAAGTGCCAATAAAATGTTCAGTCGGGCATAGTGTGATGAAGCTCAGTTTATATAGTGAATAAAGTACCCCCTCTTGTAAAATATAAGGATATTATAAGTTACCGAGGAGTTTCATGACCATATAAAAACACGAGGCCGAAGGCCGAGTGTTTTTATACAGGTCATGAAACTCCGAGGTAACTTCTAATATCCTCATATTTTGCAACAGGGAGTACTTTTGTGTATTATAGTGTTTATAAGCCTGAGGTTGATGCTAATGAGCATTAATTTAAGGATTATTTTGTTTGGACATAGATGTCCTTTTTAGGGATCATTTATATGAATATTTTACTGTAGCATCATGTCAAAAAATGTAAACAACTATAAATTGATATCTTTATTTATATATATAACATTAAGTGCATTGATAGATATATACCCCAGCCCCAATTAATGGCAAGCTTTCAAAGGGTTTGGTGTGTTTTACTCAAAACAAAATAGTAAAAGGACAATAAACATTTGTTTATCCCTATAAACGCAGTGGAGAAAAACTTTAACAACAAATATATAGAGAACATTCTCTTTCCAGTGGCAACATGATTGCACAGCAAAGTCAAGGACTAGCATTTACAAAGTGTGTAGAGATCGCATATCAGTCAGAACTGTCTAGGTTTTCACAGCAAATAAAGTAGACTTAATAAAACCTTACTTTTAGAAAGTAAATGTCAGTCTGAAGGTGCAGAAAATACATAGAATTCCCTGTAAAAGATTCAGTGGAGAGTTGCAGTAAAATTGGCAGGGTCTGGCTCAATCACTTTTGTAAGTTAACCCCTGAGCGTTAAAAATGTTGGCTACTATTTTGAAGGCCAGAAGACATTTTCAAGGTTACAAAGAGTCTATAAAATTTCCATGCTTTCTAAACTCAGTAGGTAGGGTGATTTTGGCTTTCCTCTTTGTTCCGTTGAGCCCCTCTCCGTATAAAAACTATTCAAAGGTACTGGAGACTCTTCTAGCTAAACAACTTTACTTGTGGTCCATAAAACTAATGAATATAATAACAAAGACACATAGGCCATTCCAAAATGTTATTTTATTTTTTCAGTTTTTTACTGTTACAGATATGGGACATTCTATCCAGAATTGATAGGATTTCTGGATAACGTATCTTTCCATAATTTGAATCATCTTATTTGAACAATAAATAAAATATACTTAATATGATTATTTTTCCTTCAGTAAGGATTAATTATATCTTAGTTTGGTTTAGGTGCAAGGTACTGTTTTATTACTACAAGAAGAAAAGGAAATCATTTTTACAAGTCTATGGGAGAAGGCCTTCCCATAATTTGGCATAATGGATCCCCATACCTGTAATTACAACTTCTACCATGTTTGTTGATTGAATGAAAAGTACAAATCTTGTTTTAATCTCTGGCCATAGTGAAGGGCACCACTTTCTGGTCCTTTTTTATAGTCCTTTAGAATCAAAGATAATTTGCCCGGAGTCTAAAATCAGAAGTGCGCTTTTTGGGAGGAGAAGTTGGCCTAGAGGTTACATAGTCAGTCTTTGATGTGACATCTCTTGCTAAAAACCCCTGTGTCAAACCTTTGATATTGTTCTAAATCTCCATGATATAGGGGCTCATTTCCGAATTCAAGTATGGTCTGTAAAGTGCAACTTGGAGCACAAGTCACCTTGCATTTTATCAACAATGCAGTCTAATTTCCTACAAATCTTGCATCTTTAGGTGCTGCATTTATTGG
This sequence comes from Xenopus petersii, assembly GCA_038501925.1. NCBI lineage: Eukaryota > Metazoa > Chordata > Amphibia > Anura > Pipidae > Xenopus > Xenopus petersii. The sequence goes on from CM076684.1 coordinate 125,755,274, forward strand.
GGACACTGGAGCTACTGCCACCTTCAAAGCACACGTTTGCTCAATTTGAAACAGAAAGTGAGAAGCAGGTTTTTTATGCCAGTATATTCACGCAATAACTGGGGCAAAAGTTGCTATTTAGTGCCCCATGTATTATATGGGTTCGGTCTACGGTAATTCCCAAATTTTTGATCAGGAAACAGTACTCCTAACTATAGATATAAAGGCAAAGGAAGCTTGATATAAACATCAATTGTACCATGATAAATTCTCGATGCTATTTTATTTCCTACTGTATATCTATTTTTATACTGTTAATGATCATAAAAATATTCATGTGTGAACTGAAATGCATGAATACCAAAACATTTTAACTAAGGAGATATAAATTAATAAGAGAATACAATTTTGTCCTGGAGACAGGGGGGAAAGGAACCAATAGAACCAATGGTCTTGAAGCAATAAGAAATGTATTGTACAAAAGGTATCAGGAAGAAAGATTAAAGGACAAATTCTAAAGAACAAGAGTCTTTCTATGTGATATTGCTACTAGTAGATGACAGCAGAGTTTTCAGCCATTACTTATGCAAGAAAGGCCATATCTCTAGTGAGCAAAGGAATGATGACAAAAGCTGGGAGTTAGGATGAAATGCAAATTACAGTTTTTCAATTACCCTGCCTTTGCCAAAAATGATAGCTAATTGATCATGAGAGTGACATAAGGCAATGAGAATGGTTAGAACACAATGAGGAGGATAATGCAAGATCACATGCTGCCCTACTGTACAACTAATTAAAAAGATTCCTCTATATCATGTCACCCATGCAAGGGTATACAATACATGCAAAGACTCAGCTATGTGCATGGTCTTACCTTCAAATATTTAATATAATTCATATTTCTTGATTGGAGCACATTACAAATAGTATAACTGGCTGAGGTTGAGTATTTTATTCAGTCCTACTAACTGATATAAATATGTTAATGCTCTTGATATCACAGCATGCATGTAAGGTGTGGGGTATATGTAGCAATTTGTCACTGTATGAGTAAGAAGCCAAAACCTTTTCTGTCGTTCCATCTTCAACTTCAGTATGCTCACTGTTCTGCTGTCTCTGTTGAATTGTTTTCTGTTAATAGGAAATGGTAGAATCCAATTGAAATGCATTTAAAAGACTTGCTACATGCAATTAATTATTAGGTTATTACTTTGACATTACAAAGGCTGAGTGGAGATAAGTGGATCCCACCTCCAATATTGAATTCCTGAAGATCTTGTAAATGCTACTGCTCCATTTATAGTGTAAGGCTATAGTAAATTGAGCGGCACCTTTACTGTAACTAGAAGCTTTACCCCTAAATTTGCTCTGAATAAGACCTATTTTTCTCAGGGGGTGAACCCTCACAATAGTGTGAAGGCATAGTGCAATATACTGTAGGCAGTAGAACTTTCAAAGAATGGGCACTTGAAACAATAACCAGAACTGATTTTTTTATAACAAATCGACAGGAGAATATTATAACAATGCAAGACACAGTCATTGAGTAATCAATACATATTCACAATAAAGACCATTAGCAGAACAATCCCTCCAATATAGCTTGAGAGAGGGGTATCATGTAGTCCACCCAGAGTTTTTTCTGTTTCCTCGGGGGACACCTCTTCAATGGAACCCAGGTATGGTTCTATCTAATTTCTATAATGAGTTTCTGGTCCCCCCCGACTAGGCAATAATGCCCATGGGAATCTAATCCCTTTGATTACTCCTTGGTGGAGCCAAGTGTCGCTCATATAGGTAGCTAAGTCTGGCTATTTCTACTAGAGAGACCTGTAACAGGAGCTGTATGTGACTAACACTTACTGAAACCTATGCTTAGCTGGAGTTACTCTTTTTTTCTTCCCTTGGGGAAGCTATTTCCCAAAAAGTCCTGAGACCAGATGGCTCATTCAATATATATTATTACATAGTGCCAGATAGTTGCCAAACCAAGGATAGCAAGGGGTCTGTCTGCTTCTAGGCCATTATTACACTAATATAGGTTAAAGCTAATTATTCTGCAAGTACTCAAAGGCTATAAGCACAAGAAACATTTCTACTTTGAAATATATTCACTGTGTTAATGGAAAGGTGTAAGCATTGGAGCATTAAAGGAGAAGGAAAGTCAAAAATAAAATAAAGCTTCAATTATTGGCCAAAAAATGTATATATACTTACCAGCAGACATTTCTTCATTCAGTTTTCCATTCATTCTTGCGCTGTAATACATTTTCAAATAAGTGGCAAGCTGCACAGAAACGGATTTCCATGCTGCAGTCTAAAAACCCTTCAAATCAGGGCACACGCATGCGCAATTCAGCTGAGAGGTGCCCTGCGCATGCACACTATCATCTCCTGTCTTCCCTGAGAAGAGATTAAGTTTGGGTCACGTGGTCTTACCCATTCGTCATCCCTGACCTCTCTGCCCCGCCTGCATCTACTCCCCCACCAATCGTATTTTATGTTTCCCGTTGCCTAGTGGAAGCTTTGAAGCTCCTCCGCTCACTGGGGTTTTAATTTATAGTTTGCAGCGAGCGAAGGAGCAGAGGGCAATTTATTATAAACAGCATTGGGGACTGTCTGACAGGTCTGTAATATATGTATTATCTGTCACTGTGCAGAGAAGTGTTTGCTCTTGTTGGCGCAGGGAGGAAGTGACGCACGGTTTTGAAAATGGCGGCGCCAAATGTTCTACTATAGAAAAACTTCGGCATTGAAGTGCACAAAAACAGTAATGCTATCACAATTTTCAATGCAGCGTTTCCGGAGGGGGATTTATGGTGAAGAGAAAGAGGGAGGTTATCTTTTTTTTACTTTCCTTCTCCTTTAAAGGGGAGGTTTACATTTCCATTAACTTTTAGTATGTTATAGAATGGCTAATAATTGCCATTTTTCCATTGGCCTAAATGTTTTCTTTTTTTATAGTTTTTTATTTGTCTTATTCTTCTGACTCTTTTCTGCTCTCAAATTGGGGTCACTGACCTCATAAAAAAGGCAATTTAAAGCTACAAATGTATTGCTACTTTTTTGTGGCTCATCTTTCTATTCAGACTCTCTCCTATTCTGTATCCCAGTCTCTTATTCAAATCAATGTATGGTTGCTAATGTAATTTCGCTCCTAGCAACCAGATTGCTGATATTGAAAATAAAAAGCTGCTGGATAAAAAGCTAAATAACTCAAAAAACCACAAATAAAAAATGAAAGCCAATTGCAAATTGTCTCAGGATCACTCTCTACAGCACACTAAAAGGTCTATTTATTAAGCCTCCATTTTTTCTGGGTTTTTTTTAGGGGGAAAACTCAAATTTATAGAGGCAATAAAACCAGGGTTATTTAAAATTGAGGTTTCACTCTAGATATGTGGAAATATCTACAGTGAAGATATTTTGCAGATACTAAAAATGTTTACAACTGAAACAGATAAACTCATTTTAATACTAGCAGGCTCACCACATCCCTATGCATGCTAACTAACAAGATGTGCAGCCATTTTCAAGGCTTTTGCTAAATGTTTTGGAACTTGTTGGTTAAAGCAATTTACTATGGGCACAGTTTTCAAATATTCCCAAAGAGGTACTGACTTAACTGACAGTTGTGCTACGGCATTAGAAATATGGTTCAAACACAGATTCTCATCGAAGCTTATGTTCACCCTGCAGTACGAGAAGCCCTTATGTTAAATCCTGACTTCACACCAAACTTAGACCCTAAAGGGGGAATGTAATTAAAAATTATAGTAGAGTTTCTGAAGCAAACACACCAATGCAGGGAAATACTACATTATATTTAAATTACTTTAAAATTGTAAATTTCTGGTGTTATTGTTCCTTTAACATCTGCTGCGGAGTTTCGTTAAATAATTTGCAGCTAAAAATACTTTCCGCTTATGAAAATTTAATTACATATAATGCCAATGTTCACAAAACCCCTTTGATCGTAAACTTTGCGATTAAGTCGTTGAGGACTTTAATCAATCAAAAAAGGATGCAAACATGGTGGCTAAAGTTTACAATCATCTTTGCGCAGGTTTTTTGCACACATTTAACATATTACATTTCCACCTACGGCTTTTCTCCATCGGAGTAGATGCAACAATAGGGAAACTAGACTATTAGATGGGTTGTAATTGATTACAGGGTTATTTTGGGTTGGTAAGCTTATGTCCCAATACTTGCACTGGCCAGAGGTGAGTTATAAACAGAAACATTACATTTAAATGAAACATTCCTAAATGTGTTCCATGATCCCCGCAGTAGGTGGTAGGTGACTAGTTTGTGTCTATCTTGCAAATGCTTATGAAACATTATATTCCTAAATTACTGTGAATTGAAGGCTTCTCTGAAAGGACAAGTTACCATTTGCATAATGATGGTATTTCTCTATGTTGTAAATCTGTGCAGAGGAGTTATATGCATGACAGTTGGACTTGAGAGACTGCCCTCTATGCTTTCATGTAGAAATCCTGGGGGGTGAGGGTGGGTAGCAGCTTTAGAACTCTCCATTTCCCTCCATCTGCTTAAGTGTAATCAGTAATTAAAGAGCTCAGAAGCTAAAAAAAGGATCTTTCTATTGCTCTTGATAATTCTTTGGAACACGAAGCTGATGCGTTGGCAGCCTCCATTTATCTCCGGGTATGTCATGTGATGAAGATGTTGATGTGTTTTCTGGGACGCTTTGCCCACTTGAGTGTCATTTCCACTTGACTTTTCTCAGTCGTTTAAATAATTTATGCAAATGTGTTGGAGAGAGCCATGACAATAACCAGTGTACTTGTAGTGCAGCAATCAAAAGTACCAGGAATAAACACTTGTAAACCTTGGGGACTTGTTCAACAAAATACATCGACAAAATCAAGAATGATTACATGCAAGCAATTTGAAAAAAGATGCAGAGTTCTACAGCAGCTGGTGTGATCAAGGTTACCTGGGATCTGTAGGTTACTTATCTCTTTCTTTTCTGGGATGTAGCCTTTTTGTGGTAATATCCAGCTAAATATTCTTAATGATTTAAATAAACAAACCTGAAGAGGATTCATGGAATACTAAAGGGGTCGTTTACAAACCCACCTGCAACTGCAATAAAATGAACACAATGGAGAGCACATATTGACGCAATTCTATAATGTACATGGTTGTCAATATGTCCATTCTGATGAATGGTGCTCAGCTGCACTTATTGACAAAGTGGGACCCTGGTGCTACCACCACTGTGGACCTGGTGGTAGCTCCAGAGTTCCCACACCTGGTTGTGACAAAAGGCACTTGGAGCAATTTCAGACTGGCTGCAATAAAGCAATGAAAAAATGCTCTATTATTCGTTAGGTAAAAAACATTGCAAATTGTGTCCAAATTTGCACTTTGCACATTGCATTCGTAAGTAATTTGTGAGTTCTTGTCACAGATAAATCTTATCCAAGATTAAACACCTATAGAAGATAAAAAAAATACATGAAAATGTATTTGTGGATTGAGTTTTCCATTCAATATAGGTATTGCATCCGTTATCTGGAAACCCATTATCCATAAGTCTCTGAATTACAGAAAGACTGTAGCCGATAGACTCAATTTTATCCAAATAATCCAAATGTTTTAAATTTTTTCCTGTAATAATAAACATAATAATAAACTTGATCCAAACTAAGATATAATTAATTCTTATTGGAGGCAAAAACAGCCTATTGGGTTTATACAATGTTTAAATGATTTTCTAGTAGACTTAAGGTATGAAGATCAAATTATGGAAACATCCATTATCTAGAAAACCACAGGTCCCCAGCATTCTGGATAACAGGTCCCATTCCTGTATTGTGTTTTTTTTTTTTTTTTTTTTAAAATGGCAATTTATACATTATGTAGGTATAGGATTTCTTATTCAGAATGCTTGGGACCTGGAGTTTTCCAGATAGGGGGTCTTTCCATAATTTGAATCTTCATACCTTAAGTCTGCTAAAAATCATTTAAACATTAAGGGGTTATTAATTAAAGTATGGATGCAAAAAAATTGAAAAAAAACGATAAAATCCGAATTTTTAGTGGAAAAAAACCCTCAGATTTTTCGAGATTTATTATACTCTGAGGATTGAAAAAGTCAAAAAATCCTCCACCTCAGACCTGCTGAGGTTGTATATAAATCAATTGTAGAGGTCTCTATCCTATTTGAAATTTTCTGTCGTCTGAGCTGAATTGTTCCCAAAAATCTGACTATTTCTGGCTTTTCTGGCAAAAATCCTTAAAATTCTGACTTTTAGGTAACAAGCCCGAAAAAATCCAGTGATTCAGGAAAATCAGAAACAATAGTACGATTAGGATTTTCGCTTGATTTTATTGAGTTTCTCCCCAATCTCATGAAATCTTGCTTTTTATTAATATTAAATAAGGTCCAATCGTGGATTCTAGTTTGGTCAGATTTTTTTTTTTAAATAATCAATAAGGCCCTTAATTAACCCCTTAGGATTGTTTTGGCAGCAAAATTGATGTATGCTGCTTAGTTACCATCAAGTACAAGGTACTGTTTTATTATTACAGAGAAAAAATAAATCATATTTAAAAATTTGAATTATTTCTTAAAATGGGCTCTTTGGAAAATGGCCCTTTTGTAGTTTAGAGCTTTCTGGATAACCCTCCAAACAGGGTTATGCATTATACACATTATTTTCCTATACACCCTTGTTTCCAAGTTTGAGGCACCCACTAATTTGACATTACCTCCTGGATTCCAAGCTTTTGTGAGATGGACTCTCTATACATTTCCCATAATTCCATGACTCCTTTTTATCACACTCCCGTTTATGATTAAACGATAATACATTTTGCTCCCTGGTCATTTTGCTCCTTGTTTTGCTTCACCAAGTGAGTCCTTGCGTTATTAACCCAATTAATATTATGGCGAATAATACTAATTCATATTTATGCATAACTGCTTTATTAAACCTTGATTTTACTACCCTGTAGAGCCATGAATTTCTAGAGGAATAGGAACAATTAAGTATAATCTTTTATTAAAATATAATGATACATTTCTTAAATATGCAGCTTCCACATGGTTCCACTTGAAGTATAACATTTGAATCATTCGATGTCCCTTTATCCTAAACTGTAATTAATATAACAAAAGTTACATAACATGGTGTACAAAGCTGAAACATTTATTGATTTCAATGTGCCATAAATAACACTGTACATATAATCATTAAACATATCTAAAAATAATGAAGACATTTGATTTGGCATTTAAGAAAAATTCCCAGGGCAAATGATCCATGGATACACCATAATAACTATATGTGTTTGGTATCCTGACACAGGCTCGATGAAACCAAAACATTTTGAGAAATCTGACTTGACAGACACTGATTCTATTGAACTATATGAAAATAACGATTTATTTTTTATTATAATGGTTCTGCAGAAAGCCCATTCTCCATTAACAACTTCCAAGAACCTCCTTCTCCAAACCAAGGCTCAGGGCTGCTTTGATAAATGAGCCACTGTGCCACTATTTTTTTTTTTAATTCAATTATTTTACTCTCCCTCCCTCTGAGACCTACTCCTCATGCTGCTGCTCTTCTCCTCACCCCGAGCCAAGTTGACTCTTTAAATATTTTATCTTCACTGTCTGCTCTTCAGAAAAAATCCAACATGGCAGTGTATTCCACGGTAAGATCAGCCATCTTGGATTTTTTCACAGACATTTAAACAAGCCAAGAGAGGGAACATGCCAAGCAATGTGGTAAAACAAGGAAAGAAGTCAATTTTGCTACTGGTATTCTGCTTGTGCAAGTGTAGGTAGTTGTTTCATTGAATCCGTCGATCCATTGAACTGTCATGTTTGAAGTTAATAGCAGAGTGCTTATTTATATTTATATATTTTATCAGTGGTCTTTAGTGATAGGCGAATTTATTTGGCAGGCGCGAATTTGCGGCGAATCTGTGCAATTCTCCGCCGGCGAATAAATTCAAAACGGCATAAAAAATGTCATTGGTGTCCAAAAAAAAGGATGCTGGCATCAAAAACGGACGCCGGTGTCAAAAATTTCCCCCGAAATTCACAAAACGGCGACAAATTCGCAAAACAGCGCCGGCGTCTCGTTCTTGACGCCGACGTCCATTTTTGACTCCAGCATCAAAAACGGACGCCACCACCAAAAACCAGGCGCCGGCGCAAATTCGCCCATCACTAGTGGTCTTACTGCCATGTGCGGAGTTAATGGAGTAATCATTGGCCATTTTTCAGTAATCTTACAGGCTTGTCTGGGATTAATGGAGTGTCCATTGGTCATTTCTACAGTGATTTTACTGGCTCAGATAGGGTTAATATGCTGGTTAGCCATTTTCTGTAGTAATTACGCTGGCACATCTGGGGTTAATATGCTGATTTTTAATTTTTCTGTAAGAATTATATAGGCATATCTAGGGTTAATGTGCCAACTATCCATTTCCCTTATTATTATAGTGGCATGTCTGAGGTTAATATGCTTATTATACATTTTCTGTACTGGCGCGTCTGCGTTATGTTTTGGTAAAATGGTGTTTCAAGGTGTGACTAAAAACTGTGTGTGTGGCTTAAAAAAATTGCCGTACTGCATGAGAAATGATAGTAGGGCCTACCGGATCTTTGCCCAGGGCCACCAATGCTTTAAAATGCCTCTGCCAACACGCTGTCTTAAAATGTTTTAATGTGAATCATTAACCTAAACCCAGGTTGATTCTAAAGATTTATTACACATAGCAATAATATGCATGACATTACAGCCTTTTTTTCTCTAGATCCTTATCCACATAAATACTGGAGGTCATCTATAAACACCAAGCACATTTGCACCTGGGCATTATCCCATGGCAACCAACCAGATGATTGCTTTCCACATTCCCCTGCAGCTGGAGGAAAAAAGCTAATCACTGATTGGTTGCTAAGGGTTACTGCCCAGGTACAAATTTGCCCAATGTTTATAAATTAGCCCCACTAGAGACTTTTTGATCCAATTTATATATTGCCCTCATATAACTCAGGGTGAAAATCTCAGACCACACCACATTAAAGAAAGGAGTCAGTCACTAATTTAATAAAAGTAGATATTGAATTTGAAATCTCAATAACAGTTTATATCTGGAGAAATTAGCAATTTTACAGTGATAATAACCGTAAGACTATTAAAAAATAATCTTTAGGACTTGATCTAGTCTAGCAAGTTAAACAATGTATTGGAGGCCCATTTATTAAAGATTGAATTTTTATTTTATACGAGATTTTTGAAACCTCGGTTAATCTCATTTTCCCTAAGACCACGAATGCCATGAAAGTTACTAAAAGATCAGAATTTAGAAAGTACAAACGAAAAAAGGCTTAAGGATCTGAATAAAATTACAAAAACCTCTTAAACCTCTAAAAATATTAGTTTTTCAACAATTACTAACACAAAAAAAAAAATCCAACAACCTCCAAAAGGTTAAAAAAAGGGTCCAATAGGATCAGCACAGCTCCCATTGACTTCTATAGGCCCTTCATTTTTTCGAGTTTTAGAGAAATAAAAAAAAATTTTGAGAAAAAATACAATTTGTTGGGAAAAAAATCTGAATGTTAGTAAATGGACCCCTTAGTGTAATTTAGAAAGCCTTCCCCTTTATTTCTATTTGGCTACAAAATGTGCAGTATTTTCTTACTCACTGAAATGAGAAAGCCCTTTAAATGGACTCTTTTAAGTCCTTTGCAACCTAACCATGATGGTTCCTTTGTTTTGCTGCTCTCCATGTCCTGCCACCTCAGAATCAGAATGTTCCAATATCTTGCACTGATGAGATCTAAGAAGTAAACATACAAAAAACGCTACCATTTCTGTGTCACATTTAGGGCAAGGCCAGACGTGGCCTTTTTCCCGTGTTTTTACGTTGCGTTTTTAAAAAAGAACAGCCAGGTGTAAATACGCATAAACTGCACCACCACTGAAACGAATGGAAAACATACTATGGCAATTCACACAGGGCGCTTGCAAGCTGAAATCCGCCACAGGACGACAGCATTGGCGTTTTTTAGCAGAAACGCCAATACGTCAAGAAACTACCAAATCAATAGACTCTATGGGATCTGCACGTTTGAAACCACACTTTGCATAAATACGCAGCGTATTTTAAATATGGGGTCCAAATTCTCAATGAGAACAATGAAAACAATGAGAAGTGCATGTTGGGAAAAGAATCCTACGTGCTGAAAAACGCATGTTGATGGTCGCATGTGGTTTCAGTGGTGTATTTAAGCCTGGCTGTTCTTTTTTTAAAAATGCAACGTAAAAACGATGCAAAAATGCCACGTCTGGCCTTGCCCTAAGGACTGGTTTTATATCTGCAACACAGTTTACTTTTTTACTTTAGTTTTGTGGTTTTACCAAGTCACGTGCTGCAAAGGCAAAAAATAGATTAAATTGACAGCAGAGTTCTATTTAAGGTGTTATTATAGAATGCTGCCAACTTCAACAGAAATCTGCTACATCTTATGTGCAAAAGTACTTTGTAGTCTAATTGCTGGAATTGTTCCATCATGTTGTAATACATAAGTTTATCATGTTGCAACATAGGATTTTGTGTTGTTTCAGCTCCTAATTTGGTCTTTGGTACAATATTTAATGATCCTTTAATTGTATGTTCTGAGTGAGCTACACGTGGGGCTTTAACGCATTGGTTCATAACTCACCAACTTTACACTTGTGTCTATTACTTTGTCTATTAACTCTATGTAAAATGCTCCATTCTGTAATCCTGGTATTTGCCAACTGATGGATTTGAATGCTGAACCTGTGCCTTCCATCTGTTTTATCTAAATTGTAGGCTAGCAGGGCAGCCTGCAAGTGTTTCAACATTGCTCTATATCCCAAATTTTGATTAGCAGTTGCAGGTGCATTAAATTAAGCTGCAAGTGCAAGTCTTTCACCTCCCAGCAGAGTTTTCTGGAAATTGCAACTGCCCATTATAGGTCTGCTTTCGTTCTCGCTTCTAGTTGGCCAGTTGATTCTTGTCCCTTGTCTGATTTGACTGAGGTTCAGGTCCTTGTTTTGCCATGGGTTGTGGTCCGGTGCTGTATCCTATTCTGTTTCTGCAATTCCTATTTGTGCCTGTCTTATAGTTTTGATTAGATCTTGACCTGGCAAAACTTGTTGATCTCTGCTCGTATCTTGCTTGTATTCCTTTGTTGCTACAGTAGTTTCTGAACTGTTCTGAAATCCAGCCTCTTTCTGCTATTTATATTTGGCACCCTTACCTGCCCTTATGGAAGCTTTTTGAACCGTGTCTTGTAGCAATTGCCAACAGCACTGGAGGGTGTTGGCCGGCACCAGAACAAGAAGAGAAGGCAAGACTAACTCAACAACCTTTTTGGTTCAATAGAAGCGTTGGTGTTGAGGTGGGTAAGAAAAGACGTGCTTTTAAGGCTTTCAAGTTAGCTGGTACAGCCGAAACATTTATAAGGTACAAGGAGGCCAATAAATCATGCAAAGAAGCTACAAGGCAAGCTAAAATTGCTATAGAAAAGGATATTGCAGCTAGCAGTAAAAAAAATCCAAAATTATTTTTTAAATATGTTAATTGTAAAAAAATGAAGCAGGAAGGGGTGGGTCCCTTACTATCAGAGGGGGGTCAGCTGGTTGATGAAAACAAAATAAAAGTGCAGATTCTGAACTCATATTTTTCATCTGTCTACACAAATGAGAAATCAGTAAGTGAAGGTTTCCTTCTTAACAGTCCCAATTCTAGTAATACAACTAATGATGCATGGTTCACACATGAAGAAATTCAAAAGAGACTAGAACATGTTAAAGGAACAGTAACACCAAAAACTGAAAGTGTTTTAAAGTAATGAAAATATCATGTAGTGTTGCCCTGCACTGCTGAAACTGATCTGTTTGCTTCAGAAACACTACTATAATTCATATAAACAAGCTGCTGTGGAGCAATGGCGGAAATTGAAAAATGGCTATATGGCACAGGATAACTAATGGATAACAGATAACACTATTATGTTCTACAGAGATTATCTGCTATCTGCTGTGTAACTTGAGCCTTTTCTCCTTTGAATGGCTGCCCCCATGGCTACACAGCAGCTTATTTATATAAACAATAGTGGTGTTTCTGAAACAAACACAGCAGTTTTTCTAGTGCAGGGCAACACTGTATTATATTTTTATTACTTCAAAACAATTAAATTTTTTGATGTTACTGGTCCTTTAAGATTAACAAAGGTCCAGGGCCAGATGATATTCATCCCAGGGTAATTAGTGAGCTTAGCTCTGTGATTGCCAAACCTCTTTACTTAATTTTTCAGGATTCATTGAGATCTGGCATGGTGCCGAGAGACTGGCGAATTGCTAATGTGGTGCCTCTATTCAAAAAAGGATCCCGTTCTCAGCCTCAAAACTATAGGCCAGTTAGTCTGACGTCAGTTGTAGGAAAGCTTTTCAAAGGGTTAATAAAGGATAAGATACTGGACTTCATAGCAAATCATAATACTATGAGTTTGTGCCAGCATGGTTTTATGCGTAATAGATCTTGCCAGACTAACTTAATTTCTTTTTATGAGAAGGTAAGTAGAGACCTCGATTCTGGGATGGCAGTGGATGTGATTTACTTTTTTACTTTTTTACTGGTTAAATTAAGGAATGTTGGCCTGGAACATAGTATTTGTACCTGGATAGAGAACTGGCTAAAAGATAGACTACAAAGAGTGGTGGTAAATGGAACATTTTCTAATTGGACCAGTGTTGTTAGTGGAGTACCGCAGGGCTCTGTACTTGGTCCTTTGCTTTTCAACTTGTTTATTAATGACCTGGAGGTGGGCATTGAAAGTACTGTTTCTATTTTTGCAGATGATACTAAATTGTGCAGAACTATAGGTTCCATGCAGGATGCTGCCACTTTGCAGAGTGATTTGTCTAAACTGGAAAACAGGGCAGCAAACTGGAAAATGAGGTTCAGTGTTGATAAATGCAGGTTATGCACTTTGGTACAAATGCTATTAATGACACTAAATGGCAGTGTGTTGGGAGTTTCCTTAAATGAGAATGTTCTTGGGGTTTTTGTAGATAACAAGTTGTCTAATTCTGGGCAGTGTCATTCTGTGGCTAATAAAGCAAATAACACATTAACTCAAGGGATAAAAACATAATTCTGCCTCTTTATAGGTCCCTGGTGAGGCCTCATCTGGAGTATGCAGTTCAGTTTTGGACTCCAGTCCTTAAGAGGGATATAAATGAGCTGGAGAGAGTGCAGAGACTAAGTGCAACTAAATTGGTTAGAGGGACGGAAGACTTAAATTATCAGGGTAGACTGTCAAGGTTGGGGTTGTTTTCTCTGGAAAAAAGGTGCTTGCAAGGGGACATGATTACACTTTACAAGTACATTAGAGGACATTATAGACAAATAGCAGGGGACCTTTTTACCCATAAAGTGGATCACCGTACCAGAGGCCACCCCTTTAGACTAGAAGAAAAGAACTTTCATTTGAAGCAACGTAGGTGGTTCTTCACAGTCAGGACAGTGAGGTTGTGGAATGCACTGCCGGGTGATGTTGTGATGGCTGATTCAGTTAATGCCTTTAAGAATGGCTTGGATGATTTTTTGGACAGACTAATATCAAAGGCTGTTGTGATACTAAGCTCTATAGTTAGTATAGGTATGGGTATATAGAATTAAAAGTAGAGAGGGGTGTAAGTATGGATGCTGGGTTTTCAATTGGAGGGGTTGAACTTGATGGACTTTGTCTTTTTTCAACCCAATTTAACTATGTAACTATGTAACTATGTAACTATGTAACAAGGTGTCAAGTGAGGCTAACCAAACACAGGGAATTCTCCTCATGACAAGTAAAGGGATAGTTATTAACAGGGGCATACTTAGCTTAGGTTCTTTGAGCAGTCATTGCCATTTATAGACTTGTAAAAAGGGAGTTACCTGTGGGAGAGATATCATTCCACAGCATAGAAAAAACAAAGAACTGCTCTTACAGCCAAACAGGTGGCTCTGCCCTCAGTGATCAAGACTAGCTTTAGAACAGAATCCATCCAAGTCAGGGGGGCTCACAGAAGAATCCGATTACACAGAATTTTATTCTCATACTAGTTAGCTGGTATGTTGACCTGGGGTAGTCCTTAAAGGGGAAGGAAACCCAGTTGGCGCAAAAACCCTCCCCCCCCTCTCGTGTGTTGCCCACCCTCCCTCCTCCCCCCTGGCCTACCCGTCCCGCTGGGCAAATACCCCTAACTTGTTACTTACCCTTCTGCGCAGGTCCAGTCCAGGGAGTTCACAGACGACATCTTCTTCCACGCGATCTTCTTCCTGCTTTGAACTGCGTTTTGGCGCATGCGCAGTAGGAGCATTTCGCCAGTACGGATCTACTGCGCATGCGCCAAAAGTCATGATGTACTTTTGGCGCATGCACAGTAGATCGTACCGGTGAAATGCTCCTACTGCGCATGCGCCGTTCAAAGCAGGAAGAAGATCGCGTGGAAGAAGATGTCGTCTGTGAACTCCCTGGACTGGACCTGCGCAGAAAGGTAAGTAACAAGTTAGGGGCATTTGCCCAGCGGGACAGGTAGGCCAGGTGGGAGGAGGGTGGGTGGGCAACACACAGGAGGGGGGAGGGTTTTTGCGCCAACTAGGTTTCCTTCCCCTTTAACTCTTTTCTTACTTTCTCTGGTCCAGTCAACACCAATTCCAATTCCTATAGCTCTTCCTTCACAGAATTGATAAATCCTTTTCTCTCTTAGTTAACTACTAAACGCGCATCCAGACACTCTCTTCCTAAACCCCTTTTACTAATTAAACTGTCACCAAAATAAAAATACACATATATGACCCATACTTGCATTGAGTGCAGGGTCTATGAACTAAAAACACATAAATATAAAAAAAGAAAAATTCTTGCAATAATTGCTAATGCTGGCTATAGTCTCTTATTTGCACTATAGAAAAGGAACAGGACATTTTTTTTAATTCCTGCCTTAATTAAAATGTTACCTAATGTTCTTTTGTAAATCCTCGGGGGTAAAAAGATCTCAAGAGATAACTTTAAGTGAGTTTGTACATATGTATGTTTACTTATAGCAATCTCATTAGTTTATTAGTAAGCAGATGCATGCTACTATTTAATTATGACAAATAGTATTAATAATGTGAATAATAATACATCTAGGAAGTAGTGAGACTGAAAGGGATTAATCTATATCCAGAAATCACGACACGTTTTAATCACACGGCTGCCTTTGGAACGTAGCACAAATGGTACAATGATTTTATATAGTTATATAAGGCTAACAATATCATTAAATGTGTACGGGACAGTTAAATAAGCTGTAAATACTCTCCACTTACTTTAAATAAACCGTATTCCCTGATGAAAATGTTGTTTGCCTTTGGGTTTTATTTAAATGGATTCATAGACTTGCTTCTAAGTATGCTTATTACAGAATATACGTAGATGAAAATCTGCAGCAGATTAAAGTAGATAATATGTTCTGCTTATAAAACCACAACACCTCCATTCACAAGATAACTCTGTATATACACATATGTTTTTTACTCTCTTCCCACTGGCTATGCCAACTGTAAATGGACCCTCAGTAATAAGAGAAAAAGCTGGGGAAACACACATTGGAGATACCTGGGGAACTAGGACATCCTAGTGAGATACTTACAGTGAAGAATCAAACTGGTAAGTTAGATAGATACTGTAGATAGATAGATAGATAGATAGATAGATAGATAGATAGATAGATAGATAGATAGATGATAGATAGATAGATAGATAGATAGATAGATAGATAGATAGATAGATAGATAGATAGATAGATAGATAGATAGGGTTACATTGGGCAGCAGCTGTGCATCCATAAGGGGTGAATTCCAGGCATAGTACATGACTGTAGTTCTGGTGCTTTCAGAGAACTGCCTTAAAGATAAAGAATACCATAAGGTAGTGGTCCCCAAATGTGGGGAAGCTCTTCCCAAGGAGCAATAGCGGTAAGGTGAGACTTTGGTAGGGTTGCCAGATAGATATGAAGAAATGATAGAAAGATAGAAGATACAGTAGATAAATAGATAGATAGATAGATAGATAGATAGATAGATAGATAGATAGATGATAGATAGATAGATAGATAGATAGATAGATAGATAGATAGATAGATAGATAGATAGATAGATAGATAGATAATAGATAGACAATAGATAAATATAGAGGATACAGTAGATACTGTAGATTGATCAAAGCACAACATATAATTATTGCAATGGTAACATGTATGATAATCTTTGAGTTATTGAGAGGAACCTTGTAAACCAGCTGAATGTAATTTTCTGTAGATAGATATGGGTTAGATGGCATTCCTGTATTTCTTCCCAGATAAATTGTGTCTCAGTGCTCAGTTTTTCCCTATAAAAAGCTTATTATACCTTGGTTCTGATTCCAGCGTGCACCAAAATGCATAACAAGTAGCATAAAACAGAAATATGGGACTGTAAATAAAGAAAAGATATTTTGAGGAGGTTTGACAGTAAAAAAAAATTGCACAACAGAAAAGGAACTATTTGGAACACAATAAAAGCAAGGCTCAATACTATTGGCAGGACTCTTAGATGAACACTGAGGCATCTGCAGAGGTTGTTTAGTTTCAAAAGAAACATTAAAATACAGTAAATATGCTGCCTGGAATTGTCAACCTGAGTTAAGGTGAGCAGAAAATCGTACAAGTTTTAAGAGAACATCGTGTGAAGCATGGCTGCGGATACTGGTTTTCTATAAAGGGAAGGTGGTGATGCTGGTTCACAACAGTTGGGGGGCTTTGGGTGTAATCTTGCAGTTTTATTTGAATACAGGTATGGTATCCAGAATGCTCGGGATATGGGATTTCGCAGATAAGGAATCTTTCCGTATTTTGAATCACCATACTTTGTCTACTATAAAAGAATTTCAACATTAATTAAATCCAATAGGATATTTTGCCTCCAATTAAGGATTACTAATATCTAAGTTGGGATCAAGTACAAGGTTCTGTTTCATTATCACTAAGAAAAAGGAAATCCTTTTTAAAAATTGTATTTATTTGATTATAATGGAATCTATGGAAGATGGCCTTCCAATAATTTGAAGCATTCTGGATGAACTGATTTCTGGATAATGGATCATTTACCTGTATATAAAGCTCTGGGATATATAAATGCATGAATATGGTTTTCTAAAGCCAGCTCATGTCCCTCTGCTATTCCTGAACTGCTCACACAGCAGGAGCTCCTCAACTGCTTGGGTGCCTCTAGGAACTGGAATTGTTTGGGTGCCTCTAGGCACTTATATAATAATGTGTGCTCCTGTCCAAATTGTATAATACCTGTCATAAGATACTCATATCTGCTAAACATGCATCTGGTAAATACTCAAACATTTCTTTTTTTAAAATAAATGCAGGGTTGGACTGGGTCATCAGGGCCCACCAGGACCTCAACTTCAAGGGCCCTCAATGTGGATAAAGATAAAAACAGATAGGTGGCACTCCGGATAAAATAAATAAAGAGGATTTATTCCAACAGTGGATGGATCCACATGGCCTTACACGTTTCAAGAAAGAAATCCTTAATCATAGGACACTCTTGCTCCACCACATACTTCCATCCATGTGGCTGTGATGGAGGGAGAAGGGACAGTGTCGGCGGGTGAGAGGCAAGTGGGGCCCAGGAAGGCAGGGGCCCACCATGCTTTTTCCTGGTGTCGCGCCTGCCCAATCCGACACTGAATAAATGTAATAACATATAAACACTGATGTGAAAAAAGCAATATTTGCACATAATCAGCCCGTATTTTAATCAATTTCGGATCAAAAACATATTTTAATTTGATTGATTGACAATAATTCAACCTTGAGCAAGTCCACATTAAGCAAAACCACTCTGCCAATCAGTGACTTGTGTAAAACCAGCCTTTTAATTAGCCCCTTGCATTTGTATTTTTTTCAATCATATTCATTTTTCTTCTTTATTTCCCATGCTTGTTTTCTTATAAAGGCACTTGCAGAAATTTTAATTTTTTCTGGAATACAGATTCTTCATTTATAAAGCAAACAGCTGGGCGTTGTGTCGGGCATGAAATATTCTCGTTGTGCTACTCGCAGAACTTTCTGTTTTCCATTAAAAGCCATCTGAATGATTATGCAATCTGCCATCCGTTTGGTTTGTCACAGGCTCACTCTGCAGTCAGCCACTAGAACCGAACAGATTGGATGATGTTTTGCAAATAAGAAGCCTGTATTATTTGGTTTTATTCGTATTTATGTATAAATATGGGCTTGGGTTATTTTGTTTTCCTGTGAAAATGTGTAGTTGTAAGTAGCGTTAAGTTTGTATTTATTTTCCTTTGAACATTGCATGTTCTTTCTTGAGCAAACTAGCACCTATCACACTGTTTATGGGATGGAACGACTTCCTTCCTCATGGTCTTCCTCCAGAGATCCCCTCTGTTTCAAAGGTCTCTGCATCACCCTTGCCCCTGAATCTGTCCTTGCAATGGAAGGGGACATGACCATCAATGACCAAAGTAAAGGTTGTTCCCACCCCCAATAAATAACACACACAGGTAACCTTGAGGAATTATAATAAATAATAATCAACAAAGATAACCTCACACATTATGCCAACTGCATAACTGCACAAGAGCAGCAGTTGCAAATTGACACCTCATCTTCCAGGAGTCTTAAGAGCAGAGAGATGGGCCAAAGCTTCTAGCAAGTCACTCTCCAAATTATTCTACCACCTATATAAGACCTAACCAATGATCTAAAAGGCTACCAAATAAAACATTTACAAAAAACATAGTAATATACAATTTGGATACATTTAAAGTAAATAAGAACAAAATATCAGAACAGAAAGGGTGGGCAGGATTAAGCTGCAAATCCCTGGGGCAACTGGTCAAAAAAGCATTATCTTTCTCGCTCAGCACCCGTCCAACCTGATCCTCCTTACCTCAAAGAGCTGTCTACATTCTTCAGTCATGTAGCTACAGTGGGGATGCACTGAATCCAGGATTCAGTTGGGGATTTGGCCAGGATTCGGCCTTTTTTAGCAGGATTCAGATTGGGTCAAATCCTTCTGCCTGGCCAAACCGAATCGAATCCTAATTTGCATATGCAAATTAGGGGCGGAGAGGGAAATTGCGTGACTTTTGTCACAATACAAGGAAGTAACTCTCCTTACCACCCCTAATTTGCATGTGCAAATTAGGATTCAGATTCGGTTTGGTACATGACCGAATCTTTCGCAGAGGATTGGGGGGTTCGGCCAAATCCAAAATAGTGGATTCAGTGCATCCCTAAGATACAGTATCTACCATCCAAATGCAAACTGTGCTCATCTTACTACAGTACATACTTAACAAAACAGAGTTGCTGATGGAGTCTCCAATATCACAGTACTAGTTATTGTGGACAGAATGTCTCCTATAGACCCATTTATCGAAAGAATCAAAATGTATTAAAATAGTTTACTTTTTCTCTGTAATAATAAAACAGTATTTGATCAGAAATTAGATATAATCCTTATTGGAAACAAAACTGGTCTATTGGGTTTATTTCATTTTTAAATGATTTTAGTAGACAAGGCAGGGGTGTCCAAATTTGGTGAGGTGAAAATGTGTAGGGGCTGAACATTCAGCCTGACATTCTTTGAACCATTAACATCATTTAACTCATTTAAACAAGGAATAACGTAGCCGTAGCAGTAATATTTGGGCACATTAGTGAAATGTATCTGCCACTTGGTCTATACTGCTGCCTGTGTGCTGAAGCTGTTAGCAATAGACACGTATTGGCACTCATACTTTTTTCATTTACTGTACTGGCACGTCAATATGTCTATTGCACCTGCAGCCCTAAAGAAGTATGTGAGAGCGGTGCATCACTATGTGCTAGTACATGTCTATTACTAACACCTTCAGCACACAAGCAATGTGCCAAAATATTACTGCTACAGCAATGCAATTGCTGATCGCACTGTGCTGGGGGGCCTCATTATTATTAATTTCATGATGGAGGCCGCAATTGGTCCCCGGGCCTGACTTTGGACATGCTTGATTTAAGGAATGAAAATCCAAATTACAGAAAGATTTGTTATCTGGAAAACCCAAGGTTCTGAGCATTCTGTATAACAGGTCCCATACCTGAATTTAACCTAGGAGACAGTTCTTACCTGCTTTAAACAGATACTGTATATCATTAAATTATTTTCTATGTGAAATGAGAACCGCATCCAGATTTTCCGCATCAGTCTCCACATTTAGTAAGAAAAAAACCCACAAGTTTGATACTGAATGCAACATTTACTTAGACCAGCCTTCATTCTTTCATTCTTATACATGCCTTAAGATCAAAACCACTTTTATGACAAAGAATCTTTGGTGATATTCTTTAGATTACTACTAGTAGAGTATTCAACTGTATAATGAGAGTTATAATCAGATCCCCAGGCTCTCTTTAAGAAGGCTTTAAAAACTGTTCTTAACCTTTACTTTTATGTTTTATGTGTCATCAGTGTACAATTTTCCATGTCTGTAGACATTTTATTTATTGTTACTTATTCCTTATATTTTACATAACATCTTTTATATCCCTTAGGGGCACAAGAAACTATGCTCTTGGCGGAGAATTAGTTCCCTATTTTAATACAACGGATGGCTTCCTTATCAGTACATCAATAAATTTAGGAGATGAAGAATTGTTGAAAATAAAGCTTGATTTATTATGCCATGGCTGCCCTGCAGTGAGAAAAGACCTTCTAATAAAGTAAATGTTCACTGACATATTATGACTACATACTACTGTGTTGATAAAGTCAGCAACCAGAAAAACTCTTACAGGATATTTCCTTGTATATATGGAAATCTGTCAAAACTCTTACAAAAAATATACTAGAAATGAAACAAAGAAAAATTAATTTTCTTTTTCGGTCATGGAAAAAATTGTAAGACATTGTAAAAAAAACTAGACTGTGTTTTAAAGAGTAATATCTTTTCTCAGTTACAGGGAATGCGTGCCTTCAAATAGTACTTGGTATGATGTAGATATGTAAATATGTTTAGTTTTAATTTTCTTGTAGATTCTGTCCCATTGACTGAGAGATAAATAGGAAATGAAAAGAAAATTAATAACTAATAAAAATAAAAGCATATTCCCAGAATTACCACCAGCAAATACACAGAATGAGCGATTTACTTCAATTTCTAATTCATTTTTTTCCCTAAAAAATCACAAACATTCATTTTTATTATCTTCAACTAGTAGCATATGCACAAAAAATAAATCTCAAAAATTTGAATTTAGAAAACTTTAATTCAAAAGTATCCCAATGTGTGCTTTTTTGGTGCAATTTTCTAGAATTGGGGCAAATTAAATACTTGTTCCTCTTTGTATATGAGATCATAGTCTGGGAAATTATATGAAATAGAGACAAATAAATATAAAAAAAAAACAAATATATAGTTACCTATAACATCAATATCATAAACAATATCTTTATTCTACCTAGTTTCATTTAATATAATTGCAGTATAATTGCAATTTTTTCAGTTTACTTTGCAATATATATATATATATATATATATATATTATATCATTTCCATATAATGTTTTTTAAGTATTAAAAGAGTTCTGATTTCTTTCTTGGATAAAGCACAGAGTAATTTGACAAAATGTGATTTTAATTAAGTTTATCAAACTACATCGCCAAACTAAATGAGGTGATTAAACCCTTTAGCTCAGCAAGTAGCTCATGTGAGACTTTGATTAAAGGGTAATTGAGCTAAGGTGAATTTGTTTCCATCTACAGAAATGTGGAGTAAAGGAAATATATGCCAGATATATCATAACAATTCAAATTGTTACAAATTTGTTGGAAATCCCTGGGCTTGTAAGAATATTAGCTCACATAACTAGGTTATGCGCACCATCGTGTTCTCAAGCTATTATTATAATTCCAAATTACTTGACTCAGTACTTAAACGGGAACCATCGCAAAACTTAAAATGTAATATTCATTTTTAATCTCATGGAAATAAGAAACTTTTTTACATATAATTGATTTAAAATTTTGTGGCATTTATGAAATAATCTAGTTACTGTCTGTCTTCATGCAGGAGTAAGAGTCAGCTCTAATACTTCATTGTATTAGATGAGAGGCCAGGTTATTTGCCTATATGTGAAACCCAGTTTAAAGTCGCTCATAAAAGAAAATAATCATCAAGACATGGATGAGGCACAGTTGGTTGAAAAAAATACTAAAAAAATATGTTTTAGCTTAGTTATTTTTTAAAAAATAATTTTAGGGCAGAGAAAACAGAAAAAGCTTCTTAACAAGTCAAGGTTGCAATTGTTGATCTACTCTAGACCTTATTATAACTAATGCATTTGGTCTAATTCCAAGCATTGCATGTGCAAACACCTAGGCAACGATGTCCACAACATGGTGCCATTTGAAGTTAAATTTCAGAATCAAAGTCTGGGGAGCTCCACAAAACCTTTAATTTCAGGAAAACATGGTGTCATGCTTTGTCGGGCAAGAACAAGAAAATAATCACAACATATGATAGAACATTTTCTTTCCAGAATAAAGTTGTGGAATTAATTTGAAAACTCTTAAATGGACTTTCACCTTTAGCTAATTTCTTCTTCTGAAGTTCTGTATTTCTGTAAGAATACTGCTCTGTTTCCTGGCATTCCTTATGTGGTGCTGATTTATTGTTATTTTGCCCTTTTCATGTACCTGTGGTAGCTGATTCCTCCTCTTCTATGATTTATGAATCTGATTAGACTCAGCGGCAGTCCATTGCAGTAATTCTCAGTCTTTTTCTCAGTCATACTTCCTATGTGCTCGTGCATTGTGGCTTTGTGGCATAGTGTGATTTTTTTAATTATAGTTCTTTCTGGCTTTGATAAATCTCCAAATGCATACACAGGATCCTCTGCATAGACTCCAGAGTGGATCAATCAAACTCCATGTGTAAAATCTTGAAAGCTTTATTCAAAAATTGTTAAAATCACAAAAGAAAAATCGGGCAGGAAGAGAGCGCGGCTTTATGTGTTTCGTGGCCAATACGAGTCACTTCATCAGAAGCCACAGCGCCCCCTGTTGACAACCCATATTTATAATTTGCAATTGGTCGGCACTCACCAAACATTCATGGAAGAAATTCAATAGGGTGCACGTGTAGAGCTGTTCACTTCATTGATACATTATCAATAGATATTACAGCACTTTCCGTAGGATCAATTTAAAACGTTTTTATTGCTTTATATGGCTGGGATCTCCAACAAGCAACATAATTTTAGGCCCAAACACAGCACTTTCTCAAGTTACTGATCTTGACCTTTAGCTTGTTCAGACTTGAATTTGTCTCATGTATTTTGGATGCACTTTATTGCATTTTTTAAGCTTGTCATACCTTTCTGATGTCCTTTTTTGACTGCCAGACAATTGCTGCATCAGTCCTCACTTATACTCTGTGCTACAGTAGATGTAAGAATATACTGTGAATATATATGTAAGAATATACCCCCCTTACCCCAAGTACAAGTCCCCAGTGCTCCTTAGGTTGGGACTGGGTGGCATGCTGCCCCTAAAAACTTATTGCCCTAGGCCCTAGCCTTTATGCCTTGCTAAAAATCAAGGCCTAACTGTAAAGCTCTACCATAATGTTCTACGAAATAAAGAAAATGTGGAGAATATCAGGGACTGTGTTTTGTAGAAAAACTCTATTCTAAATAAAATACAGACAAAACACGCTTGAAGTTGCATTTAATGAATATAAACACTATAATAAATGTTGTAAAACAGCAATCCGGAAGGCAAAGATAGAAAATAAGGAGCACATTTTGGCTGAGGCTAATACTAATCCCAAAAAGTTTTTTAAGTATATTAATAGTAAAAAATTGAGAGTATTGCTCCTTCAAATAATGGTACCAGTATGGTTGCAACAGATACAGAAAAGGCAAATGTGCTAAATCAGTTCTTTACTTCAGTGTATACAATAGAGGAGTCGGAGTTCCCAGGCTCACTGCATAGCTGCACTATTGGCTCAGCTCAATCTAGTCATTGGCTGACTCAGGATATGATTCATAAAGCTTTAATAAAAATTGATGTAAATAAGGTCCCAATTGACATACACCCCCAGGTTCTAAGAGAGCTTAGTTTTAAACTGGCCCCTATTTCTGATTTTCTCAGATTCGCTTTCATCTGCGAATGATGATGTAATTCCAATATTTAAAAAGGGATTACGATCTCAGCCTGGCAATTACAGGCCGGTAAATTTGACATTTGTTTTGAGCAAATAATTTGAAGGCTTGTTAAGGGATCATTTTAAAAAAGTTGTCCTAATGAATGGCATTATGAGCATCAATCAGCATGGCTTTATGAAGGATAGGTCATGTCAGACAAAGTTGATTGCTTTTTATGATGAGGCATGTAAGATGCTGGACAGTGGGGGAGCAGTAGATGTGATCTAATTGGATTTAGCCAAAGCGTTTGATACAGTGCCCTACAAACGACTGCTTTCTAAAGGTCTGTTGTGCTTAATAAAGTGATAAAGCATCCTTGCAACAGCATCTTGACAAACTGGCAATCTGGGCAGCTAAGTGGCAAATGAGATTCAATGTTGATAAATGTAAAGTCATGCACCTGGGATGTAAAAATATCCAAGCCACTTATACCCTTAATGGAACTGCACTAGGCAAATACATAATGGAATAGTCCCTGGAGTCCTTGTAGATAATAACTTGGCTTTAGCAAGCAATGCCAGTCAGCAGCATCAAGGGCAAATAAGGTCTTAAAGGAATAGTTCAGTGTGAAAATAAAAACTGTGTAAATAGATAGGCTGTGCAAAATAAAAAATGTTTCTAATATAGTTAGTTAGCCAAAAATGTAATATATAAAGGCTGGCGTGAACAGATGTCTAATAAAACAGCCAGAATCCAACTTCCTGCTTTTCAGCTCTATAACTCTGAGTTAGTCAGCGACTTGAAGGGGGGCCACATGGTACATTTCTGTTCAGTGAGTTTGTAATTGACCCTCAGCATTCAGCTCAGATTCAAAAGCAACAGAAATGACCCATGTGGCCACCCCTCAAGTCTCTGATTGGTTACTGTCTGGTAGCCAGGGCAACCAGTCAGTGTAAACAAAGAGAGTTGAAAAGCAGGAAGTAGTGATCTGACTGACTTGTTATACATGAAATCACTCCAGCCTTTATACATTACATTTTTGGCTAACTAACTATATTAGAAACATCTTTTATATTGCACAGCCTATCTATTTACCCAGTTTTTATTTTTACACTGAACAATTCCTTTAAGCTGTATTAAAAGGGGCATTGATTCACGAGGAGGGAGTCATTCTTCCTCTGTATAGAGCACTGGTAAGACCCCATCTAGAATATGGTTTGGTTTTGGTCTCCAGTGCTCAATCAGGACATTGTTGTATTAGAGAGGGTACAGAGAAGGGCAACTAAGCTGGAAAAAGGTATGGAAAATCTTAGCTATGAGGAAAGACTAACCAAATTGGGATTGTGTAATGATCGGTACCCCAAACCCAGAATTAACTCCAAGATTCCAGTCTCGGGTCACTCTTATGCCTGTAGAAGCCGCCTTTGGCTTCGGGTGGAGCCCTTGGCTACTCAGATGCCACCAGGTCTTATTGGAGAGAGTTCTGGGCAAGCAAGGGAAAGGACAGAGGAGCAGTTAGCATAGTCAAGAAACAGGCCGGGTCAAATCACACGGCAATGAGGTCTCATAACAGGATAACAGGAGCAAGGTTGGGGTCACAGGCCAAGGATCAATACGGGGAAGGAACAAACACAGTTTGAATATTTGAACTTTGCACATCACACCACCACTAGAACACCAGGGTGAGTTCTTACAGATTGTTCACGCTGATGAAGAGGCACTTAAGGGGTGATATGATAACTATGTATAAATATATAAGGGGATCATATAATCTATCTATTGCTTTATTTACTAGTAGGTCTATCCAGCAAACAAGAGGTCACCCATTCCAATTAAAAGAAAGGAGGTTCCACTTAAATATTCAGAAGGGATTTTTACACTAAGAGATATGAAATTGTCTCCCTGAATCAGTGGTACAGGCTGATACATTAGATAGCTTTGAGAAGGGGTTGGATGGTGTTTAGAAAGTGAAGGAATACAGGGTTATCAGAGATAGCTCATAATACAAGTTTATCCAGGGACTAGTCCCATTGCCATTTTGACATCACAAAGAATATATTTACCCCTCTGAGGCAAATTTGAGAGGTTTCAAATTGGATCTTTTGCCTTCTTCAGGATCAACTAGCAGTTAGGCAGGTTAAAATAGAGTTAAAAGGTTGAACTTGATGGATGTGTGTCTTTTTTCAACCTAACTTACTATGTTACTATGTATGTTATGAAGTTACCCTCAGTGTCTATCTTACAATTTATGCCATTTGAGAGAATTCCCTCAATACCTATAACAATTTTGTTCCAGTCTCTTTGTTCTTATCTGGCACAGTGGTAAAAATTGTTGCCTTTTTGCACTGGGGCTTAGAATTTGAATCCATCCAGGGCAATGTCTGCAATGTCAGGCAAAAATTGATTATGTTCTTTAATCACGGAAAAAGTAAATTCCAAATTTATGACACAGAAGTAGTATGTTTTACAACCTATAGGGATAAGGCTGGGAGTTCCTGCTTTAGCAACATCTGGAGCACTAAAATTTGCCTGACCCTGCTTTATATTGACTGAATTCAGAATAGTTTATTATTGAGAAGAACCTGCTTTATAGAAAGCAACTCACAAAACCCAAGTGTCTTCTTTTATTTTTTTAATTATTTTCCATATGTATTTAATTTCTTCTCATAAGCAGTGCTTTGTTAGAAGAACCTAATCGATGTTTGGTGTCCCTTGATCATATTTTTAATCTACAATATTGACAACAAGTGTGTTTATATGGGCAATTATCTGTTTGTTTCCAAGTTTCAGAGTGAAAATGATTTCCAATATTTATGAAAATCCCAAACCTGCAGACATAAAAAATAAGGGTGCGTATTACAGCTCTGATGAGAGAACTGAATGAGGTTAAGTGCTCATAAGAAAGACCTATTTCATAATTGCAGCAGTTTTGCTTTGTTTCTCCGCTGTTAACCTAAAAGGTTATACAATGTCCCTTGTGCTTTCAGTGTAAGGAAATAGGTCCCTTTATGTTGTTTCGGAAAACATTTTGAGCCGGTTTCTCAGGGTTGCCAGGTCTAATTTTCCAAACCAGCCATAGTCAGCTACAATATATTACCAATAAACAAAAATTGTCCCGATGCTCATAAAAAGTAAAAATACAAGTTTTTATTCATTCAATAGTAAAAAATACAAACATACTGACCCTGTATGATCCACCTTATGTGTTTCGTACCCTCCGGTACTTAATCATAGGAATTTCTGACAGTAATTACTCAATACCAACATTTAAAACCTGGGTTGATCCCACTCTTTTATGTATAAAACCAATCAGTAAGGCTAATTATTTTGTTTACATTATACTCTTTCTGGGTTACTCATGTTATTCCCTGTATCATGTATAGGCAAATATAACAGCTAAAGTTAAGGGGATACTGTCATGGGAAAAATGTTTTTTTTTTCAAAATGAATCAGTTAATAGTGCTGCTCCAGCAGAATTCTGCACTGAAATCCATTTCTCAAAAGAGCAAACAGATTTTTTTATATTTCATTTTGAAATCTGACATGGGGCTAGAAATATTGTCAATTTCCCAGCTGCCCCAAGTCATGTTACTTGTGCTCTGATGAACTTCAATCACTCTTTACTGCTGTACTGCAAGTTGGAGTGATATCACCCCCCTCCCTTTCCCCCCCCCCCAGTAGCCAAACAAAAGAACAATGGGAAGGTAACCAGATAGCAGCTCCTTAACACAAGATAACAGCTGCCTGGTAGATCTAAGAACAGCACTCAATAGTAAAAACCCATGTCCCACTGAGACACATTCAGTTACATTGAGAAGGAAAAACAGCAGCCTGCCAGAAAGCATTTCTCTCCTAAAGTGCAGGCACAAGTCACATGACCAGGGGCAGCTGGGAAATTGACAAAATGTCTAGCCCCATGTCAGATTTCAAAATTGAATATAAAAAAATCTGTTTGCTCTTTTGAGAAATGGATTTCAGTGCAGAATTCTGCTGGAGCAGTGCTATTAACCGATTCATTTTGAAAAAAAAATTTTCCCATGACAGTATCCCTTTAACCTGTGGGGCACCAATCTTTTTCAGTTTGGCTACAATAACTGAGTTAAAGATACTAATAGTTACAAATAGTAGAATTAAGTTGCAATTATAGAAAATTTCACATCATTATAATAGTTCCAAAATATAAATGATACAATATAAAATGTACTCCCATTCATTTCCATCACTTTACCCTTAAGAGCCATTAATATAAGTATACATAGACAGATTGCATTACTGAACTCAACTGGATTTGTAACATTGAATTCATAATTTAACCCTAAAGGTAATCTCCTCCCCTGACTCCTAATATAACCCTTTATATTTCCTGATCTGAAAAGTATGAGGTGTCTCCACCACTGCATTGTGAAAAGTGTCTGGTGATATTACTCTTCTCTGATGCTCGTGGATTTCTGATTTGACTGAAATGTTCCCTTATCCTTTCTTTGAGTCTCCTGCTTGTACAGCCGAAATATTGTTTACAGCACTTCAAGCACGTGATCAGATAGATCACGTGTTGCAATTTATATAGCTCTTTATTTCAAAGACTTTAATAGTTACTGTAGGTTTGAAGTTTTTTGATCAGATATCATGTGACCACACATTATACATCTGCGGCTCCCACATTTATAATTCCCTGTTACCATTAGAGGCCCCAGAACCTTTTTAGGTTTAGATTAATCCCCTTGAAACAAACTAGGGGATCAAACATCCTTCAATGTGTGGGCTCATTTCAGTATTACATTTATACCAGATCCCAACACATTGAAGAAGTCCTCGTCACTATATAAGATCTGCAAAAATTTCTTCACCAACCTAGAGATTTAAAAGAACTGTTTGCTAAATCTGGTAGTGAAATCAACCTTCATTAACCAATCCTGTTCTCCCTTCTTGGTTCTCACATGTGATAATATATAATATATGTTAATATGGAAACCCGACTTCTACACAAGTCAGTTCCATTGCATGCTGGGTATTGCAGTTGGCTGGTTTTCAAAGTACAAACCAGCCAAAGGTAGCCCAAATCCGTACCTTGCCTAGTTTGTACTTTCAAACCCCAACTGGGCTTTAAAGTAGAAGCCCAATTTGGCTGAAAAACCACCAACCTGGCAACCCTGCATGACATGTATCTTAAACCTGCAGCACATACCTTTCTATGCCAGCATATAGCAGTAAAAAAGCAAGACTGTTGATGACAGCAGGGCTCCTATTTTATGCAACATTATGTCCTGCATAAAATACATGACTCTGGTTGTCTTATGAGTTACAAGTATATCAAAATTTCTTGGCTCTACTTGGATCTACTTATGATCCCTGTCACCATGAAGAAACTCTGACCGAAGATTTCTCTTTTGAGGCAGTATATTTTTAGCACAATCCAATGCTGGAATGCATTGGTTTAGCACCAACATGGCTACTAAAGTTCTTCATCGCTTGATGACCCCTAGGAAGTTTCCAGAGTGAGAAGGTCCCAATCTTGGAAAAACTATAAAAGGAAGGTGTGGAAAATTGAGAATATCTATTCCACAGTAATATCTGTTGAAAAGACGCTTCCTCAGCCAAGGCCTAAAGGCAAAGGGGGAGCTTTCTTTTGAAGGTGCTAGCTAGGGACCAATAAGATGCTCTAGTTGTTCACCACAGAGGTTAAAGGTAGCTTGGGTAGCTAGCAATGACAGCTTATGCCACAACAAGGTGGTTATGGTTAGTGCGTGGGGAAGCACCTCATGAGCACAAGATAGGTATATCAATGGTTAGGTGTAAGTTGGTGGGAACCTACAGGATCTGCCAGTTAGGGTAGTTTAAAGAAGCTGTGCACTACAGTATTAAAAATGAGGGGGACTTTGTCCAATCTTTTTTTCATCATAGGGAGGCTCTAATAGTATGTTCCAAGTTCATAAGTGTGACGCGTGTACTGTACATTAATTGAGTGACCAAAAAAGACTATAGGCCTGCAACGAATCTAGGATTTGGTTTAGGATTCAGCCTTCTTCAGCAGGATTTAGATTGCCTGGCTGAACCAAATCTCAATCATTAAAATTACTTTTTGTTACACATATATGTAAGTGAATATATAACCCTGCACATCTTTCTAACCCTTCCTTGCACTCATTTGCATATGCAAATTATGGTTCAGATCTGGTTCTGGATTTGACTGAATCTTTCATTAAGGATTTTGGATTTTGCAAAGTCACAAAATAGTAGAGTCTATGTATCCCTTAAAGATGTCTTCGTTTAAAGATGACTTCCCCAGTAAAGGCTTGGGTGACCCCATTATGATCTGTACAAATTCACATTTTTAATTCAAAATGGAGACTACAATGGAGACAATCAGTACAGGAAATTATAATATTGCAAGATCTGATCCTGGCTTTGCTGCCCTGCAATCCTTCATCCATATTTCTGATACTTCAAACTTTGACTGAACTCATCTACCCCCTATCTTGAAATATTCTGGTAAAAAGAAAAATAAATTGTTGAATTGCTCAAAACATGTTGACATGTTAATTGGTATTGACCTATATCGTATGTATGTATGTATAAGATCAAGAATGTGTAAGCTCCTCTGGGACAGGGAATAATAAATGAAAAATGAATAATCTCTGTAAAGTAAATGTTGGGACCATAAGAATTTTACTGTCCCATGACAAAGGCAGTCCTTTTAATTTGGGAAACTAATGTGGTCCTTGATAAACACTGGGTAGTTATTTCTGTTTCCAGGGCAGAGTAATTTGATCACAGTTAAGGAACTGCCCAGTAGATGGCAGTATTTTATGTCCTTAAACGTAGAGCACACATGCTTGGGACTTTCTCCTGGGATCCCACCTGGCAAGGAGTTGGTTCAACATTTAGTCTGGGCAGGTGCCAGGACCAGCTAGGTAAAGCTAGTGTTAGGTTACTCCTGTTATAATGACTCGAAGAGTGAAAGACAGGGTTAGGACAGCTAGTCAAGCAGCCAGCGGCTCCAACAAGAACATTAGATGGCTAAGTACCATGTTTTGACAAGGGCACCAGCATAGGGACAAAAGTGGGTGAAGAAGATTTGCCAGGGTGCAAGATATCACTGTGGGATCACCTATGATGGGGATTGGATAACTAAGTCAGGCAGTACTACCTCTGAAAGAAATAGAACATGATTTGTATTTAACTGTAGGGTATCTACTTGACTGCCAGGGTGTTTGGAGGGTGACTGTGAGATTGGGATGAATGGTTCAAGCATTGTTATATCCAGGAGATGTATACCTGTGTTTCAATAAAGAAGTTCATTGTTTGAAGATGATGACAATAATCAATGAGTTTCCCAATACAAGCTTTTTTCTTCCCTCTATACTTTGCAATCTAAACAAAATTTATTCTCTAAACTAAACTCATAAAATATTCATTGTCTTATTAGTCCAGTTAAATGTTGTGAAACGGGTACATTAAAAAAAAATAAATAAATAAACAGAATATGCTGTACAGTTCCAGCTAATTAAAACAGCAGTAATTACATTTCAAAGAACAGCAACAGAAATCAGTTGTAGTGGCATTGTCATTTGGCTTCCTAGACTTGGGGGACGAGAAGTGCGAAGGCAAATGTCAATGAAAACAGTTTTCAGAGGTTGAAACTTTTGAACAAAACGCCTTCAACCAATGGCGCCCCTTTGTAATGCAAGAGATTTGAGCGCCGTTGCCATGGAATGAAAGTGTCCCCCTTCTAAGCTTTACTCATCCACTTCAAATAGGATGAAAGACTGTACGTTGTATTTACATTACCATGGCAAGCTGTCTTTAAACATATTGATACAAAAATTGAAAATTATAGACTGGAAAAGCTAGGCAGTAGCTGTTTATCCAAATGGAAATGATATGTTTTCTAAAGCAAAATAAAATGAGAAGCAAATAAAAAAAAGAAGTTGAAATGTCAGTTTTAGATTGTGCCAGATGTCCTTGCTGATTGTTATCTAAGGCACGCACACAAACAGTATTCTTGTTTCCAAGCCACGGAAGCATTTTTATTGATGGTATAATTCATACAAGAGTCTAGCCAAGATGAAATAAGAGTTGGTAGGACTATTCCTTCTCTAGGATTTTGCAGACTTCAGTATTGGAGAATAGTCTGGGTCATGTTTATCCTGTTTTATACAGTATATGTGGAATTGCTTGTGTGTAGAGTTTTATATTTAGATAGCAATATGCTTTCCTAGACATGTATAAGGGGCCAATTCATTAACTTCGAGTGAAGGAATAGAAGAAAAAAAACTTCGAATTTGGAAGTGTTTTTTGGCTACTTCGACCATCGAATGGGCTACTTCGACCTTCGACTGCGACTTCGAATCGAAGGATTCGAACTAAAAATCTTTTGACTATTCGACCATACAATAATCGAAGTACTGTCTCTTTAAGAAAAGACTTTGACCGCCTAGTTCACCACCTAAAAGCTACCAAACCCAATGTAAGCCTATGGGGAAGGTCCCCATAGGCTTGGCTAAGTTTTTTTGGTCGAAGGATAATCCTTCGATCGTTGGATTAAAATCCTTCGAATCGTTCGATTTGTAGGATTTAATCGTTCGATCAAATGATTATTCCTTCGATCGTTCGATCGCAGTATTTGCGCAAAATCCTTCGACTACGATATTCGAAGTCGAAGGATTTTCATTCCCAGTCGAATATCGAGGGTTAATTAACCCTCGATATTCGACCCTTGATGAATTTGCCCCTATGTGTTTGTACTTTAGTGGGACTAGTGCCCCAGTCTGTAATTAAAAATAAATAACATTTTTAATGGTTACTGTTAATTGCTTCAGTCCTCTTAAGTAGCAACATACCCAATTAGCACTTTCTGCCATACTAGGTTATCTGGGGTACATAAAAATGCTAATAAAATGATTATTAAACTAACATGTGTTGCATTAATAAAGATCAAAGATGTCTTTACCTTAAGAGCAGCCGTATTGAAGTATGCACATTATGAGACACCCCAGGCAGTGTTTTTGCCATATCCCCAGTGTAGCCTGGTCCTACACTGCATGCATTGGCACATGTGTACCCCAAAATAGTTGGACTTCCTTTAACAACTTTTGCATGATATGTGCACTGTAGCTTAAAGGGTGGTTCACCTTTAGGTTAACTTTCAATATGTTCTAGTATAGTCCATTCTTAGCAACTTTTCAGTTGATCTTCATTATTTATTTATTTCTTTTTATTAATTTTCTAAGCATGTTATACATTTTTTGGACTATACATGACAGTTATTGTTGTTAAAGAAATATGCATTCAATGTAGGATATGAGGAATTAGAAAAAGGAGAAAAATTAAACATAAACAAAGTTAGCATAACATTACATTTCTATTGCTTTGCATCATTTTATATCAAATTTTCGAGATCAGTTTCAAATCTAGAATCTTGAATAAACAGGTTAGGGTTATGTTTTTTGAATAATTTGCCTTTTTCTTCTGGCCTTTTCCAAATTTCAAATGGGTTGTCACTTACCCCATCTAAAAAACAAATACAGGCTCCTGCTTCTCTGTTACTGTCACAGCAGGTGCAGCTGCTCCTCTCCCACTACTCTCATAGTTGAAGAGATAGGGAGAGATCGCAGAAGGGAAGGGGCGGGGGTTCATGCTAGACCAGAAAGTAAGTGGAATAAGCTGAAAATTTCAACTGATTATGCAGAAACCACAGCAGGCTGAATGCTGGGACTAAGGTGGATTATTCTAGGGGACTATTTAGAGCAATATGAGAGATAGTAAAAAAAAAATATATATTTTTCTTTAAGTATGAAAGTACTGAAACTCTCACATTTGCACCATTTTCGAAGGAGAAGTCAACCCAAGAACCAATAGGTAGTAGACCTCTTGATATGTCCCCAACATCGCCTATTTGGCTATTGCCAGCAAGATATATGGTATGCTTCTTGGGTTGTAATTGATTCATACATTCATTTTGCATATATGTATGCCTCAAAAAGGTTGGGCCTCTATTAAAGGAGAACTAAAACCTAAAAATGAATATGGCTATAAATGCCATATTTTATATACTGATCATATTCAGTAAATCCATGAAGGATATGGTCTAAATGAAGTACATTTTAAGTGTACTGTCTTGTATTCTTTTCCTCTGTCTTAACCTTCAGACAGGACAGGATTGAAGTGAGTTCCCAGGTCAGTAATTCTCTTTTGATTGGTGCAGCCACTCTCTAAAGTCTTATTTTTCAGAGATCTGGAGCTTCTAGCTCTTGTGCTTTTGCTGAACCCTTGCTCATTTCCAGCATCCTTCAGCAGTTAACAGTATTTCCAAAGACTTTAATGATCCACATGCAAATAAGAACAACTTTAATCCTCCAACGTTTTCCCAAAGAAACAATGCTTTACACAAATTGCTTTCTTTTGCGGTCAGTTGCAAGGAGGGAATTGGCTGATTAATGGCTACCGCCTGATATAATGTACTGGCGTTTTTATTAATTTCTAGCAATTTATGTTGCTAAATCCTATTATGTTGTCTTAAGGATATCTTTTACATTAGAAACGTTAGAATCAAAGAAATAAACAGTCCTTACAGGAACTGGAATTAACTAAAATTCATTAAAGAGCTTATAACCATTTCATTTATTATTTAAATTAAAAAAAGGCTTGTTTTCTCTTTGTATATATTAAAATATTAATGGAAAATGGAATATTAAGCAAAGGCTGTAGGGGTACATGAGAAACACAGAAATAGCCAGATGGTATTTTAAATGAGGTCTAAACCCATAATTGTAATTAATGTAAAAAATTACTCCAAGTGCTCCCCTGGGCTCTTTTATAATTTATATGAATTTCATATTTTTAGTGGTTTCTGAGATATTAGCAGTTTTAGACTGCTAATTTCAGGTTTGTGGCTCAACAGCTGTCTTTGAAAGTCTGTATTTGTTGTTCAAGCATTGTTTTATGAACATCTACAGCAAACACATACTCATCCCAAATCTTACCCTAACTGGCAAATGGCCATTCTTCCCAGTTCTCAACCCTTATAGGCTGGTCACCCCCAAAACTGGCCCAACCCCCTTCAAGGGCTGAGAACAACTGGCCTATGTGGGAGTTAATACTTTAATTTTAATAGATTCATCAACCCTTTACTGCAGTGTTTACCAGGCTTTTTATACCCAATGAGCCACATTCAGTTGTAAAAAGAGTTAGAGAACAATACAAGCATGAACAATTGGGGTGCCAAATAAGGGCTGTGATTGGCTACTTGGTAGCCTTTATGTAGATAGGAGTCTAAAGGAGGGTCTGTTTGACGGTATACCTGGTTTTTATGCAACCAAAACTTGCCTCCAAACCAGGAATTCAAAAATAAGCACCTGCTTTGAGGCCACTGGGAGCAACAGCCAAGGTGTTGGCAAGCAACATGTTGTTCCCGAGACATTGGTTGGGGATCACTTCTTTAGTGTAACTACCCCATTGCTTTAGAACAGTGCTGTCCAACTTCTGTGGTACCGAGGGCCAACATTTTACTGGCCTATGTGGTGGAGGGGTCGATAATGGAAGTCAGTGTTGGCCACTCCCTCTTTTATACCACACCCACTGTAAACCACACCCATATTACCACAAGAACTTTTAAGATCATATCCACATTAACGGTGGTAGCACACCAAAAAACCAAATGGTTGGTGCTTACTGCAGGGAAATCCATCATCAACATACCCTTAAATCCATATGCCTCATCCTCCCCTGTGGATAATACAGCAACCCCCCAACACATGATTAAACACCTTAGGGGCCTCTAACAACAATTTCCAAATGCTAACAAAGCCCAAGAACAAACCCCTAATAGGCTTACATCCCACAGGTAACGTAGGGAAAGCAAACAATGGCACACACAAGCAGCACTGGGCAAGCAGAGAATGCCACACACAAGCAGCACTGAGTAAGCAGAGAATGGTACACAAAAGCAGCACTGGGCAAGCAGAGAATGGCACACACAAGCAGCACTGGGCAAGCAGAGAATGCCACACACAAGCAGCACTGAGTAAGCAGAGAATGGTACACAAAAGCAGCACTGGGCAAGCAGAGAATGGCACACACAAGCAGCACTGGGCAAGCAGAGAATGGCACACACAAGCAGCACTGGGCAAGCAGAGAATGGCACACACAAGCAGCACTGGGCAACCAGAGAATGGCACACACAAACAGCACTGGGCAAGCAGAGAATGGCACACACAGGGAGGGAAGGCAGAACAGAGCTGGAGACAGGGAAAGCTATCAGTCTAATATGTACTACATACAGTGACACAGTGCTGGTGCCCCATTAGCATTTTGAATAAGGTGTGAACAGGTAAACAATGTGGGCAGTCAGTCTGGGTCTCAGGTGGAACAGTACAGAGTTTAGGATATAAACAATAGAGGTGTCACAAGTGTGAACAATAAAGGGGGATCACAGGTGTGAACAATACAGGGGATTAGAGTCTGAATTTAAAGTTTAAACAATGCAGGGGCCAGTTAATAGGGATGTAGCGAACTGCCGTGTATGTGTTCGCGAACGCCGTTCGCGAACACCGGCAAAAAATGCGAACAGTTCGCGAACTTCGAACATCCGAAAATCGTTCGATTCGAACGATCGAAGGATTTTAATCGTTCGATCGAAGGATTTTCGTTCGAATCGAACGATCGAAGCCATTCGATCGAATGATTTCATTCAATCCAATGGCTTCGATCGTTCGATTCGAACGAAAATCCTTCGATTTTAGCGGTCGAAGGAATCGAATGGTCGAATGGTCGAACGATTTTTGACGCGAACGCCTATTGGCGAACGTCGCGCGACGTTCGCGAACTTGCGGCGGACGCGAACAGTCGAAGTTCGCGCGAACTAGTTCGCCGGCGAACAGTTCGCTACATCCCTACCAGTTAATCTCTGTAGTGATACCTTTTAAAGTGTACATATGGTAAACAGACACAGCATGTGGGGGGCCACAGAAGGGGGGTCCACCAGTTGGACAGCCCTGCTTTAGA
The DNA here is from genome assembly GCA_038501925.1 of Xenopus petersii. Lineage (NCBI taxonomy): Eukaryota > Metazoa > Chordata > Amphibia > Anura > Pipidae > Xenopus > Xenopus petersii. The sequence goes on from CM076684.1 coordinate 125,792,524, forward strand.
ACATCAAACTGATGCCATTCAGGAACATTTCCTTGCTATGTGGCACATTTAGGTTTGCAGGACAGAGTTTGTTATGTCATAAGTTTACTTTAAGTTGCCATGATCAGTGGTTTACATAGCAATTTGCAGAAGGAAATCAAGTTTCAACTTCATCTCTTAACAGTTTAGAGAATGATTGATCTCAGCATTTCTATTTTATGGCAGATCTTAAGCAAGTAATGATTAATGTCTGCTTTGGAAGATATTATTGGAGCCAGCTATATCTAATTGAGTTAAATTCAACATGAAGTGATTCCTGGATTTTCTAGTTTATGAAAGATTGTCCAGGTAATCTGTGCAGAAGCTACAAAGGGCAGAAAAATAAATAGCATTTACTGTATGAAATCTAAATTCTATATATCATTTAGATGTTTGTGAGCACAGAGATTTCTTTGTTAACACAATACCATCCAACTATGCCTGGTAATAGCATAATTCATATAGAAAAATTATGGTAAAGGTAATGATCATAAACCAAATATAATTGTGGGATTAAAAACAATAGGATATTATGGGTAAATGGATTTATCATGCTTGTGTAGTGTCAAACTGGCATGCCAGGAGCCCACCAGAAAACCTTGGTGGACCATGAAGACCATGGGCTGACTCTGCAAGATATTTTTCATCTTCTCTTCACTCAACTGCTTTATTTTTTTTAGTCTCCTTTCTTTACATACTATAATCTAGCATTCCATCTATTTTGCCTCTTTGTTTCCAAAGACCATGACCATGAAATAGGCCAAACGGCATAGAGGGGACACTGTCACCTGGTCTCACCGGGAGGTTTCCTGATTTCCGGGTGGGCCAGTCAGTTATGGTCACTTTCTATAAGTTTCACACCAAAAAGTGTTTAGTTGAAGGCAGAGTGGGCCAAATAATAACACAAGATATGGTCAGAATGACTGAAGAAATGTGCAATGGAGCAGAAGTTTTATATAGCACAGTAACTACTTGACTAAGTACTACTTTGTATCGCAGGACAGGCAGGCAGGCAACTGATAAGACGAACTCTTGCAGGAGCATGCCCAGTTAAAGTTGGTCCTGAACCTTGCTCCAACTGAGCATTTTCCTGTAGGCTCCAGTTCAGTGAATTTACAGAGCAGCATCCGAACAGGCAGAAGATGGCACCTATGAACAGATGCGCAATACATTTTTAAGGTAGGTTCACAGTAGAGACACTGTTGTGTGTAATATACTCTGTGGGAAAGGAAAGGGAAGGGGGTTTATGGAGGCTATGAAGGGAGCTGGGATTGAGTTCTCCTTTTCTCCTTAATGAGAAAATCCAGTTGCTTTAGACCCACCTCTATAAGATAATGTACTGTATGTCATGACCTGGAATAAAAGCATTTACGAACATAGTCATAGTTATTATTTTCCTATTGTTCCAGGTATATCAAAGACAATAACTTAGCATTTACCATAGCATTAAACTCTATGGAGGTGATTTACTGAAATTTTCATAAATCATATTTTTTCTCTAAAAATATGTATTTTAAAAATGACTTTAAGATTTATTAAGTGTAGAAACCAAGAAAAACTATAAAACGTTGGCAAGTAAAAGTAGTCGAGGTCCTATAAAAGTCAATGGGAGCTGCACTGAACCTAATGGACCATTTTAGTCATTCAGACTAGCGTTTTTTTAAGAGGCTTTTGGATTTTTTTTAGCGCATCATTCTGCTTTTTTCTGTTCACACAGAAATTAACTTTCATGGTTTTAGAGAGTTTAATCATGATTTCAAAAAGCTCTAAAACCACTAAAATCCAACATTTAATAAATGGGCCTCCACGTGGTCTTCAGGCTGGACACCCTCTTCCACTGCTTTGGGTCCCCCTAGGGTGACCAAGCCCACTGTTTTGGTGAGGATCCACAAGATCCCATTCAACATATGGAAAAGCAATGGGAAACTTTTGAACTCTCCCGTTAAATTTAGAACGTTCTCCTAGAAATAAGTTCCACTCCCACTGGACAGTATTACAGCCCCAGTTACAGAGACCTACCAGTAGGGATAATGATATCTACATGCTTACAAATGCTGAGGGTCATTTTATTAACCCAGTTGCTAAGTTGCATGAATGTAAGTTTATTGAAATCCATCTCTTTTTACATACAGTATACCCAGTTGGCTCAAAAATGGTTTAATTAATGCTGCTGAAATATATTATCTATTCCTTTGGTGGTGCTCTGTTTTGCTTACAATCAGTCCTAAAAAATAACATTTGTAATACAATTATGGATATTCCTTGGACAGAGCCCATTATGCTGGATTCAAGATGTTTCCATTTATTTGCATTCTGATTCCTTGTAAAACTGGAAGAGAAACAGCAGAGCACTTTCTCGCTTGATACGGTCTCATCAGAAAATCTGCATATAAATGGTAATTCGGCCTTAAACATGTGCATTTTTGCAGTGACATTATTAAAGTTTACTTTTAATGCTGATTGCTGCTGAGTTCAGTTGACATCAATTTGCGATTGCCTGTTACTGAATTAGGCAGAATAAATGGTCTACTGGTACAGAATCTTAACCAAGTACGGTGGCTTTTTCTGTGAAGCTTGAGCTCTGCAAATAATATGATTTTTTCACCGTCCAGAAACGCCACCTGACATGGCAACTTCATCTGTAATTTTTCTCTGTTAGAATAGAGTTATGCCTATGGCTTATAATCAGCATTTTATATTTATATTTCTGAAGCACAATAGACTTCCAGATCACTGCATCAGACAGATTCATATTTGTTTGTCAGGCATACCACCTTGCTGTAGTATAACTAATAGCCATGGGAACCCAATATTAATTTTGAATGTGGACTAATAGCATGGCAAAAGCACCCCTTTATTTACCACTATCCCTCAATTAGAGTGCATACAGTGCAGCCACTTTGCACTGCAGTTTTACGTTGCCATTCTATTTGTAGAGAATTAATTGCTTTGTGATAAATATGGAAGAGGAAGAAGAGAAGCCATGGCCGTCCCTCTTCATATACTGTAAAGAAGATGACTGCATTATTGCCTTTTTCATGGTTCTTTGTCCAACTTTGAGTTTAATAAAGCATTGAAAAGGAAGCATGCATGGCCATGTTTCTGTAGTTACCCTTACAAATATGTTAACCGTTAGTTTGATCTCATAAATAAAGCCAGCTTAAGCAATTTCATAGTCATATTTTATGATAAAGTGTTTTTAGAATGTATGAAGTCAGAAAATGGAGAAGTGGTCTGGACTATAACATTGTTCCCCTTGTGCTCTTAGCATAGTCTTCATCTAAGAAAGTCATTGACCATGTCACTCAAGGCCTTAAAGTTCTATTTATTTATTTAATTATTTATTTCCACCTTTTGAATTCTTTCAACCCAATGGCTTGGCCTTGTCAAATGGTAATAAGAAAACCACTGAAGGATTCATTCTGGTATTTTATAGCTATGGAAGAGCAAAAGTCAAGGAATAAAGATGAATGCTGCTGAGACCTTCTCAGGACAGATATAAATAAAAAGAAAAAATATAAAACAAAGACAAGTTCTTGAGATAAAGGCCAAATTCCTTCCAGAATACAAATGTAATAAACATTAATCATGGAAACTTTCTTATGTTAATCCAGCTTGAACTTCACTTTGCATTTGCATATTTATTAATAAGAGAATATTGTACGCTTTTGCAAAACCTTAATTTGATTCTGTAGAATAGTACATTTAAATAAAGCTGCCACTGATTTTTATTGCAATGATCTTGGTTGTATTAGCAAAAGGGGACATAAACCTTCTATAAGACTATCTGTAAATTCCAGAATATTGCAAAATATGGATGGATCTTTACATGATAAAAGATTGTCCCGAGTTAATGGTCCACTTGATTCATGAACATCCTGGAACACCTAAACAGCAATGTATCCTCCATTGATTACAACATTTCACTAAAACCTAGATAAACCCCTAGATAAAAGGATTTGGTCCAGACAGGTAAGTTTTATAATTGGAGAATCTTCGTACATTTGTAACATATCAAAAATGTACTTGAAAGTTATTAAACATGTATGTGCAAGCTTCCGATAGGTTTATAAGGTAAAACAAGTCAAAAATTCTCTTGAACCCTTGATAATTCTCAAATACGAAAGATCAAAATAAAAATAAAATGATGTACACATGGGTTTGTTTGAATCTCAGCAGCTTTGAGTTTTTCAGTGCACACAAAATGACAAGAAAAAAACTGATAAAAATACTTTGACACCATTGATCACCCTCTTCTCTTTCAGTCCCTCTGACCTTTGTGACACTGCCTTGTCCTGGTTTTCCTCTTATCATACAAATCTCTATTAATCTCTGTTAATAAAACTTTCCCTCCAGAAACTCTTACCTCTTCAGTCTATAATATATGTTTCTGTCAGGATCATACACCTCAGCAAGCACTCCTCCTCTGCCACCACTCTGCCTCCAATGTGCTGGCTTCCACTACATTTGAGGAAAAAATGTAAGCTAATAGCATTCACAATGGTTCATAACTGTTCTCTACCCAACATATCTGAATTTGCCCAAGAACTCACCAAACTGCTTGTTATGCTTCTACTAACCTACTCTTACTCCTCTCTCATTACCTCCTCAAATGCTCACATTCAAGACTTTGCCAGGGCTGCATAGTTTCTCTGGAATTCCCTCCCACATTCTGTTCGACTTTCTTCCAATGTCTCTGCCTTCAAACAATCTCTTAAAATGCATTTCTTTAGAGTAGCTTACCCTAATCTATTTTATCATAGCTTCAGTGTGAACTATATGCAATGGGAAACATTAACATTGGAATAATTTCACAGCTACTATAGCACCTCAAGTGTACAAATATGAAACTATTACACTCGTTGTCTATGTATTAAAAGGAAATGGAAATAAAAAAAACTGTAATGTCCGCTCACCCCGGTGGTCTAGTGATCGGCGGGGAAGCCCGCCACACCTCCAGCGGGGACGCCCGATGCATGGTTGTTCTTCCTCAAGCGCCGGTTCCTCTATGGCGGATGCTCACATCCGGGTTTAAGCTGGCGGCGCATGACATCATCGTGCATGGGTGAAATTCAAATGTATTTAAAGGGGCTTTATTCTAGAATTCGATGACCATTGTTAGGTCTAACTTGTTTTGTTCCTGGGTGCTTATTCTATGTGAATTCTATTGTATATCCTGGTTTTGACCCTTGCCTGCCTGCCTGACTATTCTGAACTCTCCAATCCTGATCCTTGCCTGTCTGAACTTGCTTGAACTCTGCCTGTACTGACCTGGCCTGTCTGACCACGCTATTCCGTTGGTTTCCTCCTGAGTTGTGTGGCCTTCTGTCCTAAAATCCTTGGTAAACAAATCGTTCAGAACTCATGCATGGCTCTCTTATTAAGACCTGGCGGCATCTAATTATTGGAGGGATCTTCCCGAAGTGAAAGTGGCTGCTATAGGTGGAAGCAGAGCCGAGGCCAGGGAGCTTAGCACTTGTTCTGGATTTAGGGTGCCGAACATGACAAGAACAAAAGGTCAATTAACAATGTATGGAACAACATGTCAAGTTGCACCTCACTCCAAATTCATATAGGGTTGTAGAGTGTTGACAAAACCTGCCTTGTATGTCATTCAGACATGCAGGCTGTGGGGCCCAACAGGGTTGTCCTCTGCACCTTGAACTTGATATGTAATCTGGGGTAATGGTAAATGAGATCTCACCATCTTAACAGATAGCATGTGTGAAAGGGGTTAGTGACTGCTACTTGTGACTGAGTAGTTATGTTTGATTTTTCTTATGGGGTTTTAATAACCTATCTAGAAACAATGAAATCTATTTTAGACCATGTGTAGCCCCCAATGTGGCATATTCCAAATAAAACTGTGCATTCTACTGACAAAACATGGTAGCATCCTTGCTTTTCTTTACTGCACTGTGTGGCTCATTTACTTACAGTTTGCCCTGTTGTGGTTACGGCTTGATTAATTCATTTTTGAGATGGCCAGGGGGAAAAAAATCACAATTTATGATTATATTTTCTCCTTGATTGCCTTTTTTCATTACCACATTTTTTTTAAAACATGCACCTTGGCAGGTTTTAGGTGGCATGATATTTATTTTTTATAATTTCTTCAGAAAACAAAATGGCCATGTATTTTTAGTGTGTTTCATATGAATTTGATCAGTCTAGTTCTGCGCTAAGGTAAATTTAAACTGTCCTACTGTAGTTGTGCCCCAGTAGGTTTAGAATATGTTGAAATGATCTTCTTTTATTTGGCAAGAAAGAAAATTCATAGAACATCTATTTCCTTCTATACCCATAATGTGGCAGTATAATGTTCAATTCTTATGATCAGGCTGGATATTAAGTTTTTCTATATACATCCAACTTTGACTTATGAAAAGAAAGCTAGGAGAGCAAATGAAGTATGCCTATCTTTCCAGAAAACGTTCTTGCCATAACAAATTACCCATCATATCTGTTCCTCTTCACCTTTTACTGGGTTAGGTTGGTTGTGTGCATACTCAAGCAGTAGCAAAGGTTTTAAGCTATGGACTTTGAAGAGGTGGGGGCACAGAATTGGTGGAGTGGCTAGCAAGCATGAATTATATCAAGCAAAAAGCATTTGCAGTATTGTCATGGTCTGTTACTGCATGTATTCAATGATAAGGGCCATCTTTGTCAAGAGTTCCTGTTATAAAAACCAATACATTCATGACCAGTCTTGGCCATCTTTGGACATTTTGGACATGAAAATGTTGTGGTTACAATAAATTCTCAAAAAATGTACCTACAATACAACTATAGCCACTGTCCCTTTTCACAAATTGTAAGTTGAAGGAGGAAAAATTTTGGAAATTTCTTCTGTAAATTTGTGAGTCCAATTACAACACTACATTTTTAGAATTTTTTTTACTGACACTTTTGTGAATTCTCCGTCAAAGTCTTCCCTTTAGGAAATATCTGAAGTCATTATCAGCAGACTAGTATTTCATATAGTACTGAATTACAACAGTAGAAATACAAACACTGAAAATATACACCTTTCATACACAGTTCATTAATTCCAGGAAATTGCCCGGTGAAACAGTTGCCTACATGAATTCATCAGTGAGCGGTATTTGGCTGTCCAGCAAAGTCTGCATGATTTCCATTATTGTAAAGGCAAAGAGCCAGAAATTGTGCTTATCGCTTAACACGATGAGGCTCATTTTTAAACACTAGGCAAATCTGCACCTGGGCAGTAACCCATTGCAACCAATCAGTGATTATCTTTTTCAGCCAGCTGCAGGTTAATCATTGAAAACAATCATCTAATTGGTTGCCATCGGTTACAGCCCAGAAGCAAATTTGCCCGCTGGTCATAAATGACCCCCACTGTTTCGCATTGCCCATCATAATTGGAAAGTAAGTAAAGAAAGCTCTAAAGTTTAACTGAACCACAGAAAAGTAGGGTGCCATGATGCAGAACTGTTTCTGGTGCATCATAAAACCACCACTGCCAAGACTCCAAGCAAAATAATTCTGTACAGGAATCCTTTGCATTTAACAGACCTTATGGCAGACCTTATGATCCAAGCATAGGTCTCTGATATTGCATTAAAGTTGAGTCCCTGGGTGTGGCCAAAGCAGTTAACTTGTACGCCTTCTCCTCTAGAGCCATAGCTTTTAGAGGCAGTTCAAATTTGCAAAATAAAATAATCTGGGGATAATGGACTGTCAAATGCGTTAGCCCTACAATTTGTCATATAGAAGCTGTGCTACTGTGCCACACTGATGGACTGCAAAATTGGGCCTTCAGATCACTATGGAAACACATTCCTACTGTTCACAAATTACCATACACACAGAGGCACCCAGATCAACAGTAAGTTTTGATTCCACTGGAATCAAGATGGAGGTGCCCATGGCCACAATGCTGACATGTGATGTCATTACACTTGGGGTGAAATTCAAACATAAAAGGACGCCAGAGACTCAGGTTTAAAGCCGAAATATAGGTGTTTCTTAGAAAAGTTCTTGGGTGCTTCTAAGTTGCTATTTTGCCTTGATTAACCAGTTCCTGATCTCTTACCTGGATTTTGACTCTTCTAATCGCTGCCTGCCCTGATCTTTGCCTGGAAATGACTACAAAGTTTCTATATACCACGTATTGGACTTTTGGGATACAGCTTCCCCTTGGTCCCAACTCCAAGCTTCTAGAGCTGCTAGGCCATGACAGTTTCCATCAGTGATTAAAAATGTACAGTCTGATGGTCATCTAATTGGGGCACAATTTCACCAGTAATGTGCATAGCATATGCATTGTGTAAATATACCCAATAGACACGTACAAAGGGAATCTTGCTGTAGCATGTGAGAAAATATGAGAGAGAATATTTTGTATATGCAATAATTGAAGAACATAAATCTTCAAATAAATTTATGATGGCAAAACAAGTGAATATTAGAAAACAAAGTGCCCAGCTGTGTTATCAGTGCAGAGATGACTTCACCAATGTGCCGAGACGCAAATTAATGACAAATTGGGAAAACTGATGAGACAGGACTTTCGGAATGTTCCCAGAGGTGTACAGATCTTGTGTGCACACAAACAAATAATTCTGTCCTTATCATCTCTATTCAATAAGTGTCATTGTTCTAAGAAGAACATAAGGAAGTCCCCAGCAACATCCAGCAATTAAATTTTGGTCAGTTCATTGTTTCAAAAATAATTGAGTAAGAATTCTATTCTTCCAGGCATTGGCTTCCAGCAGTTTGCAAAATGTAATCTGTCTGCCCATAGAAAACTGAGATTCTGAAATCTAAGACTTAAGGTAGAACAGAGATAAGCTGATACTAGAGTTACCTACAGACTCATTGTTAATGCCCAGAAGCTATATAGTGAGACCGAATTGGATCACCAGCTTAAGACTTTGCTGTTTTATTTTCCCAAATGGAAATTCCTACTTGAAGTATACTTACATTTAATTAATATATACTTAAGAAAAGTGAAGTGAATGGCCAACAGGCACATCAAAAAGGTTACTTTAATGAATGCAGCCTCTTAAATTGCTCCAGTAGATAATGTAATTATAATCTTCATTAAATGCCACACACTTCGCCACAAGCTTGCAAATATCAATTTGAGACCTTGGCGTATTAATTAGAAGGAAATAATAATCTTATAGCTAAAAAGTAGGCATAGTTCTATTTAAAAAAAAACAGCCTTGCATGTTCCTGATAATATGTAATCACCATGTTTTTTTTAGCCATAATGCAGTGCTATTTCCTAGAATTATTGAACAGCATACAAATAATAAGGTGTCAGTTGTATGTGTAAGGCTACACTACACTGAGCGACACTATTACTCTAGCTACTAGCTTTACCCCTAGATGTGTACTGGATGAAACCTGTTGTACTCAGGGGTGAGCCTTGCCACAGTGTGGAGCCAGGGTGCAATATACTGTAATCAGTTATACCCAAATAATGGGCACCAGTGGTTCTTGGAACATTTACTAGAACTGATTTATTAAAACAAATCCCCAGAGGAGAATATGATAATGATACGATGCACATACATGGAGTAGTCAGTACATACTTACAATAAAGACCATCAGCAGTGCAATCCCTCCAATAGAGCTTGAGAAAGGGTATCATTCAGTCCACCTGGAGCTTGCTTCCTTGGGGGACGCCTCTTACGTAGAACCTAGGTGGGAGTGTATCTAATCCCTATAACTGCCACTGGTTCCCTGACTCAGCCGTAACTCCAATGGGATCTAATCCCTTCTAATACTCCTTGGTGGAGCCAAGAACTGCTCATATAGGTAGCCCTACACCTGGCAATCTCTCCTGGGAGACCTGTGACAGGATCTAGCTGCATCTTACTAGTCACTAATTATATGCTCCACAGTTGACGCCCTTCCACTTAGGGGAGTCTCTGGCAAAAAAAAGCCTCTACATTGCTTACCTTTTTTATATAACCTTTTAATATTTTTATATTAAAGCCCACTGCCAACTAGTGGCAAAACTAGTGGATAGCTTGGGGACAGGCTTTGAAGAATTGATCCCACCAATGACTAATGGACCACTGTGGGGGCCAAATCTTAGGGGAATGCACAATAAATGAGGAAAATGTTTACCAGTCCCCTTCATATGTATAGTTACATAGTTACTCTATGAAAAAAAGATAAAAGTGCATCAAGTTCAACCCCTCCAAATGAACCCCACTTACACTTACATATAAACACTACATATACTTTATTATAGTCTTGGATATTATGCTTGTTCCTTTAAACTGCTCTTAAAGGCATTAATATAAATTGCCATCATAACATCACCTAGCAGGGCATTCCACAACCTCTATGCCCACACAATTAAGTTACTTTCTTGGAATTAAAAGGGATGGCTTCTCATATCTTCTGTGGGAAAAATCTTTCTATAATGCCTGTACTTGTAAAGAGTAATCAGGCCCCCTCTCAAATGTCTTTTCTCCAAAGAAAACATATCCAACATTGACATTCTTTCCATGCAGTCAGTGGGTCCCAGGGGGGGCTGGTAATAAAAGGCAACAGATCACGGAGTTGGCTTCCTCTATGGCATAAGAATCTCCCCTCGCTCTTCTCTTCTAAATTGTTGAGCACAGTGCGAGTGGACGGCACTCGGTTGGGTTGCATGAGGTACTGGACACTTCTGAAGATTTTTGTGCACTGGACCCCTTTTGAAATTGTTTACTACTGCTCATAGTTTAATTGTTCCATGCCTTTTACCCGTTTATTTGCATGTCTCTGGACTCTCCAGCTCTTTTATATCCCTTTAAAGGATGAAATGCTAAAAGGAAGTTGTGAAAATAACACCTTCTCAAGGTGGTTTTACAGCCTATTCTGCTCTATTCCCATGGGACTGAATATTTCAAGTGTTTTGACACCCTATAGGAAAAAACAAAATGCCTATCTTTGTATGCAATTTCCCCCCATAGATTTAATTTGCAGAATGGCTTACAGCAGATAAGAGCGGTCATTTACAAATGCAGAGGAAAGTATGTTTGTGCTAAAATGGACTCAAATGTTGCACCATTGATTAAAACCATGCTATTTGAACCTCAGTATAGTTGCACTAAGCACAATTGCTTTTATCTACTTTCTTCTGATGAATTGAACAAAAATGTGTCTACTAACAATGAAGTAAAAAGGAGCGACTGCCACCAAGAAAATAATGGTAATTTCAGGGTTCTTAAAGTGGGTTGTGTCAATAGGTGCAGCATCACAAAAAAAACACACACTAACCTATTTATAACAATAAGGGGTCAATTCACCATGCTTAAGTGAAGGATTCGAAGAGAAAAAACTTCGAATTTCGAAGTGTTTTTTGGGCTACTTTGACCATCGAATGGGCTACTTCGACCTTCGACTACGACTTCGAATTGAAGGATTCGAACTAAAAATCGTTTGACTATTCGACCATTCGATAGTCGAAGTACTGTCTCTTTACGAAAAAACTTCGACCCCCTAGTTTGCCATCTAAAACCTACCGAGCCCAATGTTAGCCCATAGGCTTGCCTAGGTTTTTTTGGTTGAAGGATAATCCTTCGATCGTTGGATTAAAATCCTTCAAATCGTTCGAAAACTATTTGCGTTAAAATCCTTCGACTTCGATATTCGAAGTCGAAGGATTTTAATTCCCAGTCGAATATCGAGGGTTAATTAACCCTCGATATTCGACCCTTGGTGAATTTGCCCCTAATTGTAGGAATTATTGCAATCCCCATTTAAATGCAACACGCTAGCACAATTGCATCTGTTTTGTGTCATGATGGAATATTTTCCTGTATTTGCCTATTTCTTCCTTTTTTTCACAATGTGCTATCTTTGGGCATCTGGGTGCAGTGACGCAGATGGAATGCATGTATCAGCGTTGTTATTAGCGAGTGCTAGAGGACAGTGCAGTCTAACCCAAGCTGGTCCTGCTGGTATACAGTAATTGAGAAACAATTTCAATTTACATTTTAGCAACTTTGGTTAAATACAACATAATAAAAATCTGAAACTATGGTCATTGGTTAGTGACATGTGATTTATAACCACATAATCATGTGTATTGGCTGTTGCATCATTTCTCTTTATCCACTCTCAATAGCACTATACATAATGGAATCTGGTGCTTAATTCTCTTTTACTGTTCAGCCAATAGCTCATTATACCTATAATGAAATGAGTTGCCCATTACCCTACATAATTCAATACCCCAAAAAGAGTATTTGCTTTTTGATATTCTGATTGTTCAGAATTTCAGCCCAACAATGGAAAACAATGATGGCCATGTAGGTGTATAGCCACTTGTATTGTACCTGTCCGTTTTGCCGTGGGCTGATTAGTCAGATACAGTAGATGATCAGCCAGTGAATGACAACTTAAAGAGAATATCTTCTACTAAAATATCTTTATCGTGTGAGCTAAACTGAGAGCAAGTAAGCAAAAGTGTATTAACAGTAGGAACAAAGGACAAAGAAGCATAAGTCACCAAGTATTCTGGTAGAAATGCCCATTAAAACCCTTGCATTGTGCCTGCCTCATCCCTGAATAGAATGCAAATAGTTGAGCCTGTCTGTTTACACTGCATAGAAGGCGGAACCCAAGTGGCATTTGGATGACATGCAAGCACGGAGCACCAAAGGATGCTTCTGAGCTCTACCTAGTGTTTAAAGCTGGAGCACAGCATTCAGTAATACCAGGCAATTTTGCACTGCAACTGAACCCACAAATGTTTGCAAACCTAACTGTACAAATTAGATTATTTATAACAGAAGTCCAGTGCAAAAGCTATCTTTAGTTAAGAGGTTGTAAGAGGGTTCTAAGAATTCTAGGAGTGAGTCCATTAGGCAAGGACTGATTGTGCTCACAGAAGACAAGAAGGTAGAACAGGGTGACGTGGGATGAAGCATCAAGGTCAGGCATGATAGGACTAGAAAGGGTGAAGATAAATAGGATCTGGAACAGAACAGCTGGAATGGACAGAGTGGAGTAGAACAGAGCAGATGCAGACTCAAGAATAGACTTGAGCAAGAAAAGATGGTCTGGAACAGGACTTGAACAGGACACAGAAGCAAGACTAGAGCAGGAGTGAAAAAGGGGAGCACTAAGAACAAGGCTAAGTGCAGGGAACCAGAAAAGAACAGAGCTAGGTACAAGCTGGAGCTATGGACAAGCCTCAGTGCTCATGAAACAAGGCTAATGCTCAAGGACCAGCTGTTAGGAGGACTGGGCTTTTATAGGAGTCATCCCTGATTGACTGATCTATCCCAATCAATAAGGCTGCTGGAGTGATGTAATGAAACCAGGGAAACAGATGGAAGTGAGATGAACTCTATTTCCCACCCCAGTTGTTAGGATGAGCAGTCATTAACCAGATGGTCCCTCGTTTGTACCCCAGTAGAACCTTACAGAGGTGTCCTTATTTGAAGTACTACAGTTTTTATGTGATAAGAAGCCCCATTTTCTGATCCCTGATTTTAAAATAAGAAGTGTCAGCAATTTTGAAAATGAATATAGAGCCACACAAGAGCAGAATCCCAAAACCTGCAAAAATAATATATCTCTAAAAAAAATTTTGTTTTTCTTTGTACAGCAATTCAAGCAAAACATTTATGAAAGACATTTCCTAGCATTTCATTATTTTTCTTCTTATTCTAGTAACAACTAAAATAATATTATGTCTGACAACTTAAAAAGAAGCCACAAATTGTCAATTAAAGATGAGTGCCTTGAGAAAAATACCTGCTCTACGAGTATTATCTCTTGAATGTGTAAAGGGCTTCCAACTGATGTGAACGAGTTTTGAAGAATGAAAGTCTGCCAATCTGTCCTTGAAATTGAATTTTTATTCAAATTAAAGAAACTGGGGGGAAAAAAACAGTAGTCACCAAGAAGATACTATTCTAAAGAGACTAAAAACTAATTGAGCAGCAAATTATATCTTCCAGATGGTACGTATACCATATGAATCTAACAAATTATAAATATTCTCAGGTGCTTTCAAAATCATTCCAAAATTAAATCTATCTAGTGAACCATGTTATATATATTGGGGATATAACTAAACAGAGCTTTAAGAAATGTTTGCCGAAGTAACTCCTTTCTAATTAGGACTACTTGGCTGGAAAATGGAAGCTACTGGGTTTTTTTACAAGTTCCTTGTGCCGGAGTATTGTATAATTATAGTCTAAAAAAGAGCAGCAGTGAGAACTGAAGACAGGGAAACATCCGCTGAATGGAAACAGAATGGAAAAGGTACATTTAATGAACTTATAACTAACAAAGCAGAAAATGATTGCGGCAAAATCTATTATTACGTTTACAAAAGACCCAGAGTAGTCACAAAAGCAGAGATTTGGAGCTGATTCGGGTTTAGTAAAGTTGGAAAAGCATTAGGGAAAATCCACTTAAGCCGTTGTTTTATTATTGTTTTTCTATATTCAACTTATTATTCTTGTATGGTTTTTAGAATGTCAGGGCCTAATGCTGAATGTATCTGCATGAGCTAAGCAGAGGCAATTGGAGTACACACATTAAGACATCAAATCCATGTAAAAATCAGCAGGACTTCATTAACATTGTAGTTACCACCAGTGGATAAGCGTTCAAGGGTGCACACCAAAGCTTATAAACTCCTGTGCCATTATGGCTACTTTAAATAAAGAGCATAGAAAAACTTAAAAGAGGAATTAAAGCTTAACAAAGAAGAAGGATAGAAATGTTGTACATTTTTTTTTTTGGCAACCACAATCCTTTAGTAGTAAATCCAAATATTCCCCAGTAGCTCCCGATCTTCTATTCTGCTGATTCACTCCACATGCTCTATTCTATTATTACTAAGTCAGTAATTCAACTTCTCATTTCATGGCAGCCCAGAAACCAGAGACATTTACATTTAGTAATGAGTCCTGTAGCATCAGCTTCTATAACATGTGAGCCTTATTTTCTGCTTGATGGTTTGCAACAACCCCTAGGATTAGCTTCTTAACAGCTGCACATCCACACTGAGCATGTGCGGTGTCACTGACACTTGAAAGAAAATCCAAAATGGTGACCCTCTGTATCTTTAAGCTGGTGCAGTCAGTTCACTACACAAAATACAGAATGTCTACCCATATTTGTTTTTAGAGTTAAGTTCTCCAATAAAGGGCTTACAAATAGGTTCCATAATTGTGACCACAGTTCAGGGTCTGTGTCTACAGCTAACAGATGCCTAGGGCTTTAATATTCAATCCAGATGCACACAATATATATGTGTCCATTATTGGCCCCTCGCAAAGCCGGGTTCCATAGTGCAACATCCCGAGGCTGGTAGTTCCAGCACCGGCCATTAGCTCACGCATCACCCACATGGTCATAGCACCGGATGATTATTGCGCACAAACCCACCTCCGCGCACGTTCTGAAGCACAGGAGCACTGGGGAGCTTTAATGCCGCCCCCAAAATGTTGCCTCCCTAGGCCCGGCCTTTGTGGCCTCACCACAAACCTGGGCCTGGCTCCTCATTCATAACACTGGTGCCTTTACATCTAAATGTTCTGACAAATCCATATCAAATGCATGTTTATAAGCAGAGCACCCCAGATTTAAAAACATTTAAAAAAATTAAAAACATAGTCAAAAGGATAAAAGTTTCGTCCCTGGTCTAAGACAGTTATCTTTATATGGTTCTTTCATTGCCCATCAGTCACATATGGTGTTAGAAGTAGGATATACTGATTGTGCTGGTGCCGACTTTAGGGAATGAAGATGGAGGATGGCATTATAGTACTTCGGCATGTTGAAATTTATGCTCAGGCTGCTGAGACAAACCAGGTGTTGGCTGTTCAGGTGGGCACTACTGCAGAAGCGCAAAAGGAAAGCAGAGTAATGATGGGCGAATTTTTCGTTTCGCCGAAAAATTTAAACGGTGTAAAATCTGTGAAACGCATTAATTTTGATGATGCTTTAAAGTCAATGGGTGTCCATGACACAGCAAATTTTCGCCACAGTTTCGTGAACATATTCATCTGATGGCGAAACGTTGAAATTTGCCTCAAATTCGCCCATCACTAAAGCAGAGTATTCCTCGCTTATGTAGTACAGAGACTTTCTGATGGTGGCAATGGTAACCTAGGTGTGAGCTCTGCAAAAGCTGTAAAGCTGTAAATAAGGGCTTGTAGTTAGTGGAAAGCTAGCTCCTGTTATAACACACTTTTCAAGTGTGAGGCTGATAGTGTGAGCTAGTGATAGTAGTGATAGACTCACTCACACACAATTAATTAGAGATAGGATGGACACAATGGGGTTTATAACAACTTCATGAAAGTGCAAGGAGCATGCATGGAAGCAAGTGTTTTCAATAAATGGCATAATTAGCACAACATTTGGTTCATTGTAGAATGACCACACCTGCAGCTGCATTTGTTAATGATCCCTATTATCTATAATTATATGCCTTGCTGAAAAACTTCTGTCCTTAACTGCATTATACTATTCTATTGTATCGGGTGGTATTTCCATGGCATAAAAAGGGTGATTTCTGCAGATTTGTTACAGTTAAAAACAGGTAGCTGAGTTGTAAAATGAGATCTCCTTTAGATGTTACACAGTAAATAAGAGTAAATAATCAGCTTCTCCGCAAGATGTAAAAGCAAAAAAAAAACAAAAAAAACCCAGAATTTAAATTGACTAGTTGGGCAGATGCCCATGGGAAACAGTTG
Organism: Xenopus petersii; assembly: GCA_038501925.1. NCBI lineage: Eukaryota > Metazoa > Chordata > Amphibia > Anura > Pipidae > Xenopus > Xenopus petersii. Next base: position 125,809,239 of record CM076684.1, read on the forward strand.
CTCTTCCAGATTAATAAACTTGCTTTCATGCATTGCTATTTTTCCTCCAGGGAAAGAGTTTCATTGCAATTTTGAGTAAAAGGTCAATGTTTTAAACCCGAGGAAAAGCTGCAGTGAATGTTTTTTAAGACTTGGAGTGGAAAATGTGATTAGGCTACAAATGCGACTGCCTGCATGGCTGAAATCAATGTACATATATATATATATATATATATATATATATATATATATATATATATATATATATATATACACACACATATACAGGTAAGCAGATGCCGGTGCACACAGGGATTTTTTACAAATAAAATATCCTTTATTAGATCAACGTTTTGGTCCTCTGCTGGAACCTTTCTCAAGATAAAACCAACAATGATTTACAAACATTTAAGCACTCACCCCCCCCCCCAGTGAAACACTCCCTCATTTCCTCATAGGGCATTATGGGTATCAGAGTCAAATCTTAAAAGTGTGTAAAAAAGACCAAAGACAAAAGAAAGAAAAAATAAAATAGTATAAAAAACATTTTTTGCACTTATAGCAATGTGTAAAATGTTGATAAATGTACATAATTAAAAAACATCAGTTCATCTAGTTTCTAAGAATGGCACAAATGAACAATATTCATTTAATCCTCGTGGAGCCACCGTATCCAAAAATCTGATCCAATAAGTTTCCCTTTGCATCAATAAGTGGTCCCAGTCCCCGTCTCTCTTTGGTTTAGGTACCATATCAATTCCCATAAACTTAAAAGTAGGCAACCTGTGTCCCATTGCTAGGAAATGTTTTGCCAAGGGAGATATCCGATTTACCTGTTTCAAATGCTTTTTTGATTGAGGACCTATGTTTGCCCATTCGTTCACATATAGTGGTTTGGGCTTTACCTACGTACATCAAACCACATGGACACATGATCATATATATATAACATGTGTGGCTGTACATGTGATGCGTTGTTTATTTGTAATATTTTTACCTGAATGGGGATGATGAAAGGTGGTGCCTGTTATCATGTTGCTCAGGATACAGATGAGACAGCGCACACTCTTACAGGGTCCTAGACAGATAACGTCCGGTGCACAATGTCAGGAGTACGGCTTCTCCCCTCAATCAATGATAATAGAAACACATTGGCACACGAGGCGATTTAATGCAGGGTTCTCCCCTTGCAGTTTATTAGTGCAGGCATGCCTGCACTAATAAACTGCAAGGGGAGAACCCTGCATTAAATCGCCTCGTGTGCCAATGTGTTTCTATTATCATTGTTATCATGTTGCGACATGTGGTACAACCAGCACACTGTTTTGTGTGAAGATGTGCAGCTAGCTCCTGTGTTAGGCTGATTGTTGGCTGCTCTCCCTTTCCACTGGGTGGATGTGTGGTTATTTCTACTACACCTGCTGTCCTGGGTCTGTTGCTTTACTCCTGCAGACTTATTGGTTGGGTGGAGTCAGTCAATCAGGGCTGACATGGCCCTGCCCTCCTCACAGCCGGTACCTTAGCCCAGCTCCAATTCTAGTTTTGTTTTGGTTTCCTTCACCTAGTCCTGTTCTTATTCCTGCCCCTGTCCCTCATCTGGCTTCAGTCTTGATCCTGTTTCTATTCTAGTCCTGCACCCTGACCTGTTCTTGTCCTGCTTCTGTTTCTTGCATTCTGATTCAGTCCTGTCTCAACACCCATTCCATCCTGCTTCACTCTGTTGGATATTCTGCTTCTTTGCCATCACTGCCCCAATCCAGTCCTCTACTTGCTCTGTTTTCCTGTTCCAGATTCTGCTGCTTCGCCCCACCATCCTGCTCCTGTCCTCCACCTGCTCAGTTCCAGTCTTGTTCTCTTCACCCATTCAAGCCTTATTCAATCTGACCTTGTCTCTACACCTTCATCACCCTCATCTGGTCCTTTTATCTCCTTTGTTTGTCTGTGTGCACAGTAGTAGCTCCTTGCCTGCAGGACTCACTTCTACAATCCTTAAAAATGCCCTATAAAAGTCCTGCCCTCCTCACAGCAGGTAGCTTAGCCCAGCTCCTATTCTAGTTCTGTTCTGGTTTCCTTCACCTAGTCCTGTTCTTAATCCTGCCCCTGTCTCTCATCCGGCTTCAGTTTTGATCCTGTTTCTGCTCTAGTTCTGCACCCTGATCTGTTCTTGTCCTGCTTCTGTTTCCTGCATTCTGATCCAGTCCTGTCTCAACACCTATTCCATCCTGCTTCACTCATTTGCTGATTCTGCTTCTTTGCCCTCACTGCCCCACTCCAGTTCTCTACTTGCTCGGTTTTCCTGTTTCAGATTCTGCTGCTTCGCCCCCCCCATGCTGCTCCTGTCCTCCACCTGCTCAGTTCCAATCTTGTTCTCTTCACCCATTCCAGCCTTATTCAACCTGACCTTGTCTCTATACCCATGTCACCCTCATCTGGTCCTTTTATCGCCTTTGTTTGTCTGTGTGCACAGTAGCAGCTCCTTGCCTGAAGGACTCACTCGTAGAATCCTTAGAAATGTCCTTAAACAGAAGGAGCAGGCCACAGCAGAGTCATGCCCTTACCACCTACCCTATGGCATTGCACTCTGCTTTCTGTGCACAGTGATAGGTTTATCAGGTCAGTGCTAAAACAGAAAAGTGAAAAAACATTTTCTTTAATTAAGATAATATGTGTCGAGGGAAAATATTACTTAATATTTGAGTAGGAAAGAATCTGAGGGGACATGTCATAGATCAACAGGTTATATTATAATGGAGTGTCTTTAGCAAGAGGTCCTGCCATTACTCACTATGGTCAGGCTTTACTAACTAAGCAGATGCCACTGGTAAGAAAGTTTTTTGACTCCGATCACATCTGATTCCCCATTCTGCAATTACAGAACCTTTGCGCAGTACAGTCCTTGGCAAATTACTAGCAAAGTAATCCAAGTTCATTACCAACATTGCCCTTTAAGCTAAAATGCTTCATCAATAAATAAAAACCTTGGTGAGTGACTGGAATTTAAATATTGTTTCTTCGCTGGAAAAGTTCAATACTGAAAAAGCCTCTATTTCCAGCATTCTCTGGGAAAAGAAAAAAAAACATTACATTCTTATATTACAGCAAAAAACAACTTGTCCTAAAAACTGCCATTCTAAAAGCAATTAGTAACATGTTTCCACAATTACTGGAAATATATCTTTTTTTTACAAGAATCAAATTACAACCTGCATGTTCACAGTTCAAATAAATTGGGTTCAAAACCGTGTTCATTCTGAAGTCTTTATGTACTTTGCAATTCTCTGAAATATTAACTACACATACAATTAAAAATGTAACAGTATAATAAGAAATCTTTTTCCCCACTAGAATATTAAACGGGACAAAAACCCCACATAGCACTGTTTCTCTATCTAAATGTTGCTGGACCACAACCCCAAACATTCTCCAACATATTATTAAAGAAAACTCCATTGTTTGACCACACGTTATACAGTTGTTTGCTGGACTACAATTCCCATCATACTTTAACATATTGTCAAATTAAAGCTGTAGTCAGGGGCGCGCCGCCAATGAGGCGAGCTGAGACGCTCGCCTCAGGCGGCAACGCCGGAGCGGTTTCCAGGGGCGGCAAAAAGCCGCTCCTGCACCTTTAAGAGCCGAATTTCCGGTTTTTAAACCGGAAATTCGGCTTTACGAATGCGAGAGAGCGCAATTGCGCTCTCCGCATTAGTGTTCCTGCCTCCCCTCCCGACAGGTAAGTCGGCGAGGGGGGCGGCATTGCAGGAGCCGCCTCAGGTGGCACTAAGTTACGAATCGGCGCTGGCTGTAGTCCAGCAAAATAATGGTTGTACGTGTATGGGATCCATTATCCGGAAACCTGTTATCCAGAAAGCTCCGAATTACGGAAAGGCTGTCTCCATTAGACTCCATTGTAATCAAATAATCCAGATTTTAAAAAATAATTTCTTTTTTCTCTGTAATTATAAAACAATAGCTTGTACTTGATCCAAACTAAACTTAATCTGTACTGAGAGCAAAACCAGCCTATTGGGTTTATTTAATGTTTACATGATTTTCTACTAGAGTTAAGACATGAAGATCCAAACTACAGAAATATCCATTATCCAGAAAACCCCAGGTCCCGAGCATTCTGGATAACAGGTCACATACCTGTATTCTAATATTGCGCAATAAAATGTTTTCTCATTGGATACTTTTCCTGAATCTGTAATTAGGTGTTTTACTCAGTAGTATTGTTATTGGTGAATTGCTTTCCACGTGTAATTAATGTAAGTTTTTTATCAATGTCTACAGAGAATTAGGGGTACAGTGGGACTGGTTTACTGCTGGCTTTAGTGTCCCTTTAAGAATTAAGGCATGGTAGTAGCGATAGTCCAGCAACCATAGATCCCTAAAGCCTAGATACCAAAAATTTGAGTTTTAATTCTCCCATAAGGCATCATGGGTAGAGACATGCAAATCATTCTTTTGTGTCCCTTTAGCCAACTATGCATTCAGAACCGCTGATTTATAGCACAGATACAGCCTAATGGTTTACCCATGATGCCTTATGGGAGAATTAAAACTCTTATTTTGGTATCTAGGCAGTGCAGTGTGTATGGCATGAGACAAGTAAATACCTTCTGATTCCAGAAGGCTTCACTTTACATGTAATTGCTTTTGAAGGACTTTTGGCTCCTTTTAGTTCTTCTCACCCTAACCACGTTCGGTTTCCCATTTCACTACCCTCCATGTTCTACCCTCTCAGAAGCTATGTTTTAATATCTTGTACTGAGGATATCTAACAAGATCAAAACAGACAGTCTGTAAGGTAGTCTATATTGCTCTGAACCATTAAGCTGGATCTGTGCAATAAACCAGTGGTTCTAAATGCATAATTGGCTAAGAGGACATCTCTTCCCATGATGACTTATGAGAGAATTAAAACACTCATATTGGAATCTAGGCAGTGCTGTGTGTATGGCATGAGACAAGTAAATACCTTCTGATTTCAGAAGGTTTCACTTTGCATCTGACCTTGTGTAATATAGACAACACTCTTCAGTATAGAGCTTATCAGTTCTTGGAGATGCAATCTTTTTACAGGGGCTCTCTTAGCTCATACAGATACTGCACATGAAAATATCAGCCATTTACTTAGATTCCAAGATGGTTTCAAGCTGATTCCCTCCTTCAGAACCATGAGCTTTTAAAGGTGTTCAAATAGTCCAAAAGGGAGTTGATAATTTATTAGTGAAAGGAGAAAAGTACTTGGGGTCCAAAATAAGAAGCCCCAGTTGTAGAGCAAGTTACAAATACATACATAGGATTTGGATGCCTCAAGAAAAAGTGTTTAAAAAGGTAAAAAATAATATTTTATTACTACATAGAGACTGGCGCATTTCATGCCTAATGGGGCATTTCCTCATAGGCCTGTGCGTAAGTTACCCATTCTTCAAACTAAGCACAAAATGTGTCTGGCCTATGGCTCTTCTTCCATTGCTCCAGGTTGGCCAGACCACTATTTTAGTGCTCTACCATCTTATTCTCTAACCATCCCTACTGGTCATATGTCAATCGTCTTGTTGTTATTTACAACATTGCAGAGGGGAGGTCTGCGTCTACTTGTTATACTCAATAAATTCAACATTGCAGCAGCAAGTACATGCATAGCTGCATTTATTCAACAGAGCAGGCTTGCATATCTTTGGATAATCGTCTTGCATCAAACAAACAACTGGCTCCAAAGGACTTAACATAGGTTTAATGGTTGATGGACTCCAGCACCCATCATGCTTTAATACTTGAAAATTTGCCGGGGAGCGATATTTGGGCACAATATTGCTTTGGAAATTTTATGTCCCTTTTGTCTTACAACTGGTCATTAGCTAAAGCTAATGTATTTTTAAATTATATATCTGAGAAGATATGCACATTCTCTGTGATTATACTAAGGTAATGAAAGCATCATTTTTGCCATAAAGGTTACAAACGAGTTTCTAAATTGCATTACAGCAGCAGAAGGTGAGATGAATAAAAATGCAGATAGAAAATAGCACTCATTATATTGGTTATATCCTGCTCAAAAAACTACTATATGAATATTGGTTTAAACTTTTATACTTTTATATTTCTGGGCACAATTCAGTTAGAAAGAATACTGCAACTGAAAATGGCACAATTCTCAACGTTCTTCGGTAAAGAAAATCATAATAAATGTTTGAGGCCTGTTATCCAGAATGCTCAGGACATGGGTAATGGATCTTTCCATAAATTGGATCTTCATACCTTAAGTCTACTAGAAAATCACCAGTATTAAATAAACTGAATAGGCTGGTTTTGCTTCCAATAAGGATTGATTCTATCTTAGTTGGGATCAAGCTACTGTTTTATTATTACAGAGACAAAGCAAATAATTATAAAAAATATGGATTATTTGGATAAAATGGAGTCTATTGGAGACAGCCTTTCTGTAATTCAGAGCTTTCTGGATAACGGGTTTTTGGATAATGGATCCCATACCTGTAGTGATGGGCAAATTTATTTGGCAGGTGCAAATTCGCAACGAATTCCTGCGATTCGCCACTGACGAATAAATTCGCAAAACCACTGCGGAAATTCACCAGCAAAAATTTGCCGGCATCCAAAAAAAAAACGGATGCCAGTGTCAAAAACGTACTCTGTTGTCAAAAACGACGTTTTGCTAATTTTTCACCAATTGGCAGGAAATTAACAGATTTTTCAGCAAAGCAAAATGCCCCAAATTCACCATCACTTCATACCTGTACTCTGTTTTCAATGTCAGTTAAACATCACCCAGATTTAATTTTAGCTGCTGCATCTGTTTATTCAGTACCATGTTTTATCAGTTGTTACTTATAACATTTTCAATAAAAAGAATATAATGCGATCATTTTCCACCTAACTGTATTTTTACTGGATCCAATTTTGTGGTAGAGCAAATAGTCTCATTTTGCACATTTGTGTATTGTTTGGTGATGCTTCAAAATACTGGTCAGTTATTTATAATGTCCAACAGACATACTGATTGCACATTTGAAACAATGCAAGATGCATGTACGGGATATGTTATCCAGAATGCTTGGGATTTGAGGTTTTTCTGGGTAATGGATCTTTCCGTAATTTGGATATTCATATCTTATGGGGCATATTGATTATTCTGTGTAAAATGAAATTAGCTAAAAAAAACAAAAAGTGTAAAAAACGTTGTAAAATATAATTTGGATTATTTGGATAGATGATGCCTATGGGAGACGACCATTTTGTGGATTATTTGGATAACATTGAGTCTATTGGAGACAGCCTTTCTGTAATTCAGAGCTTTCTGGATAACGGGTTCCCAGATAATGGATCCCATACCTGTAATATAATATCTTGAATATGGAATAAAAATGTCAAAGATAAATTAAAATACCATCATATAGGTAATTTTTCTAAATTTCCAGGCATATCACAGACAAACATTAAGCATTCACTATAACATTTCACTCTAACAGGTCTGTATATTAAAATTTGACATGTTTGCAGTTTTTCTGTAATTTAAGAACTCAAAGGGGCAAATTCATTAAAGGACGAATTGTCACCAGCGACCGATTTGCCTCCCTCCGTGCCACTTCGCCAGGCGCAAATTCATTAACAGTATGCTAATTCACTAAAATGTGAAGTTGCGTCTCAGCAGCCGAACGCTGGCGGGCATTACGCAGCTAATTTTCGCTAGCGTTCATTTCTGCTTACCGAAACTTTGCTAGCACGCAAATGCTTAGGTTAATTTGAATAGGGCGGGTACCTAAAAGTCATATGGACGTCTTTATTAGTAATGTTGGTGCAAATGCTAAGGGGCCGATTCACTAACTTCGAGTGAAGGATTCGAAGTAAAAAAACGTCGAATTTCGAAGTGTTTTTTGGGCTACTTCGACCATCGAATGGGCTATTTCGACCTTCGACTACGACTTCGAATCGAAGGATTCGAACTAAAAATCGTTCGACTATTCGACCATTCGACCATTCGATAATCGAAGTACTCTCTCTTTAAAGGAGAAGGAAAGGTTAAAACTAAGTAAGCCTTATCAGAAAGGTCCATCTAAATACACCAGTAAACCCCCAAAGTAATGCTGCTCTGAGTCCCCTGTCAAAAGAAACACTGCGTTTCTTTCCATCTATTGTGTACTCATGGACTTCTGTATCAGACTTCCTCCCTTCAGCTGAAACCTCATTGCCCTGGGCAAGAGCATGCTCAGTTTGCTCCTCTCCCCCCCCTCCCCTGCTGTAATCTGAGCCCAGAGCAGGGAGAGACTCAGGCAGGAAGTGATGTCACACCATGTTAATACTGCAGCTCTTATCCTAAACAAACAGAGCAGTTCTAGAGCTTTTTACTCAGGTATGGTAAAACATTCTACAGAATAAATATAGCATTCAAGCTTGCACTATTGCAGCTAATCTATTGGCAATAAAATGCCAAGTAGCTTTCCTTCTCCTTTAAAAAAAACTTTGACCCCGTAGTTCGCCATCTAAAACCTACCGAACTCAATGTTAGCCTATGGGGAAGGTCCCCATAGGCTTTCCTAAGTTTTTTTGATCAAAGGATATTCCTTCGATCGTTGGATTAAAATCCTTCGAATTGAACGATACGAAGGATTTAATCGTTCGATCGAAGGAATAATCCTTCGATCGTTCGATCGTACAAGGTCCGAGTCACGGCTCACACTTCTGCCTATAACAGTCACATTTGACACCTGGGGAAAGTCCTCAGCTATTTAGATGCCATAACACGAGAGGACCAAGGGGAATGCTCTGGGCAGAGAACCATAATGATTAACTGGAACGGAGAACAAGGTCAGGGGACAGGCCAGGTCAAAACCAACAGACTGCACGGTATCAATTCAGAAAGTAGAAGCGTAGTCAAGGTCATAGGCCAGGGTCAAACACAGATCAGAATCGTTGTGCCGAATCAGAATCCAAAGAATAGTCAAACACAGGCAGGGGTTAGTACAAGCAGCAGATCAGACGATATATCGCACCCAAGAACTATGGAACATAGACCTATACTGGGCAATGAGATAGAGCAGAGTAAGGGGTTTTATAGTCAAATGGCTTACACAAAATCACCTGTGGCCAGAATGGCAACAGGTGACGCAAGCCATGTTTTCTAGCAATTACCAAGCATAGCCATAGGAGTGAACCAGGGCCTTAGCTGTCTCCTCGCATAGAGCATTGGTAATGCAGACAACATAAAAACACCAGGTCCCTGGTTCAACTCCAGGCAGGTTGTCACACTCAAAATTTTCAAAAAGTTTTAATATTGGTACAGTATGTGTTTTTTACTGAGACACACTTTTATGAACATCAGTTTTAGTTGCATAGACCAATAATTAAGAGTTGTTTCAGAATCAAATATAACTAGGAATGTGCCAATTCCATCAAAGCACCAACTTGGTTCAGAAATCCTCTTGAAGTTTGGCAAGATTGAAATTTGACAGAATCTCTTGTATCGAACGAAATCCACACTTTTTTTTATTCTGTCAGTTTACTGTGCTGGACAACTGAAGCTGTGACCTTTCTTGGCTGTTTATTAACAGTTTACTGAATGCATATTCCCCAGAAACTGTCATATTCCCTCTTATTAGGTTTAGACTCAGTGCAACAAACGCATGCAATCATTTACATGTGTGAAAGTTCATGCATACATTTTTAACTGAATTCTCAATACCCAACGGATTCACAAGCTGACAAAAGCAATTATAGAACCCATTGATTCATCAAATTTGTGATGGATGGGAATTTAAATATTCATGGGTATTTATGTGCAAATGTTTTCCTTTGCAGAGATGACGGCACACACGTTTCACATGCTAATGTGCCAAATAAACTTTGGTAAAAGAATAAACGGGTCTCTTTTAGATATAATTCATTATAAAGAGTTAATCATCAGACATTCAAGCCATTATTTTTCACTACATCTGACCTGCTATACCTTATGGAAGTCAAAGGGGCAAATCAAGTGGCAAAGAATTTCAAAGAATTTAAAATTCAAAGAATTGTAGCGTAATGTGGTGTAAAATGTAAAAAAAAAAAAAAAATGCGCGTGGGTTTTTTTTTCCCAAGAAAATGCCTCTTTTTAAACCATACATGCTGCTGCTTACTCACATAAAATCATTACACAGCTTTATAACTTGATTTGATTTTACATGGCATCCATGGCAGTAAAGTCGCGATGTTTGATGTATTTCAACTTCATTTTTTAATCACTTTTATAAAAATGCCTCGTAGGGGCAGATTTATCAAGGGTCAAAGGGAATTCGAGGGAATTTTCGAAGTAAAAAAATTTGAAATAATTTTTTGGATACTTTGACCATCGAATAGGATACTACGGGGCACATTTACTTAGCTCCAGTGAAGGATTAGAATGAAATAAATTTCGAATTTCAAAGTTTTTTTTTGGCTACTTCAACCATCGAATTGGCTACTTCGACCTTCGACTACGACTTCGAATCGAACAAGTCAAACTAAAAATAGTTCGACTATTCGACCATTCGATAGTCAAAGTACTGTCTCTTTAAAAAAAACTTTGACTGCCTACTTCGCCACCTAAAACCTACCGAGCACCAATCTTAGCCTATGGGGACCTTCCCCATAAGCTTTCTTAGCAATTTCGGATCGAAGGAAAATCATTCGATCGATGGATTAAAATCCTTCGAATGGTTCGATTTGAAGGATTTAATCATTCAACCGAACGATTTTTCCTTTGATCGTTCGATCGGACTAAATGCAGTAAAAGGATTTTACTTTGATGGTCAAATATCGATGGTTAATTAACCCTCGATATTCGACCCATAGTAAATGAATTTACTTCGAATTTGGTTAGAAGTAAAAATAGTTTGAATATTCGAATATTCGAATATCTAAGTACTGTCTTTTTAAAAAAAACTTCAATACTTCGCCAATAGAGATGGCGCGAACTGTTCGCCGGCGAACTTGTTCGCGCGAACATCGGGTGTTCGCGCTCGCCGGAAGTTCGCGAACGTCGCGCGACGTTCGCCATTTTGGGTTCGCCATTGTTGGCGCTTTTTTTTGCCCTCTCACCCCAGACCAGCAGGTACATGGCAGCCAATCAGGAAGCTCTCCCCTGGACCACTCCCCTTCCCTATAAAAACCGAAGCCCTGCAGCGTTTTTTCACTCTGCCTGTGTGTGCTGAAGAGATAGTGTAGGGAGAGAGCTGCTGCCTGTTAGTGATTTCAGGGACAGTTGAAAGTTTGCTGGCTAGTAATCGTGTTGATACTGCTCTGTTATTGGAGGGACAGAAGTCTGCAGGGGTTTGAGGGACATTTAAGCTTAGGTAGCTTTGCTGGCTAGTAATCTACCTTCTACTGCAGTGCTCTGTATGTAGCTGCAGTGGGCAGCTGTCCTGCTTCTGATCTCATCTGCTGACTGCTGCAATAACAGTAGTCCTTGTAAGGACTGCTTTTATTTATTTTTTTGTTGTTTTACTACTACTACTACTACTACTACTACTATAAGAGCCCAGTGCTATTAGTCTAGCAGTGTTGGGGAGTGGGACTGGTGTGCTAATCTGCTGCTCCTAGTAGTTCAGCAGCACCAACTGTAATTTTTTTTTTTTAATATTCATTTTTTTTTTTATTTTACTTTTTTTTATTTTACTACCGCTGTAGTAGTGTATAAGTTGACCTTTTAGGCATTATTTGCCCTGTAGGCATTTTTTGCCCAGTGTGTTATTCAACCAACTGCCATCTAGCTGTGTGACCTTGTTCACATTCTGTCTAAATATCCATAATATTACCGTCTCCAGAAAAAACACCGGAGTGACTGTTTTCAAGCAGCCATAATAAATTTTACGTAATCCGTATCCATCGCTGTAGTAGTGTATAAGTTGACCTTTTAGGCATTATTTGCCCTGTAGGCATTTTTTGCCCAGTGTGTTATTCAACCAACTGCCATCTAGCTGTGTGACCTTGTTCACATTCTGTCTAAATATCCATAATATTACCGTCTCCAGAAAAAACACCGGAGTGACTGTTTTCAAGCAGCCATAATAAATTTTACGTAATCCGTATCCATCGCTGTAGTAGTGTATACGTTGATCTTGTGGGCATTATTTGCACAGTGTTTTCTTCAAACCGCCATCTAGCTGTGTGAGCTTGTTCACATTTTGTCTAAATATTGATAATATTATCGTCTCTAGAAAAACCACATGAGTTACTTTTTTTCAAGCAGCATTCTTATATTTTACGTAATCCGTATCCACCGCTGTGTATACGTTGACCTTGTAGGCATTATTTGCACAGTGTTTTCTTCAAACCGCCATCTAGCTGTGTGAGCTTGTTCACATTTTGTCTAAATATTGATAATATTATCGTCTCTAGAAAAACCACTTGAGTTACTTTTTTTCAAGCAGCATTCTTATATTTTACGTAATCCGTATCCACCGCTGTGTATACGTTGACCTTGTAGGCATTATTTGCACAGTGTTTTCTTCAAACCGCCATCTAGCTGTGTGAGCTTGTTCACATTTTGTCTAAATATTGATAATATTATCGTCTCTAGAAAAACCACTTGAGTTACTTTTTTTCAAGCAGCATTCTTATATTTTACGTAATCCGTATCCACCGCTGTGTATACGTTGACCTTGTAGGCATTATTTGCACAGTGTTTTCTTCAAACCGCCATCTAGCTGTGTGAGCTTGTTCACATTTTGTCTAAATATTGATAATATTATCGTCTCTAGAAAAACCACTTGAGTTACTTTTTTACAAGCAGCATTCTTATATTTTATGTAATCCGTATCCACCGCTGTGTATACGTTGACCTTGTAGGCATTATTTGCACACTGTTTTCTTCAAACTGCCATCTAGCTGTGTGTATTATCGTTTCCAGAAAAACCAACTGAGTTTTTGTTGTTGTTGTTTTTTTAAAAATAATGCCAGGCAAAGGCAGGCCGCCACGCAGAGGCCGTGCTAGGGGCCGTGCTGCTATGCAATCCTGTGGCCCTAGCAAATTGCCCAGTTTTAAAAAGCCAATGACCCTGAACTCCCAAAATGCTGAAGAGGTAGTTGACTGGCTTACACAGCACACCCCATCCTCTACCGTTTCTAACTTTACCACAACATCCTCCTCATCCTCCACTGCTATGGCCACCCCACGTAACACTTCCTCCACCACCGGTGCCCCTTCTTCACTGGAGTCAGAGGAGTTATTTTCCCATGAGTTTCTTGAACTGAGTAATGCGCAACCATTATTGGCAGAAGAAGATGAAGGAGATGAGGACGTTACACCAGATTTAATTCTGGCAGAGAACACGACAGAGATGGACATAATGATGAGTGATGAGGAGGAGGTCCCCGCTGCTGCTTCCTTCTGTGATGTGTCAGAAGAAATTGATGCATCTGAGGAGAATGATGATGAGGAGATTGATGTTTTGTGGGTGCCTAGTAGAAGAGAGCAAGAGGAGGGTAGTTCAGATGGAGAGACGGAGAGTCAGAGAGGCAGTAGGAGAATAAGACTTAGAAGAAGCAGGGAGGACAGCCCGCAGGGATCAGTAGGGCAACAACATGTATCGGCACCTGTGTTCAGCCGGCCAACGCACCCGCCATTGCCGCCAATGCCGCCAACTTCTACTGTTACCGCCAGATCGCACACTTCCAAAAAGTCAGCAGTGTGGGATTTTTTTAATGTGTGTGCCTCTGACAAAAGCATTGTAATTTGCAATGAGTGCAGTCAGAAACTGAGCCTTGGTAAGCCCAACAGCCACATAGGTACAACTTCTATGCGAAGGCACATGAGCGGCAAGCACAAAGCACTTTGGGAGCAACACCTCAAAGGCAACAGGCAAACTAAAAGCCACACTCCTTCTGGTCCAGCATCTTACTGCTCTACCTCTGCTCTCCTTGACCCATCTGAACCACCCTCCACTCCGCCTTCCACCTTGACCACCTGTTCCCATTCCCAGTCATCTGCCACCAGCCAAGTTTCTGTGAAGGCCATGTTTGAGCGTAAGAAGCCAATGTCTGACTGTCACCCCCTTGCTCGGCGTCTGACAGCTGGCTTGTCTGCACTCTTAGCCCGCCAGCTTTTACCATACCAGCTGGTGGACTCTGAGGCCTTCCGCAAATTTGTAGCAATTGGGACACCGCAGTGGAAGGTACCCAGCCGCAATTTTTTTTCTAAAAAGGGAATACCACACCTGTACCAACATGTGCAGAGCCAAGTTACCGCATCTCTGTCACTTAGTGTTGGGCCAAAGGTCCATATGACTACTGACGCATGGTCCTCCAAGCATGGTCAGGGCAGGTATGTCACCTACACTGCCCACTGGGTGAACTTGGTAATGGCTGGGAATGGGAAGCAGGGAATGGGTAGCTCAACAACAACAACAACAGTGGAGTTGGTGTCACCGCCACGGATTGCACGCGGTTCTGCCACCACCTCTACTCCTCCATCGCTCTCTACCTCGTCTTCTTCCTCTTCTTCTTCTTCCTCTGCTGCTGGGTCCTCCTTCTCCTCCTCCACACCTGTGCACCCCCAGCTCCCCCTAGGCTATTCGACGTGCCAGGTACGCCGTTGTCACGCTGTCTTGGGGATGACGTGCCTGGAAAGCAAAAACCATACCGGATCTGTACTCCTGTCATCTCTGCAGTCACAGGCCGATCGGTGGCTGACCCCACACCAACTGCAGATCGGAAAAGTGGTGTGTGACAATGGAAGCAATCTGTTGGCAGCGTTGAGACTGGGAAATTTAACACATGTGCCCTGCATGGCACATGTGTTAAATTTAATAGTCCAACGTTTTGTCTCCAAGTACCCAGGATTCCAGGACGTTCTCACCCAGTCCAGAAATGTGTCGGCCCATTTCAGACGTTCCTACACAGCCATGGCACGCCTTGCTGACATTCAGCAGCGCTACAACATGCCAGTCAGGCGTTTGATTTCTGACAGCCAGACTCGCTGGAATTCAACGCTCCTTATGTTGGAACGTCTGCTGCAACAACAAAGGGCCGTCAACGAGTACCTTTTTGAACTGGGTGGTAGGACTGGATCTGCAGAGCTGGGGATTTTTTTCCCCCGTTACTGGGTGCTTATGCGCGATGCCTGCAGGCTCATGCGACCTTTTGAAGAGGTGACAAATATGGTCAGTCGCACCGAAGGCACCATCAGCGACCTAATACCCTTCGCTTTCTTCCTGGAGCGTGCCGTGCGACGAGTGACAGATGAGGCTGTAGACCAGCGTGACGAGGAGCTGGAAGCGCACGATTTATGGTCGGAATCACCAGAACGAACCCAGGCACCTGCTGCAACGCAGGGAGAGGTGCCAGAAGTGGAGTCAGAGGAGGAAGGTGGCTTTGTGGAGGAGGAGGACCAACAGGAGCAGGCTTCCCAGGGGGCTAGTGGTGACCTTTTGGGGACCCCTGGTCTTGTACGTGGCTGGGGGGAGGAGACCGTGGATGATGCAGTCCTTGATAATGAGGAAGCGGAGATGGATAGCTCTGCATCCAACCTTGTGAGAATGGGGTCTTTCATGCTGTCATGCCTGTTGAAGGACCCCCGTATCAAGAGGCTTAAGGAGAAGGACCTGTACTGGGTCGCAACGCTACTAGACCCTCGGTACAAGCATAAAGTGTCAGAAATGTTACCAACATACCACAAGTCCGAAAAGATGCGGCATTTACAAACCAGCCTGCAAAACATGTTGTACAATGCTTTTAAGGGTGATGTCACTTCAGGAACTCATCAACATTCCAGGGGCAGAGGTGCCAGTAATCCTGCCACGAGCACACCTGCAAGGACAAAGCCCTTTGGCCGGTCTGTAACGTCAGACATGCAAATGTTTTTCTGTCCAAGGCAGCGCCACAACCCTTCTGGATCCACCCTCAAAGAACGCCTCGACCGGCAGGTAGCGGACTACCTGGCATTAACTGCAGATATCGACACTCTGAGGAGCGATGAACCCCTGGACTACTGGGTGCGCAGGCTTGATCTGTGGCCAGAGCTGTCACAATTTGCCATGAACCTCTTGTCTTGCCCAGCCTCAAGTGTGCTCTCAGAAAGGACCTTCAGTGCAGCAGGAGGGATTGTAACTGAGAAGAGAACTCGCCTAGGTCACAAAAGTGTCGATTACCTGACCTTTATTAAAATGAATGAGGGGTGGATCTCGGAGGGTTACTGCACGCCGGAAGACTTGTTCTGACTTCTATGCAGCTGTCCTTCTCTTCAAGCCTCATGACTCCACACACAGCTGTCCTTTAGCGTCCTCCTCCCTCCGCCACCGTTACAAACTAGGGTGCAAACCCTACTGGTTTAATTTTTTCTGGCCTCTGTGCTTCAGTGGCTGCAACCAAAAAAACTGGGCAAACAATGTCTACAAGGTCAACGTATGGCGAAAAATGACTATTTTCAGCATTTATATGGCATATTTTTTCTGGCAACTGTGCTTCAGTGGCTGCGTCCAAAAAAATGCATATTTTCTGCATTTATATGGCATAATTTTTCTGGCCTCTGTGCTTCAGTGGCTGCAACCAAAAAAATTTATATTTTCAGCATTTATATGGCATAATTTTTCTGTCAACTGTGCTTCAGTGGCTGCGTCCAAAAAAATGCATATTTTCTGCATTTATATGGCATAATTTTTCTGGCCTCTGTGCTTCAGTGGCTGCAACCAAAAAAATTTATATTTTCAGCATTTATATGGCATAATTTTTCTGGCAACTGTGCTTCAGTGGCTGCGACCAAAAAAATGCATATTTTCTGCATTTATATGGCATAATTTTTCTGGCCTCTGTGCTTCAGTGGCTGCAACCAAAAAAATTTATATTTTCAGCATTTATATGGCATAATTTTTCTGGCAACTGTGCTTCAGTGGCTGCGACCAAAAAAATGCATATTTTCTGCATTTATATGGCATAATTTTTCTGGCCTCTGTGCTTCAGTGGCTGCAACCAAAAAAATTTATATTTTCAGCATTTATATGGCATAATTTTTCTGGCAACTGTGCTTCAGTGGCTGCGACCAAAAAAATGACTATTTTCAGCATTTATATGGCATATTTTTTCTGGCCTCTGTGCTTCAGTGGCTGCGGCCAAAAAAACTGGGCAAACAATGCCTACAAGGTCAACGTCGTTGACCTTGTAGGCATTGTTTGCCCAGTTTTTTTGGCCGCAGCCACTGAAGCACAGAGGCCAGAAAAAATATGCCATATAAATGCTGAAAATAGTCATTTTTTGCCATACGTTGACTCAACGTATATGGCAAAAAATGACTATTTTCAGCATTTATATGGCATATTTTTTCTGGCAACTGTGCTTCAGTGGCTGCGACCAAAAAAACTGGGCAAACAATGCCTACAAGGTCAACGTATGGCAAAAAATGACTATTTTCAGCATTTATATGGCATATTTTTTCTGGCAACTGTGCTTCAGTGGCTGCGTCCAAAAAACTGGGCAAACAATGTCTACAAGGTCAACGTATGGCGAAAAATTACTATTTTCAGCATTTATATGGCATATTTTTTCTGGCAACTGTGCTTCAGTGGCTGCGTCCAAAAAAAACTGGGCAAACAATGTCTACAAGGTCAACGTATGGCGAAAAATGACTATTTTCAGCATTTATATGGCATATTTTTTCTGGCAACTGTGCTTCAGTGGCTGCGTCCAAAAAAACTGGGCAAACAATGCCTACAAGGTCAACGTATGGCAGTTGTTTAAAGAGAACAGTAGATTACTAGCCAGCAAAGCTACCTAAGCTAAAATGTCCCTCAAATCCCTGCAGACTTCTGTCCCTCCAATACAGAGCAGTATCAAGCAGATTACTAGCCAGCAAACTTACTATCATCTGTCCCTGAAATCACTAACAGCTCTCCCCCTACACTATCTCTTCCAAGCACACACAGGCAGATTTTTCAGATACATTTTTGCCCTTGATCCCCCTCTGGCATGCCACTGTCCAGGTCGTTGCACCCTTTAAACAACTTTAAAATCATTTTTCTGGACAGAAATGTCTTTTTTAGATGTTAAAGTTCGCCTTCCCATTGAAGTCTATGGGGTTCGCGAACCGTTCGCGAACCGCTCGCATTTTTGCGCAAGTTCGCGAATATGTTCGCGAACTTTTTTTCCGACGTTCGCTACATCCCTATTCGCCAAATTAAACCTGCCGAAGTGCTATGTTAGCCTATGGGGACCTTCTAGTCCATTTTTCCAAGTCTTTACACCTCGTACGCTAAAATCGTTCGAACGATTTTACTTCGGTGAAAAATCCTTCGACTTCGATATTCGAAGTCAAAGTATTTAAATTCGATGGTCGAATTTCGAAGTAAAGAAAACAAAGAGATCTGGATTTTGCCAAATGTTTCATTTATATTCTGTGATTTCTTCCCAAACATGTTGGAAATATTTTTTCATATTAAAAAATAAAAAAAAACTAGAATTTAGTTATGAGGTTCAATTCCTTAATCATAAAATGCAACTGCCCTATGCTCATAGGTTTATATTAAAGCTGTGTATAAAATAGCAAACACCCCATATAAATAAATATAAAGACATACAAATAAAACCCAGAAAAATGATGTAAACATAAAAATAAATGTACTTTTAGATGATGACTTTTTAGTGCCCATTTGCATAGTCTGGCTTATTAAGTAAATCATGAGAGGCCAAGCTTTTACAGCAGTTTTCTTTAGTTTACATTTTATTTCATTTTGTAGTCATGTTTTCTTAAATTTAACGTAAAATACACATTTGTACCATTTCTTTAAATTGTTCAATTATTTTGTTCAATAATTTTAAAAAGGAAAAAAGTCACAAAAATACATTTTTCCAAAGCAAACCTAATTCCAAATAATGTTTAGTTGCGGTAGGTTTAATTGGAAATAGTCATATCCAACCCAAATTAAAAATAAAATATAATTTTCAACAATTTCACAGTTTAAATTACTGCCTCTTCAGCTTTCTATCCTTTCTCTCCCTGTTTGACTTTTTCCTCTGCTTTATGCTTTCATTTTTCTTCATTTTATGAGGCCAATAAATTCTTCCATGAGAGGAAAGAGACTATGTGGCTTTCTTCTATTTGTTATTCTGAAATATTTAAGCCCTCTATAATAAGTAGCTCAAATTGCAACACTAAATAATAGCAAGTCCGGGGATTCTTTTTTTTTATTTGTATGTTTCAATTGGATTCCAATCTAATGACTTCCATTGTCTAGAAACCTTTGTGTCAGACAAATCAGTACGTCAAGGTGATGGGAAAAATATTGTTTTCAACCACTGGTTGATTACGTACAGGTCCCTCAATGATCATATTTTCAAGAACAGGAGTATGTTGGGACTGTATTCCACCAACATTAAAGAAAAACTGTTGGTTAAAACTTTTTCACACCTCCCCAATGGCCATTGGCCCACAGAATGCCTACTCTTTTACCCCTGACTTCCCATTCTTAATTCATTTGTCAATCCTTAAATTCATGGTATGGTTGCTAATCTTCATAATCTACTTATCTCATTTAAAGGGTATCAGACAACCAATACACAGCTCCATTAGTATATATGGGTTCTAATAGGCAGATAGTTCTCTTTCTTTGAATACAGTATAACATACCTCCCAACTGTCCCTTTTTCGGAGGGACAGTCCCTCTTTTTACAGCTCAACCCGCAGTCCCTCATTTGTACTGGAAAGTCCCTCTTTTCTCTGCACTGAACAGCCAGAAAAAGAAACAAAGTTTCTCACTTAATTGGCTTTTAGCAGAGAGCCCAGAACAGCCACAGGTGCAAATAAGATACTTTGTAACAATTTTGAGACACAAAAACACAGTTTAGATAAGGAGAAATATTTTCAAACTTTCATAACCTGCCAAATTTTGTATAACAAACATGGTAATTGGGGGGGTGGCCACAGAAAGGGGTGTGGTCAAAAAATTGCTGCGCTACATGCGGAAAAAAAATTTTGTCCCTCTTTTTACTTCCAAAATGTTGGGAGGTATGGTATAATACTGTGCATGTTTCTAAGGACATGTATAGATTATTGTGTTATGTATGGATTTTTCATTGCAGTTCATCCTTAACTTTCTATGTCTATTTTCTTGTTTGTTTTAGTATCAGTCCTTAACTAAGATGACTATAAGTGATTAGTCTGGTGGTCATCTTGAATGAAGAACTTCCTTTAAAGAACAATTTAAACCATCTTATTATCTGTTCCAATATAGTTTGAAAAATATTTTTTGCAAAAAGCCCAGAACCACAGATAAACATCTGTACATCTCTAACAGTGGGCTTACTGCCCTTTCAGTGTCCTCCAGAGCATCTTGAAGCATTTGTTTCACTCTCTTTACTTGGAATATTACTGTACTCTGCTACACTGCCAATGTAAAATGAAGTACTGGTGATAATCCCTGCTCATATATCCAGTATAGTACTGTAAGAGTACCTGTGCGGCGGGGTCATCCGCAGCGCCATCGGCGGGATGCCCGCCGCACCGTTCTTCTCTCTAGCCGTGTCAGCGTGTTTTGGCTGGCGCCGGCTCCTCTCTAGGGCACGCACAGCACACCTCCTTGTCATTTAAAGGCGCAGGCGCGCTGGCGTATGATGTCAGCGCGCAAAGGCGCAAAATTCAAATACTATTTAAAGCCGAATCTGTCTGTTTGAAATCGCCCGTGAAAGAACCTAGTTTCTAGTGGTGTCCTGAGCCTTGTGCATCTGATCCTGAATCTGTTTGTCCTGATTATCCGGTTTTGACTCCTGCCTGTTTCCTGACTATTCTGCATTCTGTATCCTGACCCTTGCCTGCCTACGACAACTCTTCCAGCTTAACCCCTTGATTGACAACCCAGTTTGACCCTTGCCTGCTTGACGTCTCTGATATTTGCCTGCCTCGACCCAGCCTGTCTGACCATCCGCCTGCCTAATCCTTTTGTACCGTGACCTTCGGCCCAAAAGACTCTGCTAACAGCCGTGCCCCTTTAGCCAGTCAGAACATCTCGCCTTGTACCCCTCGTTAAGTCAAGGTGGCACCCAAGTAAGCTGAGGGCTCCTCCCGAAGCCCAACGGTGGTCACACTACTGGTGAAGCCGAGCCGAGACCAGGGTACTTGGCACTTGTTCTGGTATTGGGTCCAGGCCGTGACAAGTACCCTTATTCCAGGGGCAGGTGTACAGCAGAAGATATGGAATTATCTTGTACTCTAAGTCAATTTAAAAAGTATTTATTGTTTTTTTAGGATATTAACATTATTACTCAATGATTCTGAGATATCTCTGGTTAAATGACAAACTGGAGCTCAATCAATCAACAAATTATATGAAAATCCATTAAGTAGATCTTCACTTGTGGTTCTCAAGGGATCCCTTGTATAACATCTGCTCTGTGTGGTTGCTTCTACCTGATAAGTTAACTGAGCATTCATTGACTCAATATATACTGTATATTGTCAGAATCACTTCCACAAATATAATCTTACTCCAGGGACCAACATCAAATTTATGTGCAAGAGCTGCCTTGTTGGTTATTATTATGGGCTATGAGAATCCCACTAAAGCTAGTTTTTAAAATCTAAGTGATTCAGTATTTCCTGTCAGCGGCAAGCCAATATTCCGTTATCTGTCCTTTCACAGGTAATAAATATAGAATGTTGCAGGCGGAGTACATTGTTTCTGAAATAAGGAAATAATACTTAAATTACGATTTATGGCTGATCTATTTCCAATTATTAAGGATGATTCCTATCTTGCAAAAACAAAGCCAAAGTCAAAACCCAACGTAAGTCTGTTTATATTCAACACTGAGATTCTTTTAAAAGGTCAAATATCCTTTATTTCTCATAATATTCAAGTGGAAACTAATGACTGCAAGTAACGTCTTGCATAAGGAATGTTGAAGTATCACTCTATGATATCTTTTAATAATTCATATTATTTCTTTCTAAAGGGGACATAAACCAGCATAATATCAAGATTTAATGTGTGATGGGAGATGTATCCCATTAACCATAGAAATGAATTCTCAACTCAACACAGCCCATTGAATATTCAAATCCCTCTAAGGGCCACCAGCCCAGTTGATTCAAGATGATCATTCAACGAGGCTTCTGCTTTCTCTGTTTATACTTTAATGTCTGTTCTTGGCTTCACATTATCATCACCAAAAGGCATTTGACAATTGCTTTCCAGTGCTGAACACCTAACTAGCTACATCTCTGAATTTATAAAGTTTAATTATAGTGTGGTATGGGCAAGAAAAAGCACACAGTAGTATCACTGTTAGATACTAATGACATGAATAATAAACAATTCTTGTCTAAAAATTCTCTTGCCCCCCCTTACTAAGTTGCCTATGTTGGAGAGCTAGGAAGTATTTAAAGGAGAAGTAAAGCCTCACTAAAGAAGTAGACTGGAAATATAGTACAGTATGTTTTTGGCTTCTGTACCAGCAAAAGCCAACCACAGGCCTTTAGCAGTAAAGATCTGTCTCCAAAGATGCCCCAGTAGCTCCCCATCTTCTTTTCTGCTTATTCACTGCACATGCTCTGTGCTGCTGTCACTTACTGAGCTTAGGGACCCACTCACACTATACAGTACACATAGAATCGAAATGTCACAATATAAGGCTGATTAGAAACTAATACAGATAATTACTACATATCAGCATCAGAATTTAATAATCAGTCCTGTAACATCAGCTTATATTACAGACCATCTTCATTTTCTGCTGGATAATTAGTGACGACCCCTAAGCTTAGCTTCTCAACAGCTGCTCAGAGCCCACTGAGCATGTGAGTGTCTTTAAGCTCCTCTTCTTTTTTTCCAAAATACTCATTGTTTTAAGTTCATTGCTTAAGCCAGCACCTATTTTATGGTCTAGTAATTCTACAGTTACATTCTGTAAGACTTGTTTATTAATCCATTGCCCTTTATTTGTTATTAGAATACTTTAAAGTGCTGTGTAACAAGCTGTAATTATATAAATAAATAATGATGATGATGACCATAATGACCCATCTCTCTGCAAATTCATTGCATAGTGTGATTGGGTTACTCAACCTTAACACGAAAAAAGAGCCAGACTGTAACGTAGTCAAGCACCCCTGCAATTTATAATGTATATAATGTGATTCAAATGTCTGTCATTAGTCGTGGCCAGTCCCTGTTGCACATGTTACTGAGATAATGAATTAGTTGCCTGGTGGTCAATGCCAAGGGCACAGTTTGACAGCTAAAATTCTGTTGTTAGGCTATGTATTCTGATGTGTAAATTAGATTACAATTAGTAACAATTCAGGCCCTGTGCAAGATCTTTCTCAAGACTTTGAGAAAGACATCCACAATATTCACTATTAAATTCTTTGGATAAATTCTTTGGATAAATGTTAAGATCCAAGATCCTCCTCTGGGATGAACCTTGACAGATGACTAAAGGCTCATGACTTGTGTCTCCTCATATACTTTTCATTATAAGATTTATCTTTGGACATAAAACCATACTTTGTGTATAAGATTGAATACAACATCCAGCATTGCAAGTAAAAGTGAATAGACAACTAGTAGAGCTTGCCTTATGTTTAATACTGATTGGATTATATAAAAACATCTGGTATCCTGACCAACCCTAACCAAAGTGATTCTCAGTTTTCTACATCTGAGTTTCTGCTCTGTTGTCCTATCAGGTTTAACTACCAGGCTAAAGTAGGTCAAAAGGTATGCGGTTGTTATTGTCAATAAGAAAAAATATTGTTGCGGTCATTAAGCTTTATTACGGTTAGGACCACTCTGGGTTTATTGTCAGAGACAATTTGTTTGTTTTGACATGAGGATTCATGGGCAGCAAGTTGTCACCAAGGGTATAAAAAAATTCTGATTCTTAAAAGTTCCTGTAGAACACATGTAGCATTAAATGACAAACTTTGTCATACTGGGGAATTTGGCAAAACATCCTTTTGGTTCCTCAAGGCAAATAGCAAGTGATAAGGAATTATGAATACCTGTATGCCATAGGTGCATAAAATATAGCCGCCCCTGTATCTGGGCTAGTATGTATGGCTAGAACACATAAGACTAGTGGTTGTCCATATTTTTTAGTTAAAGCCCACCTTTGGTCACCTCTCAACTCATGAAATGGGTATAAAAGTAGGAAAATATGTATGTATCAAACATTCAGGCATAGTTAGAATATCAAGGACAGCAAATACATGTTTACCCCAAATGGCACCCTGACTCCACTTCAAATTAGACTTGTGGTTAGATCTAGGAGAGCAAATAACCATTCTCAACAATTCTAACCCTAACTATTATTTAGACCAGTGATCCCCAGCCAGTGGCTCATGAGTAACATGTTGCTTTCCACTTCTATTGATGTTGATCCCAGTGGCAACATAGTAAGTGCCCAATTTAAAATTTCTAACGTAAATTCAAGTTTTGGAAGCATGAAGACACAGGTTTACTCTAACAGAGCCTCCTGCAGGCTAACGGTCCACATTCCTTATTTGGCATTCCCAAGGATCTTTTGATCACTTGTATGGCTCCCCAACAGTTTTTATATTTGAATGTGGCTCACGGGTAAAAAAGGTTAGGAACTGACCCTAACATGTCCCCTCTATTTATAGACCTGTGTCTGCCCTGCAGTGACATCAGAAAAGGGGCGGGCGCGAGTCTATAAATTTAGTGACCAGAAGCCGGCAGTGCTAGGTCTTGGGCAGGGAGAGCAGGAGAAGAGCTCAACCCCAACCCAAAGATTTTGTGCAGGAGCCGGCCCAAACCCACGAGTTTAGTGGGTTTCAGGCCGGCCTGCACATCACTATTAGGAACCCCTATAGACTACTTTGTGCCAATCTATCATGCCCATTTTCATTTTCATTTGTGTGTATCTCTTGCCTACCAATCTATTACCTTCTGCTATCAGTAGGATATGATTCATGAGGTCAAAGGCTGATATGGACATTTTCTGTCCACCTTGGCCCCTCACTGAGGCTGGGTGTCCAGCGCAAATATTCCCTGGACTTGTGTAGTGTAATGTATTTGCTGTAGCATATACGTCCATTGTACTTTAACTTCCCGCCGTATGCAAATTGCGCAACTTCGCCAGCATTTGGCGACCAATATTGCTAAAATAATGTGTGATATAACATTGCACTTTATATATACAGGTATGGGACCTGTTATCTGAAACCCCATTAACCAGAAAGCTCCAAATTACAGTCTGGCCATCTCTCATAGGGATTCACTAATGGACGAAGTGGCTAACGCTAGCGACAATTCGCCAGCATTAACATCCGCAGAGACATCACCTATTCACTTACAGGCATCAATTTGCTAGCGAAAGAGACTGCCACTAGCGTTCGTTCGCACTCTATCAACAGGCGACTTTTCGCTAGGTCGTTACTCTGCAAATTCCATAAAGTGTGAATTTTACTGAATGTTACCTCTTTCGCCAGATTTGACTTCGCCACCTCAGACCAGGCAAAGTGCTTAAAAGCAGCTAGTTCTTCCTCACTCACTTTGCTCTAAAGTTCAAAAAATGCTGGCGACTTTTCCTTTTTTTAAGTTGGATTGGCTGCAAAAGTCCTAACATGAACTTTTTTTTGGGTAACTGGTTTACTCCAGACATTTTATAACATATGGAACATTAATTTTACAGTGGACTCAAGTGTAGGGCATTATATTAACTCTCTTGTCTTTATTAAAGTTCCGTGGACATTTTTAATAAAAAGTGGTAACTTCCAGCATTTGCACCAACATTTATAATAAATACCTCCATAAAACTTTAGATTTCGCGCCATATGCAAATTGACCTAAGCGCAAGATCATTAGCGAATTTTCACTAGGCACAAACGAGCGCTAGTGCATCTTCGCTATGAAATGCTCGCAGTGCTGAAGTAATGCTAGTGAAAAGTCGCCAACCTTCGCCGCCCAGAACAAAACTTTCCATATTAGTGAATTGGCATAGTCGTATCGCATTTGCGCCTGGCGAAGTGGTGCGAGGTGTTCGAATCTGCCCCGTAGATTCCATTTTAAGCAAATGATGCAGATTTTTAAAAATTGTTTCCTTTTTTGTCTGTAATAATAAAACAGTAACTTGTTCTTGATCCCATCTGAGATATAATGAATCCTTATTGGAGGCAAACCCATCCTACTGTGGTTATTTAATGTTTAAATTATTTTTTAGTAGACTAAGGGCAGAGACACACGTGGAGATTCGGGGATATTTAGTTGCCCGGTGACAAATCGCGACTAATCTCCTGAACTGCCTTCCCGCTGGCTAGAATCTAAATCGCCGGTGGGATGGCACTCAGAGTGCTTTGTTTTCCGAAGTCGCCCGAAGTTGCCTCACGAGGAAACTTCAGGCGACTTTGGAAAACGAAGCTCTCCGAGTGCCATCCGCTAAATCGCCAGCAGGATGGCTCTCGGAAAACATACTTTTCCAAAGTCTTCAGAAGTTGCCTCACGAGGACTAATCTCCCTAAATCTCCACGTGTGTCTCTGCCCTTAAGGAATGGTGATCCCAATAACAAAAAGATTCCTTATCTGTAAAGCCACAGGTCCCGAGCATTCTAGATAACAAATCCCAAACCTGGCTATATATTATCACACCTAAATGAATCAAGCTTCATCATTTTTACTTTCAAACCTGAGAGTAATACCTTAGCGAGCTCTGCTGTGTCAACATGGTACAGTCTACATTCTTTCTGAATACAATTTTATGCAGGTCATGTCAATAAGTGTCGGAATCATTAATTCAGAACAATCTGCATAACCCAAGGGCCTGAAAAATAGCCAAACGTACTTAATTATTCCTTAAACAACCAAGTCAATAAAACTTTAGTGGGTTATCACACTAAATGAAGACATTTAAATAGACTGTACTTAGTTTATATGGTGAAATGTTGAACTATTGTTTGTGTTGTAGTCACATAAATAACCTCATTTTTAAATCTTTATCTCGCAATAGAAAATTGATAAATAACATTTCAATTGATTTAGTGCAGGCTAGTTAAAAATGGGCATCTTACAGTAATGTGTTACATTTTTTGTTAAACGGACATTGAAACTCGGTGTATTCCACAATAAAAGTTATTAGTGGTGTAAAATATTTCAGGATTAGTTCTTGGATGATTTAGGAGAAGGAAAGAAAATCCATAGTTGCCTTCAAGTACAGAAAACAATTGCAAGTATAGGATTTATTACCCGGAATGCTTGGGACCTGGGGTTTCCTGGATAAGAGATATTGCCATTACTTGAATTATTATACCTTTATGTAATAAAAGGTACTCTTAAGGTGGCCATAGACGCAAAGATCCGCTCATTTGGCGACATTGCCAAATGAGCGGATCTTTCCCTGATATGCCATTAACAAGCATGGCTACTGTATATCGGGGGTAATCTGAACGTTCGGCCGTATTATCCGATTACGATGCACAATGGGCTCCGGCTGGATCGGTCGGGATAAAATTCAAACCTGTCCGATCGAACATACGACCGATCTCCACCGGACGAAAGATGTCGGCACTCTCCACACACGATCCGAAAATCGTACAAATCCTCAATTAGTACGATAGTATCTGTGCGTCGATGGCCAGCTTAAAGGAGAAGGAAAGCTACAAGACAGTTTATTGCCAACAGATTAGCAACAATAGTGCAAGCTAGAACACTATATGTATTCTGCGGAATGCTTCACCATACCTGAGTAAACAGCTCTAGACACTGTCTCTGTTTGTTTAGGATAGCAGCTGCCATATAAGCTTGGTGTGACATCACTTCCTGTCTGAGTCTCTCCCTGCTCACTCATAGCTCTGGGCTCAGATTACAGCAGGGATGGGAGGAGGGAGGGGGAGAGGAGCAAACTGAGCATGCTCAAGCCCTAGCCCGGGAGGTTTATGCTGAAAACAGGAAGTCTGATACAGAAGCCCATGAGTACACAATAAAAGGAAAGAAATGCTGTGTTTCTTTTGACAGAGAACTCAGAGCAGCACTACTTTGAGGGTTTACTGGTGTATTTATAAAGACCTTTCTGATAAAGTTTACTTAATTTTAGCCTTTCCTTCTCCTTTACGGGTGATCATTCACGGGGAAAAATTAAATCTGCCGATATCGGTCCTTTAGGACAGAGACATGCTCAGATTCGGGGAGACTAGTGACCCAGCTACAAATCTCCTCTTCTTTGGGCAACTTATCTCCTTGAACTGCCTCCTGCAGGCTAGAATTTAAATTGCCAGCGGGAGGGCAATCGGTGCGCTTCATTTTCTGAAGTCGCTCGAAGTTGCCTCACAAGGAAACTTCAGACGACTTCGGAAAACAAATCGCTCTGAGTGCCACCCTGCTGGTGATTTCGATTCTTGCCAGAGGGAGGCAGTTCAGGGAGATAAGTCGCCCTGAAGAAGAGGCGATTTATCATCGGATGACTAAATCTTAAAGTGTGTCTCTGCCCTTAGACCGATACACAGCTTATTTACCCCTGTAGGGGGTGTTGTGACAGATTTCCCTGATCGATATCTGACCAAGATATCAATAGGCAAAGTATCATTTTTCTTTGCGATCGAGGACCACATTGGCTAGTTGATGCAGTCCTCTTCCTGTCTGTGCCTATTCTCAGCATTGTAATTAACCCAATATCCTTTGGTGGTGACCTTGCCAAACGAGCGGATCTTATAGTGTATGGTAGGGATGTAGCGAACGTCGGAAAAAAAGTTCGCGAACATATTCGCGAACTTGCGCAAAATTGCGAGCGGTTCGCGAACGGTTCGCGAACCCCATAGACTTCAATGGGAAGGCGAACTTTAACATCTACAAAAGACATTTCTGGCCAGAAAAATGATTTTAAAGTTGTTTAAAGGGTGCAACGACCTGGACAGTGGCATGCCAGAGGGGGATCAAGGGCAAAAATGTATCTGAAAAATCTGCCTGTGTGTGCTTGGAAGAGATAGTGTAGGGGGAGAGCTGTTAGTGATTTCAGGGACAGATGATAGTAAGTTTGCTGGCTAGTAATCTGCTTGATACTGCTCTGTATTGGAACAAAAAAATAAATAAAAGCAGTCCTTACAAGGACTACTGTTATTGCAGCAGTCAGCAGATGAGATCAGAAGCAGGACAGCTGCCCACTGCAGCTACATACAGAGCACTGCAGTAGAAGGTAGATTACTAGCCAGCAAAGCTACCTAAGCTTAAATGTCCCTCAAACCCCTGCAGACTTCTGTCCCTCCAATAACAGAGCAGTATCAAAACGATTACTAGCCAGCAAACTTTCAACTGTCCCTGAAATCACTAACAGGCAGCAGCTCTCTCCCTACACTATCTCTTCAGCACACACAGGCAGAGTGAAAAAAAGCTGCAGGGCTTCGGTTTTTATAGGGAAGGGGAGTGGTCCAAGGGAGAGCTTCCTGATTGGCTGCCATGTACCTGCTGGTCTGGGGTGAGAGGGCAAAAAAAAGCGCCAACAATGGCGAACCCAAAATGGCGAACGTCGCGCGACGTTCGCGAACTTCCGGCGAGCGCGAACACCCGATGTTCGCGCGAACAAGTTCGCCGGCGAACAGTTCGCGACATCTCTAGTGTATGGCCACCTTAAGTTTGCCCAATAGCAGTAACCCAAAACAACCAATCAACAGGTAGAATTTAGTGGTCCCCTGTTTAAAAGCAAATATCTTATTGGTTTCTAGGGGCTACTGTTCCTGGGCATTTATTACATCTGCTGAAAAGCATTTAAACATTAAATAAACCCACTAGAATTGCCATCAACATGGATTTATGTTGCTTAGTCCCCATCAAGTACAAGCTATTGTTTTATTACGACAGAGCAAAGAGTGATTATTTTTAGAAATTATAATTATTTGCCTAAAATTGATTCTATGGAGATGATCCCCCTGTGATTTGGAGCTTTCTGCATAATGGGTTTCCGAATGAGGGATCGCATACTTTATTTTCATATTTAAACAATTTTTAAATGAATTTCCAATAAAAAAAAATCAATGAATAAAAATGCACTGATCAGACCCACCTTTTACTCTTGCAGAGGTAGTCAATCAGAGGTGCAATTTTTTGAGCATAAAAATTTAGCGGATGTACCAATGTCAAAGTAAGTTCCCAAATATTTACCTCTGATCAGAATGAAAGGGCTGACATTATTGTGCTATTATAAGTGCTTTATTTAGACCAAAACATATGGCATTGAAGAGGCAGATTGTTATTATTATTATTAGTTAAAGGTTGAGACATATCAATGTATGATCTTTATGTCACTCACATTTTCTTGCAACCATTGCTTTTTCTCCAAAAATAACTTTTTTTATTGTGAAAATTTGAGCAAAATAAAGATCCTCTTGCGCAGGGGTCTCCAACCTCTTTTACCTGTGAACCATATTCAAATGTAAAAAGAGTTGGGGAGCAATACAATCGTGAAAACATGTCCTGGGGTGCCAAATAAGGGCTGTGATTGGATATTTGGTAGCCCCTATGTGGACTGGCAGCTACAGGAGGTTCTCTTTGGTCTTAAATCTAGTTTTTATACAACCAAACTTGCCTCCAAGTCAGGAATTCAAAAATAAGCCCCTGCTTTGAGACCACTGGGAGCAACATCCAAGGAGTTGGTGAGCAACATGTTCCTCACAAGCCACTGTGTGTGGATCATAGTTCTTGGGTTTTCTTAAATCAATAAGCCCGAACTTCGACTAATAATAAACCTGACCAAAGTGTCCAAAATAACCCCTTCCTTAAACAAACTAACTATGCAATCACCTGATAAGTGCTTGTGGCAGTATTAGTCAGTTCTGAAAAATCAGAAAGATGTTTTTTCAGCAACTATAGCCTGACACTGGATACTTGGGGGCAGATTTATCAAGGGTTGAATTGAAAATTAGAATTTATTTTCGTGTAATTCAACTAGGGAATAGTCGATTTGAGTTTTAAAAAAATTAGAAATTAGAATTTTGAAATTTATCATGTACTGTCCCTTTGAAAAATCGAATTCGATTCAAATTCGATTCAAGTTTGCAGGTTGATCCAACTCACCCAAATGTAAAAAATTCTAATTTTTTTAATAAATTTTGATTGGTCTTTTTTTCCCGAGTTTTTAGAAACTCCCATAAACTCGAAATTTGACCCTTGATAAATCTGCCCTTTGGAGTACTTTCAAGGGGTGGTTCACCTTTACCTTCTGGTAACATACGCTTCTGGTATGTTATAGAATGGCCAATTGTAAGCAACTTTTCAATTGGTCTTCATTATTTATGTTTATTGTTTTTTAATTATTTGCCTTTTTCTTCTGACTCTTTCCAGCTTTCAAATGGGGGTCACTGATACCATCAGAAAAAAAAAACTAAAACGTACTGTAAGGCTACAAATGTATTGGTTATTGCTAATTTTTATCACTCATTTTTATTCAGACCCTCTTATATTTATATTCCAGTTTAGTATTCATTAAGTAATGCTTGGTTGCTAGGGTAATTTGAGATCTAGCAATTAGATGGCTGAAACAGCAAACTGGAGAGCAGCTGAATAAAAAGCTAAATAACTCAAAAAGCACAAATAATAAAAAAATGAAAACCGACGTAAAAATCTGAATATTACTCTTTACACCATATTAAAAGTTAACTCAAAGGTGAGCAGCCCCTTTAACACTGTGTTTCTGAGTTACTTAAAAACATGGCACCTGAAGTGCCTAAAACAAAGTGAGTGAAGAGAAAGGGCCTGTATTCAGGTTTTTTGATGGGCCCCTTTTCACCCCATTCCAGCACTGACACAAAATACTTTGCACAATATCAGTGTAAAGCTGGCCTTACACGGGCACACGGGACAGACCGAGTCGGCAGCTTATTGGCCCGTGTGTAGCCAATCGATATCTGGATGAAAGTCAGCCAGCTGTCGATCGGGCAGGTTAAAAAATCCTGTTGGATTGCGGCCGCATTTGTGCTTTTAAAGGAGAAGGAAACCTAGTCGGCGCAAAAACCCTCCCCCCCTCCCGTGTGTTGCCCACCCTCCCTCCTACCCCCTGGCCTACCCGTCCCACTGGGCAAATGCCCCTAACTTGTTACTTACCCTTCTGCGCAGGTCCAGTCCAGGGAGTTCACAGACGACATCTTCTTCCACGTGATCTTCTTCCTGCTTTGAACGGCGTTTTGGCGCAAGGACAGTAGGAGCATTTCGCCGGTACGGATCTACTGCACATGCGCCAAAAGTCACAAAGTTTTCCGATGACTTTTGGCGCATGCGCAGTAGATCGTACCGGCGAAATACTCCTACTGCGCATGCGCCGGTCAAAGCAGGAAGAAGATCGCTTGGAAGAAGATTGCGTCGCTGAACTCCGTAGACTCGACCTGCGCAGAAGGGTAAGTAACAAGTTAGGGGCATTTGCCCAGCGGGACAGGTAGGCCAGGGGGGAGGAGGGAGGGCGGGCAACACACGGGAGGGGGGGAGAGTTTTTGCGCCGACTAGGTTTCCTTCTCCTTTAAACGGTCCCGTGATCCGACTGCCCGAATCGGATGCATTATGATCCAATCGTTGGGCCCTAGGGCCCACAATCGAATCAGCTCGATATCGCCCACCTCAATGTGGGCATAGCAGGGAGAGATCCGCTTGTTTGGTGACGTCGCCAGTGGATCTCTACGTCTTTGGCCATCTTAAGTATAATGATAAAAGTGCAATGTGTCCCTGGGAGCAAAACACATCTGCTATTATACAGTACTCCAGCAGCAGATCTGACTGCTAATCACAATTAAAACACAAGTCTACATCATGCCTAAAATGCCTCTATATGTCAAAACATACAAGATAAGAGTTAAATACTTCCCATTTAATCAAACATGTCACACTTGTATTTTGCCTTTCAGATGATGTAAAAGTAATTTGTTGCTGCTGCCTCTGGGACACAAACAATCTTTATTCATGAGTGGTGAGAACCGGGAGGAGAGTGAAGCGAGTGAAGCACAGTTTTAGGAAAAATGTTGACAATTACAGACTGGCAAACAGAACCGAAATGCTCCGAGGACTCAAGTAATTTTCATGATTTCCCATGCAAGGTGAGCCCTGACAAGATAAGGTCTGTGGTTAACGGCACCCAGCTAGGATACATCACAGTCACTTCCAGTACTGGATACTGTCCAAATGGCCATTACCTGATATTTATCATAATAAAAGCAAACCACCTGTTTCCTACTTGCAAAAGAAGAAATGTCTTTCACAGATAAATGTGCTACTCTTTCTAGACAGTAAAGAGTAAGGGGCAGATTTATCAAAGGTTGAGGTGAATTTTCAAATGACTTTCAATCTATCTTTCGTGTACTTCGACTAGGGAATAGTCCAAATTCGATTCGAATTTGAAAAAAATGCAAAAATTCGAATATCTAAATTTATCATGTACTGTCTCTTTAAAAATTCGACTTCAACCATTCGCCATATAAAACCTGGTGAATTGCTGTTTTAGCCTATGGGGGATGTCCTAGAACCTACTTGGAGCCAATTGGTGGACTTTGAAAAATCTAAGGTTTTTTTTGAAAAAATTTGAATTGAATTCGAATGCGCTATTCCTTCGATTCATATGATTCGAAAACGTACCTATTTGACAAAAAAAACCTTGGACTTAATTTCGGTTGGTGTCAAAATTGACGCAGGCGACAAAATTAATGCGGCATCAAAATTTGTGTTTTGCCAAGCACAACGGGACAAATTCACTGTTCTGGGGGTCATTTATTAACACTGGGCAAATTTGCCCATGGGCAGTAACCCATGGCAACCAATCAGATTGCTGCATTCATTGTTCTACTTGCAGTTGGTTTCAAAAAGCTGCTACAGTATCACTAGTGATGGGTGAATTTATTCGCCAGGCGCAAATTCGCGGCAAATTTGCACAATTTGCCACCGGCAAATGAATTCACAATAATGGCCTCTGGGTAAATAAAATGGATGCCGCTGTCAAAAACGAGACACCGCCACTTTGCACATTTTTTGCCGTTTTGCAAATTTCGCTGGAAATTCGCAAATTTTTCAACGAAGAGAAACAGCGCAAATTCGCCCATCAATAAGTATCACCCATTTGTACATTTATAACTGCTGACTTTTCTTCTTTTATTGGGAAACATTTACAACATAAGACTAAGACCCTGTTGAATAAGAAACCAAGGTCACACTCATTTTTATTGGGTCTACAAGACCATGTTCTTCTGCTAGAAAACACATATATCTGCCATAAATACAATGGAGCAGTGACTTGTGCTATAGACTATCGGTACATGGATATTACTCCAAAGTTCAATTAATGGCATGACGGAAGGCAAGTTTATGAAACATGAAGACACAACTGTACCTAAGGATGGCCAATTTTTTGACGCCTTGTTTCGCTGCGGAAATGATGCCCATAGGCTTGTATGGCGTTACGCGTCAAAAAAAATGACCCACGTAGACTTTAAAGGGCGTCGACAACATTTCGCCGGCGGTGAATTTTTGTCGAAACCAAATGTGTCAAATTCGTTTATTAACAAGTCCCAGGAAGATGTTTCACCAGTCCTCCAACTGGCTTTCTCAATACAGAATAACTTGTACATAGGATCTTGCTTCGCTATATATCCTCTGGAATGTTGCTCCAATCAACATAATCTGTTTATCATAATCCACAATGATGTCATTAAATTAGGTGGTGATTGTATTAGCAAGATTGAAGTCTTATTAAACCTTCCAGTGAGATGTGCCAAAACAGAATTGTATGTGGCAGACAATAGATGTTGCACCCCCTTGGTTTTTCAGTTTTTACATATATGGCTTCTTTAAAGCCTCTTTTGAACCAGTCGCTCTCCCGGTCTAGAATCTGGACTTGGCAGTCTTCAAACGTGTGTCCTTTTTCTTTTGGATTCCAGAGAATATATAGCGAAGCAAGATCCTATGTGCAAGTTATTCTGAATTGAGAAAACCAGTTGGATGACTGGTGAAACTTCCTCAAGAAAAAAACACAGCAAGTCCAGTTGATTTGACTTATTTCTATAGATATACCAAGAACTGGATGAATGAGAACTTTCACAAACAAGTCCCAGGAACTTTTTGATGCTTATGTGGCTCTTCATCACTTTTGATGCATGGAAAGGGCGAAAAAGGATGAAGACCTTTGAATTATAAAAACATGTCAGCAGTACTGTTTTTAATGATAGAAGATACTAAGGGGGTTATTTATCAAAGGTCAAGTGTCGAGCTTTTTATACCTTGAATGAACTCCCATGAACTCACAACTCGAATGGTATCTTATTTAAGCAAATCTTGGATGGACAAAAAAACCTGATTCTGTGAGTTTGAGACCCGAAAACTCGAATTAATCAAGATTTTGGCAAAAAAAACCTTGAATCATTAGAGTTTTCGGGCAAAACCCTCCAAAAAAATCTCAAACATCATGTAGCCTGTTAACTTCTTCAAATGGTTCAAGGGACCTCTGCCATTGACTCCGACATGACCTTGACAGGTTTTAGTGTATTTTCAGAATCAAGCCTTTACCAGGGTCGAGGTAGAATTTGTGTTTTTTTTTTTAAAAAAAAAACTTGAAAATTTGAGCTTTTTTTAACCTGAAAATGTGAGTTTTGACCAAAAATACAAATCAACAACTGGAATGGAAACACAACTTGAACCTTAATAAATCTGTCCCTAACTGTTCATTTATCAGTAAGTAAAAAGGTCAATAGGTTAAAATCAGCACAGTTTGGGCAAATTACTAATTTACTGTAGGTAAAATATGTAACTCAATGCTGCTTAAAAGAGAATTGGTTTCCAAGATTAAAAAATAATCATATAATAGAACCATGTACTGTGGCAGCAGCTTGGCCTGAAAAGTTACTACTCTGCATTTAACATAGAGATGGGCTGATGAGCTCCAGAGATATTCTGGCAAACCCGATGGAATTGACTGCTTGTGAGATGAGCTCGAGGGATATCATGGCCTAGTTATGAAGTGGGTTACCTCTTGTTGGCTAATTTGATTAGCATAGTCCATAGGATGGAAGCTACATTAATCTGTCATCACGTTCCCAGCCTGTTAGTTTCCCAGTTGAGTCTTGAGGAAGAATCATGTGGCATTCCCCATTGAAGCTTATAGTTCATGCATTGAAATCCAAAGTATGGGGCTGCCTGAGTCAAAATGATTTATAGAGGAACATGATTAGGGTGGGAGCGAGGGATACAAAGGAAATTGGTGGAAAAACATGTATTGCACTCTGTCTGCGTAGTTTTTTCTTTTACCGATGGAACTATTGACTGGTAGCAATAAATAGGTGCTCTGGAAATTTTTTTTGTGTTGTTCATTAGGGCATTTGAGGGGTACTCTTTTACTGTATTACTATAAAGTTGAGTCTAGTAAGGTCCATCCATGACAAAGAACAGTGAAGAGGTAACATGGGGAGGCCTGCTTATCAACATTCTGATCTTGGTGGTTTTAGATGTTTTAGAAACCACAAAAAAAATAATTTCCTAACTACAAACACCGAGTAATTTATGAGTAATAAAAATGTGGAACTAATCCAAACACTAATGTTGTATAAATGTTGTATAAATTGTAACAAATTTTTTTTCAGCATTCCACCTTATACAATTGTCAGTGCCAAAGCCATTGTTTTGCAGTTTATATTTTACCTGTCAAAGTTTAATTACAGTCCTGTTTTGAAAGGGCTTTTGTTGAATAGTAGCTGTGGCACTTTATCAGGTCCAAGAGTTACTAAAATTTGTCGTGTCACATCACTTTTTAATATATACTCAGTAAGCAAAGGCTTTTGGCTCCATACAGAGAGCAGATCCACCTCCAAAGATCAGAAGAAAGGGGCAAATTAATAATATATATTTTAATAATATATATATGTTTTAAATTCTTTCGATTTTAATACTTTTCAGCATGTGATGGTATAAAAGTTATTGTCGATTGTTAGCAAGGGATCTACGGTTAAAGTTGAGTGAATGTAAAGTGAAATGTCTCTGAGGGACAGAGAGTGTTAAGAAATAGGAAAGAGCTGTATAAACTTGAACAATACAAACAACAAATGTTGATTACAGCTTTTTTTCCCATGTTCGATCCCATGAAAGATAACTTATCAAACCCTTGTAGTTGCTTCTGTTGCTCCAAATTCCAGACTTTTTTGCCGCTAGTCAAGGGAAGGCAGTTGTGTTCTTTTTGTATATATTGAATTGTGTAAAAGTGGCCATACACAGAGAGATCCGCTCGTTTGGCGATGTCGCCAAATGAGTGGATCTCTCACCGATATGCCCACCTTGAGGTGGGCAATATCGGGCTGATCCGATCGTGGGCCCTAGGGCCCAACGATCGGATCCTAATGAATAGCAATGGGCAGTCGGATCGCGTGACCGCATCAACGAATAGATGCGCCCTTGATCTGACGGGATTTTTCGTCCCATCCGATCAAGATCTGCCCGACTTTTGGCCAGATCTCGATCGGGGAAGCCTGTCGGGGGGCCGCATTCATGGGCCAATAAGCTGCCGACACGGTCTGTCTGCAGCTTTTAATGGTCCGTGTATGGCCACCTTAAGGGTCCGGTAACACGCTCAGATTCAGGGAAATTAGTTGCCCTGCGACAAATCTCCTCTTCTTCGGGCGACTAATCTCCCCGACCTGCCTCCCATCGGCTAGAATGTAAATCACAGGCGGATGGCACTCGGATCGCTTCATTTCCGAAGTCACCCAACGTTTACTCGTGAGGCAACTTCTGGCAACTCTGGAAAACAATCGCTCTGAATGCCATCCCGCCGGCAATTGACGATTTGTCGTGACGAAGAACAAATAGAGCAAAGAAAGAATTTTACACACGTAAGGAACAGAACCTTTTCAGATGCAGCTTTATTGGTCTACCTTTCTTTGTCCTTTAAGATGATGGTATAAAACCCTCCGGCAGGCTGGTACACATTTACTTCATCCCAGTATAATTCTTTACTCTTTAAGACAAAGAGTAACAATTCTACGCCAGGCTTCAAGTGTAACATATTTCGAGCAATTTCCTCCTATTTGATTCAGCATCAGTGATTCTATTAAATTTGATTGAACTTACAATCTTTTTTTTTTACAACTTGCAGATATACATGTAAATATTTATTTGAATACATAAGGACTGTGAAATATTCCACTCGCTGAAACTTGAATAAAAATAATCTTCTCAACGCCGGTGTTTTTATTTGAATTTTCATAGGTAATAAATGCAGAGCGATTTTTTTTTTTTCTGCGCAATGACCCGGTGTTCCATTGACTTAACAAAAACATTTTAAGGTTCCATTAGAGTGAGCTAAAATTCAATCATTATGCAGTGTGCCGGCTAATGTAATAAATGTATTCAGTCATATATTTTTCATTATATGCAATATATATGTTTGTACAGCTAGGCAGTTTCCATAATCTTGTCTTCTTGATTAAAGGGGATATGAGCCATCCGTTAAACTTTACTACTGCACAATCTGTCTCTCCAAACAAGCAGCACAAACTTAGAGCAACACTAAACCCTATACTACTGCACTGGTCAACCACACCAGATACAAATCCCAGAATACTTTAATATATTCATATCAAGTTTAAGGCATGCTGGGAGCTGTAGTTCAGGGATGTATTCTTAAAGCAACATTGCTCAATAAAATGAATAGAAAGATGAGTAATTAACATCCCAGAATTATCCATCATAGCTAACAATTCCACTATCACTGCCTCTCCCCAGGCCCGGTGCCTTGGGGTTATCCTAGATTCTGCCCTGTCCTTCACTCCTCATATCCAGTCACTTATTTAATCATGTCACTTCCACCTAAGGAATATATCCAAAATATGATCATTTATCACCCAAGATGCTACCAAAATTCTTATTCACTCTCTCGTCATATCACGTCCAGACTACTGTAACTCTCTTTTAATTGGCCTCCCCCTCCA
The DNA here is from genome assembly GCA_038501925.1 of Xenopus petersii. NCBI lineage: Eukaryota > Metazoa > Chordata > Amphibia > Anura > Pipidae > Xenopus > Xenopus petersii. The sequence continues at coordinate 125,848,069 of CM076684.1, forward strand.
GAGACTGTCACCTCTCCAGTCCATAATGAACACTGCTGCGAGGCTCATACACCTCACCATCGCTACTCCTCTGCCTCGCCATTCTGTCAATCCCTACATTGGCTTCCGTTACCTTTCAGAATCAAATTCGAATTAATGACCCTGACATTCAAAGCACTTCATAACTCTGCCCCAGCCTACATCTCTGAACTCATCTCTATATACTCACCTAACCGCTTACTACGCTCCTCTACTGACCTGCTACTCAACTCTTCTCTCATTGCCTCCTCACATGTTCACATTCAAGATTGTGGAAAGGCTGCACCCCTCCTCTGGAATTCTCATCCACAATCTGTCCGACTATCTCCCAACCTTACTGCTTTCAAAAGATCTCTTAAAACACACTTTTTTAGAGAAGCCTACCCTCACTCTGCTTAACTACCAAATGCAATACCACATACAGTACTACAACTCTCACTCACTTAACTTTGATCCTGCCCACTCCCACACATTGTGTCTTATTCCCTTCCCTTTAGATTATAAGCTCTTTTGTACAGGGCCTTTCTCACCTCTTGTACCGGTATTGGTTGTGATATATGTAACTCCATGTTTTATGTATGTAATTAATGTGATTTTTTTGTATAAACACATTTACTTTACAGTGCTGCGAAATATGCTGGCGCTATATAAATAAATGTTAATAATAATAATAATAATTAAAAGTAGAAATAACAATAGATTTGTAGCTTTACAGAGCATTTGTTTTTATAGATGGGGTCAGTGACCTGCATTTGAAAGCTGGAAAAAGGCAAATAATTTAAAAATATATAAAAAAAAACAAATTATAAAGTTGATTAAAACTGGCTGTTCTTTAACATAATAAAAATTAACTTAAAGGCAAAGCACCCCTTTAATTCTGTTTTAATGATCCAACAATGGGTTTCTAGAGGCAAGCTGTCACATCACATATAGATAACAGTAATGATAATGAGTTGCAGTTGAGCCTAAAATAGTTGTTTCCTATAAACATAGCAATACTAATTAAAGTCAAAACAGCACAGACCTTTTAAGACTGACCTAATCAAACAAGATCCATCATATCCTGAATTATGTATCATTTAATAACCATTGGAATTATGTACAGTGTCCAATCATCTTGTGCTCTCAGTCTCCGTATATAAGGAATTTATGATCCAGGAAAACACATGGGAGTTAGAATGGTAAATAGACAACCCTCTCACCTTCCACAGTGATTGGTCCTAGTTTCCCAGCAGGAGGTTGGTACCAATTTAATTAAAAATTCATATACATATATATATATATATATATATATATATATATATATATATATATATATATATAAAATATATAATTTTCTGAGCAGCTGAATAGAACCAATTGCTTCTTTTGTTTTAATGAACTACCCAGTGCATATTTTCAAAATAATTACTATTAAAGGACCAGTAAGACATTTTCAAAACCCCTGCCAATAAAGTTAACCTGCCTCATAGGGGAAGTAAACATTTCTTAGCGTGTCGAATGCCAAATTGTAAACAACAAATTCACAGAAGGTATCTTACAGTTTTATGGATTTGTCGTAATGCCGTCAAATTTTAAAGAGCGTCGTATACATGATTAAAAAGCTGTTGTTACTGCGCTGTAAAAATGTTTTCTGTGTGCCACAAAAATTTCTCTAAACAATTTTAATCCTACTTAACATATCAACATTTTCCCCCAACATTTTCATTATGGCCGAGACATTTTGGTGTAAAAAACGTCTGTAAAATTGTGGTACGTAGTGATGGGCGAATAAATTTGCCAGGCTCGAATTTTCTGTGAATTTAAACATTTTGCCGGCTGCAGCGAAAGTTCACCGGCAAAAAATCAGCCGCATCAAAAAATATTGGACGCACGTCACAATAGTCACACGCATTAAAATTGCTGCACAAACATATTATTCAGACGCCCATTGACTTTATGCATATCAAAATCGCCGTGGGCGTCAACAATTGACGCACATCAAAATAATTTTGCCGCCCCTTGACTTCAATGCGTTTCGTGAATTTTTTGCTGTGAATTTGCTGTGAATTTTTCTGCGAAGTGAAATGGGACAAATTCGCCCATCACTAGTGGTACGAGTAATCCTCAAAAAGGTCATACATATGTCGCAAAAATAACCACCCCACTTTGCTTGAAAATTGTCAGTAGAGGTGAAAATAACTCAGCGCATATACAACATTTTTATACAAACTTTCCTCTACAACTTTTTTGTGAATCCCTGCTCTCCCCTTATATTAAATCTATGCAGTAAAAGAATTGGTGTCCATATAAGAGAAGGTGAGGAGAGCCAGTGCCATGTTATTTAGTTTATCAGCAGCTTTCAAAGAAGAAGATCCCCCCTCTCTGCTGTTTATGGTACTTTGCCTCCTGAATTTGAATTTTGACATTTTAAGATGATATACAAATAAAAAGAAAGGGGTAGAATGTATAGTGTTAATAAACAATATTTGTGTTACCAGTGGCGTAACTAGAGTGCGCCAGGCCCCCCTGCAAAAAAAATCTTCAGAGGGGCCTTGCGCACTCCAATCCCCATCCGCCCACCCACTTCCTGTCCTGCCTTTGCCCCACCCACACCCACTCCAGACCAACTTGCTTCCCCATTCCTCATTGGTTATAGAGAGAGCGGCTAGGGAGGAGACGCGGCGCTCCGTTTCTTGCACATTCACACAGCAATCCATTTCTTGCGCATGCGCACACAGCGCTGGTTTTTGTGCATGAGCCCCTGAGTTATGGAACTCGGTGGGCCCCAAATGGGCCAGTTGGACCCTGACTAAGCCTGCAGGTCCCTCTTCCCAGGGAACCTAATTATTAGCCCATGACTCACCTGAGCCCCCTGGGTCGTGGCTAGGGTTGCCACCTGTTCAGTTTTTCTAAGGCCTGTTGGGGTCTCAACTTTCTGTTCGGCCATGAGAAACCCAGACATTAATCTGGACTGAACTGAAAACCAATTAATTACCAAGATCACTCACCTTGACGTGGCTTAGTTATTATCAAGTGCAGATAATTTCTTGTTATTAAAGAAACAGAAATAAGGAAATCAATCAAAAATAAGAAATAGTTTTTCTAAATGAACATTGCTGTATTTCAGCTCTTTCTGGATAACTGATTTCTGTATAATAGATCCCATACCTGTAGGATTATCACAGAGAACAGATAGAGTGTAGGGTTTCAACTGGACATCTCAGTTTGTCAAAGTGCTGTCCCTTCAAAACTTTCTTTCCCATTTAAAACATTGTGAAAACTGGACAGAAATCCATCCATTTGCATATAAGTGATGTAATAACCCTGACCCAGCATCATAGCTCCACGACATCATTGTGCCAGCCTCTGATGTCATCATTCCCCCCCAAGATCACTGCTCCACCCCAATGCTATCTGCCCCCCCCCATTGCACGTCCCCATTGTTCGGGAGGTGGCAACCCTAGTAGTGGCCCTGCCAATAAGTATAATGCATGGACACTCTTGGTCACTCCTCGTTATACCCAAAAATTGTATATGATCCACCCATGCCCTGACCATTTATAATTAAAGGAAAATGAAACTCTCAGAAGAGATGAAAGTTAAATTGCTTGCAGTGCTCTTCAAAGGACTTCTGCAGCTTACAGTAAAAAAAGTATAGCTTTTTATAGATTTCAAGATATTAACAGTGTTTTAAACTTCATACCATCTGCCAGGCATTTTGACAATCGGAAATAAAACACTTTTTAAACTGTTCCTGACTTTTTCCCCAAACAAGCCACTAACATCTAGCACTTTTAAATCAAAAGTGTTCATCCGCCGAAACGAAACTTCGCATTTTTAAAAATAGCTTATTCACTGCAAATTAATGTCTGACAAAGTTGTGCGAAGTATGGCGAAGCCTTCCGTGGTGAAAATTTGCCCTTTAGTAAATTTGCCCGATGCCTGAATTCACATAACGGTGGGAAAATTAGCAGAAACAGTGAAAATTCGCCTTGTAGTTAATAGGTGTTTTTTTTAGGCAACTTTTTCTACTTAAAATACATTGGAGTCTATGGGTGTTTCTTTGTGGGGATTTTTCTGCTGTGACTTTTCTCCGCTGAAACTTGTGCAGAATACATTGGAGTCTCTGGGCATTTTTTTGTGGTATAAATATTTGCTGCATTTCACATAAATATTTGCCGATGACCACATGCAGAATTTCACCGCGAACCTGGCAACAAAAAGATGTCACTCCACTATTTCCAACTTTTATTGGGGAGAAGTTTATGTGCTGGTTGAAGAATACATTATTTCCTCACACTGATCACATTTTCTGTTCTTTATAATCGCTCAGTTTCCTTCCAAGATGGAAGAGCAGAATAATAAGAAGATGGCGATGCTGCCGGCGGACAGCAGAAAAAAAAACATTTTCAACAAACGGTTATCTGAAGAAAAACAAGATCCTTTAAGGCAAATGTTATCATCTATTTGCTCTTCACTGCTTGACCTCATCATTAACTGACCTCATCATGTTTTAAATGAAAAAAAATTAAAATATTTTTTTTTTTTTACTTTATGGTAGAGGGGTAATGTACAGGTGTAACCCTGAATCCCCTCAAGGATTTTTAACCAAAGGCGTTTGTCCCCTTTAATTCCAAGATGATAAAATCCCGTTGAAATAAGATCTAAGCTTGAGAGAAACAGCGAGTAACTCCTCTCATAAATCAAATGATAATACAAGTGTTATCTCTTTCATTCCTCGTCAGTCTAATGATTCATTCCACCTGGAAAAGATTCTGAAAGCCAAAGCAAGGTTTGACAGGAGCGCGGCAGAGGAAGCTACACTGGGTGTCAGCTACACATTCAAGATCTAGGTCTCATTAGTGTAATTGCTTTTTATTGCAATTAAACAGCCAGCAACTTTCGTGATGATGAACCAAAGTCCCACGTTGCATTTTTCTGACTTGTCGTTCCCTCTTGGTGCTGGAAACATTCCAAGGCAGAGATCTGAGCTCCGCTTCCGCCAGATAACAGATTGCTCTCATTGGGAGCTTCTGGGACCCATTATATCGGCACAGGTTGGTTTAAATACTGAAAAATTAAATGGAATCTAAGGTTTCATATATGTTCCTTACAGTATTGATTTATCTTTGTTTATAACTTGGTATCTAGGAGGACTCTAACGCAAGAGCAGTGTGCAAAGTGGAATTGTGGATTGTCTGTTGCATCTATTGATGCAGCAGTCAGTGGGAACTACCACCATCTAAGCTCCATGGTTCCCCAATGTCAATAGGCACACTTGTATATAATTCTTAGTAGGAGACTGGATGAACAAATGGGTGATCAGCACAACCATACATATGTGTAAGATACATGTTTGGACACAAGTACCTTTAATAAATAGTGCCAAAATGCACACAACCATGCATCCGTCTTGCAATCATAAACCCTAGGGTGTCCCTCTGCATGGTTTTAAAATTTTTAATTCAATATTTTCTACAACTGAACATATAGAATGAATGTAACATTCAACATCTTTTTTCAACATTAACTAACGATGGCCGATCCGTGGTTGTGGCTGTGGCTCTACTTGGCTTCTACAATATACTGTACACTGGCTGATATGATTACAGGCACTAGCAGATATGGCATATAGGCACTGGCCAATATAGTACTTAGGCATTGGAGATATGGTACTTATGCACTGGAGATATGGTACTTATGCACTGGAGATATGGTACTTAGGTGCTGGAGATATGGTACTTATGCACTGGAGATATGGTACTTAGGTGCTGGAGATATGGTACTTATGCACTGGAGATATGGTACTTATGCACTGGAGATATGGTACTTATGCACTGGCAGATATGGTACTTAGGCAATGGCGATATGGTACTTAGGCGTTTGAGAAATGCTACTTAGGCACTGGCAGATATAGTACTTAGGCACTGGAGATATGGTACTTAGGCACTGGAATTATGGTACTTAGGCACTGGAGATATGATACTTAGGCACTGGAGATATGATACTTAGGCACTGGCAATATGGTACTTAGGCACTGGAGATACGATACTTAGGCACTGGAGATATGGTACTTAGGCACTGGCAATATGGTACTTAGGCACTGGAGATACGATACTTAGGCACTGGAGATATGGTACTTAGGTGCTGGAGATATGGTACTTAGGTACTGGAGATTTGGTGCACTGGAGATATGGTACTTAGGTGCTGGAGATTTGGTGCACTGGAGATATGGTACTTGGGTACTGGAGATTTGGTGCACTGGAGATATGGTACTTAGGTGCTGGAGATATGGTACCTAGGTACTGGAGATTTGGTACTTAGGCACTGGAGATATGGTAGTTTGGCGCTCGAGATATTGGTACTTAGGTGCTCCAGATATTGGTACTTAGGTGCTCGAGATATGGTACTAAGGGCAGGCACTGGAGATATGGTACTTAGGCACTGGCGATATGGTACTCAGGTGCTAGAGATATGGTACTCAGGTGCTGGAGATATGGTACTTAGGAACTGGAGATATGGCACTTAGGCACTGGAATTATGGTACTTAGGCACTGGAGATATGATACTTAGGCACTGGAGATATGGTACTTATGCACTGGCAATATGGTACTTAGGCACTGGAGATATGATACTTAGGCACTGGCGATTTGGTACTTAGGCACTGGCAATGTGGTACTTAGGCACTGGAGATATGATACTTAGGCACTGGAGATATGGTACTTAGGCACTGGCAGTATGGTACTTAGGCACTGGAGTTATGATACTTAGGCACTGGAGATTTGGTACTTAGGCACTGGAGATATGATACTTAGGCACTGGAGATATGGTACTTAGGCACTGGCAATATGGTACTTAGGCACTGGAGATATGATACTGGAGATATGGTATTTAGGCGCTCGAGAAATGGTACTTAGGCACTGGCAGATATGGTACTTGGGCACTGGAGATGTGGTACTTAGGCACTCGAGAAATGGTACTTAAGCACTGGAAGATATGGTGTATAGGAACTGGCAGATATGGTACTTAGGCACTGGCAGATATGGTGTATAGGAACTGGCAGATATGGTACTTAGGCACTGGAGATATGGTACTTAGGCACTGGCAGATACAGTACACAGACTTTGGCAGATACAGTACACAGAGACTGGCAGATATGGTGGACAGGTACTGGCAGATATGGTGCATGGGCAGATGAAATGTTTAAACCTGCAAATGGTCCTACAAACTGACTGATATCCATGGTACACTGATATCAGTAGGATCATCAAATCAGCTTACAAATTCCCATTTGGTACATCTATGGGCAACTTTAAGTGATTCAACTGGTCAGTTTGCCAGTGTGTTTTTCTCATATGAAACCTCCTGCTGTTTAGTTTTCTAGTCCAGAAACCACCTGCTCCACTTTCATAGATCGTAAAGAGAATAAACTTATTTTATATGCAAAATGTTTGTTAAGAAAGAATATCAGCTTAACTTTAAGCTCAGTATGGCTACATCAGCAGATTCAGTTTTATAGTGTGATTAATGCTAATTATGCTGAGGACAAAATATTTGTATGCGTTGCCTTCCCTGCAATATTTACATTAGCTCTTTCTCTATAATGACTCCTTGAGTTTGTTAGCAAGTCTCCTGGATCTAATTGGGCCTCACGCTGCTTCTGAGCTATGTCTATACTGCATCTGATCACATTATTGTTATGCTGTTTTAAGCATTTTACATTTTCTCTAAACCTCCATTTGAACTATTTTTTTTTCTTTTATCTTGAAAAAATCATAACATGCTAGCGCTTTATGCTTTCACTGAAGCCAGTTTAAAGAACTATGTTTATTATTGTCAGCAGGGGACTAAAATTAAGATAAATAAAAGAATAGAAAACTTGTACAGTTTTAAGAGAAATAGCCTGGTGATATTTTAACTGCTAAAATAAATGGAGAGATTTTGAGAAACTTAATAGTTTCTCAAAATAGATACATATAGATAGACAGACAGATGATAGATAGAAGGATAGATAGATCAATAGATAGATATCGATTGATTGATATTGATAGATAGATTTTGATTGATAGATAGATGATAGATATTAGATAGATGATAGACAGACAGACCAACAGAAAGATAAATAGATGATAGATAGATAGATAGATAGATAGATAGATAGATAGATCGATAGATAGATAGATAGATAGATAGATAGATAGATAGATAGATAGATTAAATACATGGATAGATGGATGAATAGATAGCTAGATGACAGATAGATACATTGTGCATAGATGATAGATAGTTTATTTACAGTACATGGATAGATAGATAGATAGATAGATAGATAGATAGATAGATAGATAGATAGATAGATAGATAGATAATAGATAGATAGATAGATAGATAGATAGATAGATAGATAGATAGATAGATGAATAGATAGTTAGAGGAAAGATACAGTAGATGATAGATTAATAGATAGATACAAAGATAGATGATAAATACATTGTGCATAGATGATAGAAGATAGATAGATGATAGATAGATAGATAGATAGATAGATAGATAGATAGATAGATAGATAGATAGATAGATAGATAGAAAGATAGATAGATTGTACATAGATGATAAATAGATAGATTAGATACATGGATATATGTTTTATAGATAGCTAGTGATGGGCAAATCGGTCCCGTTTCATTTCGCCGAAAAAACAAGTGAAACGCCTGAAAAATTTTTGCGAAACACAATGATGTGTCAATGGGTGTCAAAATAATTTTGACATGCAACAATTTTTACATGTGCTACTTTTTTGTCGCAGCAAATTTTTGTCGCTGGTGGATTTTTGCAGCAGTTTCGCCAAACAATTTGCAGGTGGTGAAATGCGGAAATTCGCTGCAAATCCATGCCTGGCGAATAATTTGCCCATCACTAATACCTAGATGACAGATAGATAAATGCATACAGAGATACATTGTGGATAGATAGATAGATAGATAGATAGATAGATAGATAGATAGATAGATAGATAGATAGATAGATAGATAGATAATAGATAGATAGATGATCTCTCCAACTAATATCCACCCTGTTACACTGGTGGAGACCAAAGAGGAGGAGCAAACTGTTCTCAATTACTATATCAAACTCAAAAGAACGTGGTCACCAACCATCTGGGCAAATAAGGAACATGTTCTGCCCAGATATCCAGGTTACAGGTACAGGTTCTTTCTTAAAAGAAAATAGAGTGAAAACCTACAGTATTAAGGGATTTCCAAAACTGTTAGGGGACTTAACACTGTAGTATCATACCTACATATATGGGACCTGTTACCATGCTTGGTACCTTGAGTTTCCGTCTATGATCCCAGACTTATCACATGGTCCTTCACATTTTATCTGGGAGTACCATCTTTGTTGTTATTTGTCTTACAGTATTCCCGGACTTAGCCAGAAGGATCCCTCCACTGAAGAAGAGTATTATAATAGCAGTCAAACTATTTGATCTCGTGGCCAAATGAATCGTCAGGAATTTCAAAGTGACCGGTGATGGTTCATCACATCATAGAAGTGGCTACCAAAAAATGTTTTGTGTATGTATTATGTACATGTAAAACTGTTCATTCATCAGGACCCACAATGGCCCTCTAGAATTCCCTAGGAGCCTATGGGGCAAATTTACTAAAGGGCAAAGTGAAAAATCATTTAGAAACTTTGCTGATTTACTAACGGTGGCTGGTGTAACTTCGCTAGCAAAGGAGATAGACTCTAGCGGCACTTAGCTCCCTAACGCCTGGCGAATTTGCAATCTAGCGAATGGACATAACTACACAAATTCACTAAGATGCGTATTTACTGCGCCTGACTTGCCTTTGCCACCTCAGACCAGGCGGAGTGCAATAGAGTAGACAGGAGTTCCTACAAAAATAGTTGAAAAGTCCCAAAAAATGCTAGCATCTTTTCCTTGTTTCAGAGTGATAGGCTGAAAAAAGAGTAAAATTTTTTGGGGTAACCAGCTTCCCCCCTACATTTTCTAACATATGGCACATAAACTAGAAAGTGGGCTTATGTGTAGGGCAATATAACAACTCTATTTTCTTTTATTAAGGTTCCCTGGGCTTGTGTAATGTAATGTATTGGCTGCAACAAAAACATCCATTGAACTTTAACTTCCCACCATATGCATATTAGCCAACGCTAGCGCAACTTCGCTTCGCTTGGCACAGTAACGCTAGCGCAACTTCTGCAGCTTTCGGCACCCTTGACGCAACTTCAGATTTTAGTGAATTAGCGAAGTGTTGCGCTGTGAGCGAAGCCGTCGCTGGCAAATTTTTTCGGAGGTAAGTGAATTTGCCCCTATGGGTCTACTGTTGATATTACCCTGGAATTGTGAAAGGTCTGTGACAACCTAATTTTAATCTTAAAATCCACTGAAATGTTCTATATTTGGAACAAATATGGATGAAAACCATATTGTTAGGGTTTAGCAACTCTAGTAGGTTGGAGCCAGGACCAAGGAGGATGCCATATAAAGAAAAGTCCAAATCACGATAGAAGGTCAGGAACCGAAGGATCAGGGCAAATGGCAATTTAGGAGCCCCCTGGAACTTTTCAAAAACCTATATTGGGGCATTGAACTGTAAGTCTCTGGCATACTTTTTTTTAGTTTTTGTGCCGAAACACGGAGCATTGACACCACACACCACCGCATCATGACGTGGCACGATGATGTCATACAGTATGCAGCCATGGACGCCGCCATCTTGAATATGTGAGATAGACAGAGTTAACAGAATAACATCTAAATGTGCAAAATAAATCACACCCATCAAAAAGGCACAAGATATACAAAAGGACCATATTTCTTAACATGCCGGTGTAAATTCACATATTTATAAAGCAAGTAAAAGACCGCAGATGTAAAACAGCTGTTGTGTTTACACCAGAGTTACACCAGAATGTATAAAATTATTCTACCCCACTCTAGATCTTGTAAAGTCCATTAAAATGGCAACAAAAAGCTGTGAGTGTAAAAGCTGGCAGAAATATGGCTGGGTTTTACATATGTTTTCTCCAGCCAGCATCTCTCCCAAGGGGATAACTAAGACCCTTTCCTTTTGTTTCAGTTGAGATATGCATACCATAATATTCCTATAAATGACTGCATAATAATGTACAATGCAGGCTATCGTTTTATTCCTAAATGACTCCCCTGGAGTTCTCTTAATTGATTGCAGGGCATTTCTACGTGCCAGGTAAAATTATGTGATGTCCCATTAAATGAGTACGAGCAGCTAACAGTAATATGACTAATTAGAATTATATGGTATTACTTTATTGATCTGATATTGCGCACGTCTTGAAGCCACATTTACAGTAGAGAATGTTATTTTTAATGAATCACCTTTGGGGAATAGTGGAAATTCAATTACGCTTACGGATAGTATATAGACGCAGTACTGGGTAAACATCATGCACAGAATCCTATTAGCAGTGTCAGAAATCCAACAGCAGCAAGAAGATTCCGAGTATTTAGCTCCCATAGTTCTATTTAAATTGCACAGTGGTGGGGTTTGGTAAATAATGGGCACTCTTGCAACATCAATAATGATTTACCCCCAACTGGGGTAAGATAGAATGTATTCCTGTGGATATAAAAAGAAAAAACCCTTCCATTTGAAGCATACGGAGAGTATCAGGTGATATTTAGTGTCAGTCCCAGAGATCTGGTACAGTATAGTTTGCAATATAACAGTAAAAAACATTATAAAAAGTACAGGGCAGATTTTTAAAATATAAAACTGATTTATTCCCATGCGTACAATACATTTTGTGATTTACTGACATTTTCCTTACTGTCAGGAAATGTTAATACAGGTATGGGATCCACTATTCAGAAACCCATTATCCAGAAAGCCCTGTCTTCCATAGACTCCATTTTATCCAAATAATCCAAATTTTTTAAATTTACGGATTTCCTTACTATGTGATCTGAGACTCTATCGCCCCTCCTCCGACTTGCACGCAACGGACATGCGCAGTTTTACCATTCTCCTGCTCCCAGCTCTGCTTCTCCCGGTGAGGCGCATTGATGCGCATGCCGCCCCTAAAAATGTGCCGCCCTAGGCCCGGGTCTTTGTGGCCTTGACACAAATCCGGGCATGCTGAGAGCAACCCTAGCAGTGTCTTAAAGGGATTGTTCTCCTTTGAGTTAATTTTTTAGTATGATGTCGAGAGATATTCTGAGACAATTTGCCATTGGTTCTCATTTTTTTATCATTTGTGGTTTTTGAGTAATTTTGCTTTTTATTAAGCAGCTCCCCCAGTTCTCAGTTTCTGCAATCTTGTTTCTAGGGTCCACATTCCCCTAGCAACCATGCCTTGATTTTAATAAGGGACCCGAATATGAATAGGAGAGGCCTGAATAGAAAGGTGAGTAATGAAAAGTAGCAATTACAATACATTTGTAGCCTTACAGATAGAGTTGCCAACCGGCCGGTATTTTACCGGCCTAGCCGGTAAAACACCTGCCAAGGCCGGGCCGGTATTACAAATTTATTGGCGGTAATTTGTAATACCCTTTAAAAAAAGCCCCTGGCCTGCTCCCAATTCGCACAGAACTTACCTTTTTTCCAGCGCTGTGGACATCGCTGGGATGTTGCTCCGCCCCTTTTTCGGCACACCACATAACTCCACCCCATTTTGCTTCACGGACCGCCCCTTTTGGTGCCTGTCCCCCACTGGCCGGTAATATTTTTCAGTTAAGGTGGCAACCCTACTTACAGAGCATTTGTTTTTTTAGAGGAAGTCAGTGATTCCCATTTGGAAAAGAGCCAGAAGCTGAAGACAAATAACTCAGAAACTAAAAAAAAAGAAAAAAGAATGGCTGATTGAAAAGTTGCTTAGAATTAGCCATTCTACAACATGCTAAAAGTTTATTTAAAGGTGATCCACCCTTTTAATGAGTTTCTACTGTCTGAGACTAGTGTGCGTGCTATCTGAACCCAATACATTTCCATCTCTGATGCCTAAGAGTTGGACAGTGCCCCTAAACCTAATCATTGTATTTTTGTGCTCTACCTGGGATACTTTTTTCCAGAGGTATCTGATCAATCTGGTTCTGAACATGGTCTGAATAATGAGACTTATGGCTCTAAACTCCTAAGGGGGATAGTTTACCAAACATTTACCATTTAAAGCCGTTGTTCACCTTTAAATTACACTTTTAGTATGATGTAGAGAGGGATTTTTTTTTTTGAGACAGTTTGCAATTGGTTTTCATTTAATATTATTTGTGGTTTTTGAGTTAGTTAGCTTTTTATTCAGCAGCTCTCCAGTTTCAGCAATCTGGTTGCTAGGGTCCTAATTCCCCCAGCAATCATGCACCAATTTGAATGAGAGACTGGAATATGAATAGGAAAGGCCCTGAATAGAAATACAAGTAATAAAAAGTAGCAATAACAATAAATGTGTAGCCTTACTGATGGGGTCGGTGACCCCCATCTAAAAGCTGGAAATAGTGTCAAGAACTATAAAAAATAAATAAATTATGAAGACCAATTGAAAAATTGCTTAAAATTAGCCATTCTATAATATACTAAAACTTAACTTAAAGGTGAACCTCCTCTTTAACTAAGAGGCACACAGTTGCACCCATTAGCGCTCATTCATTGCACTTGAAGCAAGGGATTGGAAGACAGCCTCCTTCTCAGCCCAAGCCTTAGGTACCTGATGCTTACTAGCATGCATCTCTGAATGATAAAAAAGTTAGGATATGAGTAGGGCCTTTATAAGCCTATCCGCTCAGAATTCAGTCCCACACTGAGTTACCACAGGCAACGATCTTCGCATAAGAGCCTGCACCTCCCCAATGAATACAGCACTGCATTCTTCACGGAGGATCAGGTCCTTCCACTCAATTCTACAGCACAAAACCTATGTCCATGGGTATTCAGGTTAGTGCAGGGTGCATAGACACATAAAAATTGCTTCCAATATGACTTTAACTTTAATATTGTGCCCCAAATTGTGGTCTCTTCCCCATTTGTCTCTTTTTAATATCCTCCAGTGACCACTTTGCTTTGTAGGAACTTCCTCTGAGGTCTCTCTGAGGTCTTCCAAGCATCTTCCTGTGTTGCATACCAACATTCTTATCTCAGTCTATTCTTCTAACGTCTTGTAACTACCTCCTTACATATATGGCCACTGTTCTTCCTGCTACTGGACTTCTTCCTAAGGCTGAGTCTAACCTTGAGGAACTCTCTGACATCAATAACATGAAGAAAGAGCCACCACTATTTATATTAAATCTATCAATATTTTTAGAGAACACCATCTTTCAGCCTGAGTTGCTGGTGGTAGTACATGAAATATTAGGTTGAACGTGTTCACTAAAAAAAAAAAAAAAACATCAGAAATCTCAGAAGCCGTAAGAAACACAAATAAAAACTGTTCGCACAACAGATTCATTAAATATCGACTGCAGTTTGATGATGATTTTTCTTTCATCACAATGACAGTATTATCTAATAAATTATGCAGGTTTTCAGCTAGGAATAAGGTAAAAATACAGGATTTTCAAAAGCTATTTGTGTCTGAAAATGATTTTTTAATAAAATCCCGCGCACAAAAGCCGATGTGAGTCATCATTGCTGCGACGTGTTACGACTTTGACAACTGGAATGAATAGACAGAAAGAAAAGAAACGGCAAAGCTGCTTTGCTGTTTGTTCGGGACATTGCTTAAGCCTGTCACACAGATTTTCTCAGCCTATAATTTATTGATAACTAAGTGAAAGAAAATTTCAGAGCCATCTTATCTGCTTTCAAAATCACCACTCATCCCTTAATTGTCCCACATTTTGGTTCTTCGATGGCTGCTTTAAAACAAGTATTTTGCTCCAAACGTCAAACTGGTTGGCAATACAGCATGATTGCTGGCAATTACTGCTATTGACCATTGTCCTGCAAGGATCTAACTGGCCAGAAGCAAATATTACAGCTCTTTATCACCCCCATAAACCACCTTTAAAGGGGAGGATTACTCAACATAAAAGAATCCCATTCAGAGTCAATAGGCCTGGCCTTACTTTGGCACTATGTCAGCAATTACTCTTATTGACTGCTGTACACAAGTGGCATGTTGTGTTGGAAAGAGAATATTACACTTCTCTATCATCTACTCAGTTCAAACCTTCTGGGTATTTTGCTTGTACACTAAGACTTTTTTTAAACTTTTACCATCAGGAATTTAACCCCTTAATAGCTGTAGTACTGCCTACCTTCTAGAATGGTGGTGTCCAATGTCTTCCTTGAAGCAATTTGTTTGTGGGCTGAATCATATCAAAATGTTGATGTCTATGCAACCCATAAGCAGGTTGGGGGCAGTAGAAATACATTGGAGAATCTTCAGGCCTCCAGTTGGACAACCCTCATCTAGAATGTTAGGATTCATTACTGTTGACTTACAACATGCTTGGGGGGCTGGATTATATCACATTGGTGATGTCTATGCAACCCATAGGCAGGTTGGCGGCAGTAGTAATACCTTGGAGAATAGGGCTCTAGTTGGACATCCCTTTTCTAGAATATAAGGATTCATTACTGCAATTAGATTCATTTTAAGATCCTTCTTCGTACAAAAAAGGATATTATTCATAAGAACGATAGCAGTCAGAAGTACAACAAATATGGATGAGGTCTTCAGCTCGGTGGCAGCAACTGATAACAATGATTGATTTTCCTCCCCACATTGAGACAATAATTCAGTTGAATAACTTTTATTACTCAAAGCATCTGTGTATATGCAGATAAATGGATATTTGCGCTGAAATACTGCTGCCATGAATTATGTGGTAAAATGGCTGCCTGGAAAATCCCTTGGCATTCGGGCTCCTGATTTATAACTTCTGCCTTTGGAGAGCATTAAAGATGGATGGTTTATGAAGACAGATTTGAATTCCAGTTTGAAAAGGAATCAGTACAAAAAGCTAAAATGGCAATAAAAGATCTGCTAAATTGATTATGAATCAACTGTAAGACAGGGTGCATCTTAATTCTGTTAGAATTCAGGCTTACAATTTATTAGATAGTTTGTAGGTTCTTCTCATGCTTGCGTGGGTTTCATTCTGATTCTCTGGTTTCCTCCTGTTATAGAGGTGAATAGGACTTATTGTATGATTGCCTCCATGACCAGATAGTTCTTGGGGACATCTGTACAGAGAAGAACTTTAGCAGGTGCTTAAGGTACAGTGGCTGTTTGTGAGAGTATTAATTCTTGTTCTATTTACTTCCACAATGTGTGTATTATATAGCACCCCCCAGCTAATGTAGAAAATATCTCCTTTTGAGACGTCTAAGGTAAGAATCTATCAAGAAAAAACATTTCCTTGTTGTTTCCATTTTGAGTATTCTTCAGGGCCATGATAAAAGGTCTCCCTCTGTAGTCAATGGCATGTTTGGATTTTTTATTACAGTCCTCATATGGCTCCTTGTTGCTACATGCTTTATAGTCCATTATCACAGTTTATATTGTATATTACTGTGAAAGGAATTCTCTTTATTACCATCAAATAGCTGTGACGGGCATAAATTCTCAATGCCTCTCCAACTGAATGCTGTAAAGTTTGGTATTATACAGGACTTGACAAAGGTTATTGGTGATGGAAAGGGTGCTATATTATGTGTCTGTATTTAGAACATATTTTTATTTTTACAATATGATGTCTGGTAAGCGTTTGGTATAAATATTAGCATCTTAAAGGAAAACTATACCCCCCAAACAATGTAGGTCTCTATTAAAAGATACTGAGTAAATCAGCTCATGTGTAAAACCCTGCTTCATGTAAATGAACCATTATCATAATAATATACTTTTTTAGTAGTATGTGCCATTGGGTAATCATAAATAGAAAATTGCCATTTTAAAAAATAAGGGCCGCCCCCTGAGATCGTAAGATTCACTGTGCACACATACAAACCACATGTAAGGTCACATGAGCCAATTAACAGACAGAGTTCTGCCTTTTGCTTCCTCACTTCTTCCTGTTACAGTTAGTGTTGTAGTATTTCTGGTCAGGTGATCTCTGAGGCAGCACAGATAGAGTCACGCAATGGTGGTTCAAGGCAAGAGATGTAAAAGGGCAATATTTATGTAAATATCTATTCCAGTTTGGTAAGATTCTTTAATATGTCATTCAATTTGATATAAACTATCTGTTGCTTAAGCATTCATTTTGGGGGTATAGTTTTCCTTTAAAGGGACATTGACTTGTAATATTTGCAGCTTAATTGGACTTAATTTACATCCATTCAGTATTGCGTTGGCTGTAGTGAAGCGACTAAACAATAGGTTGGTGTCTTGTGGTATAGCATTAACTTCAGGTGCAACTACAGTTATGGGATCTGTTATCCAGAATTATTGGTCACTGGATTTTCTCCAGATAAGAGATCTTTCCATAATCTTGATCACAATACTTTAAGGGACAGATTTATCAAGGGTCGAAGTGAAAATTCAAAGTGAAAAAAATCTAATTTTGAGCTATTTTTGTGTACTTTGGCTAGGGAATAGTCCAAATTCAACTTGAATTTGAAAAAAATGTGAAAATTTGAATATAGAAATTTATCATGTACTGTCTCTTTCAAACTTCAACTTTGACCATTCGCCATCTTAAATCTGTTGAATTTCTGTTTTAGCCTATGGGAGAATTCCTAGGTCCTATATGGAGTCAATTGGTAGACCCAAGTATTTATTAAAATACTTAAGTATTTATTAAAATATTAAAGTATTTTGAATCAAATGTGATCTTATTTCAATTTGAACAATCAAACCACCCGCAAAAAAAACTTCAATTTTTTAAATAAATTTCGGTTGGTCTTAAATTTCAAAGTTATGGGACTTCAAAAAAACTCCCATTCCTTCGAAAGTCAACCCTTATGCCCCTAAGTCTACTAAAAAATCATTAAAATATTCATTACACCAAATAGGATTGTTTGGCCCCCATAAGAATTAAACATATCTGAGTTACTTACATTATTCATTATTACAGAGAAAAAGGAAATACATTTTAAAGAAACCAAATAATTATATTAAAATGAAGTCTACAGGAGATGATTCCCGTAATTAGGAGCTTTCTGGACAATGGGTTTACCCTGTATAGTATAACATTTGTATAGATAGTTTTCATATAAGGGAGGAAGACAGAAGTTTTAACTCCCTTAAGAAATTTACAGGATGTGGAAATTGGTCGCATTTGATGTAATATATTAGGTGCCATTCTCATTCAAGAGATGGTAAAGGGGTTGAAGAACGCCCTTCTTAATCTAGGATAACATCTTGGGGGGTTTGGTGGAATAAAGCATGATTTGAGTTGATGATTGGGATGTCTATGCAACCCATAGGCAGGTTGGGGGCAGTAGAAATAACTTGGAGAACCTTCAGGTCTCCAGTTGGAACAGTAAGACATCCCTCTTCTAGAATATTAATCGCTAAATATTGTATCAAAGTTTCCCTCCAGTCCAGCTTGTACTGCATCTAAATTTCAGGTCTAGTATCAATTGTTGACCTACTCCGCTTTCATTTCTTGCATGTTACCTTTGCTGACCCTTGCCCTTGACATTTATTAACCATGAAGAAACCATGAACAATGCCCTTAACAAATTAACTTCACTGCACCTCACTGCATGTGAAAATAACAGGTAGCACAACCTATGATTGTTTAGCATATGGTCAGTTAGTGATATAAACCATTATCTCTCTGCAATGCAGCCATGTCAACTTTGGGGGTTTCTTTATGATACATAGGGGGTTACCATATTTATCTCAATATTTTCTGCTACAAACTCCGATCAAATCTGCTCAGGTTTTTTACACTTATTTATTATTACATTTTCCCGAAAATTTGTAAAAAATCCCATTTTCACGTATTTTTTCAGATTTTTCCTCCAATTTTCACATCTTTCTTCGGATTTTTCCCCGAAAACACGGATTTCTTATCCTTTTTTGCCCTGAAGCTCTGAAAACTCTGGGGTATTGCACGAAACCCAGCGCACATCAAAAAATCGTTGGGACTTCTCCCATTGACTTATATGCAACCTAGACAGGTCTGAGATGCCGAATTTTCAGATTCTGACTTTTCAGGTTTGATAAATTCCTAAAAATTCGTGATTTTTTAAAAATCTGATTTTTTTTTTGCACAATTTTTTTGTGATTTTTGCATTTGGAGTTTAGTAAATAACCCCCATAGTATGATATTGTGAGGTATTCTGATGTCCTCTCCAAATATTTTCTCATTATACCCTTAGAAACACCCATGAAATCTTCTGCATTTCCTATTCAGATACCTACAAACTCTCCTTCTTTATTTACAAGCCTTCCAGCAAGTGGCTGTATGTCATGTAATTTGACAAGCAAATCTCTTCCAGATATTGTTCATATTACAGGCATGACAGGCTGATGGCATTTATCCTTATCTGTTTATAATACTTCTGAATTATTTCAACGCAGCCGACATTGAATTTAGTACTAACATATTTCTTTATGTGCTGAGATTGTTTGTGTTTTTTTTTTTATATGATTGGAATCTAAGAAGAACCAGGGCCAGAGTTGGATTTATTCATGCCTGGAGCTGTAAAATTTATAAATTCATCGTTTTTGGAGTTCAATAAATTAAAAATGCTGAACAATGAATTTATTAGAGGAAAATTAAATTAAGCATGCATTAAAATTTTAGTTTTGACTGATTCATTAAAGGAGAAGGAAAGGCTAAAATTAAGTAAGCTTTATCAGAAAGGTCCATATAAATACACCAGTAAACCCTCAAAGTAATGCTGCTCTGAGTCCTCTGTCAAAAGAAACATCACATTTCTTTCCTTCTATTGTGTACTCATGGGCTTCTGTATCAGACTTCCTGTTTTCAGCTTAAACCTCCAGGGCACGGCCTTGAGCATGCTCAGTTTGCTCCTCTCCCCCTCCCTCCTCCCATCCCTACTGTAATCTGAGCTCAGAGCTGTTAGTAAGCAGGGAGAGACTCAGGCAGGAAGTGATGTCACACCAAGCTTATATGGCAGCTTCTATCCTAAACAAACAGAGACAGTGTCTAGAATGGTAAAGCATTCTGCAGAATAAATATAGCGTTCTAGCTTGCACTATTGTGGCTATTCTATTGGCAATAAACTGTCTTGGAGCTTTCCTTCTCCTTTAAATAGGCGAAGGATAGGAGATTTATTATTCTAACCTTTATTTGTTTTGTAGAGTTTGATGGAACCTCGTTCCATTAAAAAAAAAAAAAAAAAAAAGAATATAGGGGACCTCCAATGCCAAAAAAAATTATAGAAATAGAAATTTTCAGCAGAGAAATAAGTAAATGCAATGATAAATGTACAATATTTCCCAGACCTAAGAGTTCAGTTAGTATTGCCCTGGGCAAAGTCACTAAGGGCTACAAAATGTCTTTCAATCATTGGTAGAATTTCCCTTATATCAGTGGTGTGAATGAATTTGGAATTTATTTTCAGATGAATAGCTACTGACTGGCTTAGCACCACTTGATCTATAATTCAAAATTACTCCTTCCTTTACCTATATCTATAAATTACAATTGAACGCCGGAAACCTACATCCCATACTTTGAACTTCAGATCTATATTTATAACCCTTGGCAAACTTACTAACGAAATGGTTTTACATAATTAACGGCTACACAGTGTTACAAGCACCTGCTTGATACGTAGTCTTCTACACTGTTTTTTTCACCTTTGGTTAAGGGAACAAAGCTTTGAAGTTATTAAAATGTGTCTGCCGGCAAAAAACCTTGAAATTTTTTATGTTCCTTCATATGAAAATGTTCATATATTATGCATGAAAGATCATTTTAGCTTTATTAAATTCTTTGTTAATTTCTTTTTCCTTTTAATTTCTTGCCTGGGTACATTACAATAGGTAATCACCAAATCAGCCTTCCAAAATGTATTCTCTTGGTAATTTTCTGTTGTAGCTTAAAATATCACATCAAGGAATGTCTGTTTCGCCTCCTAGATAAAGAAAATAAAAATAAACGTTTTCCTCCAAAAACCAAATAAATGGATTGTTGGGATTTAGGTGCAGGAAGAAAGCAATGATGGTTGGGTTTTTAATGGAGGTTTGCAGTCTTTTTTTGAATATTTGAATATTTAATTTCCACAATACTAAAGGTTGATATCATTTGGAGGCCCATTTATTAACATTCTCATTTTAGTGGTTTTAGAAGTTTTTGAAATCACAAATAAACCATTTTCTCTAAAACCAAGTACTTAATTAAAAGAATATAAAAATTACAAATGAAAAAAACGACGATTTAGAATACAAAAACCTCTAGGGGGTTATTTATTAAGATTTGAGTTGTGTTATCCACAAAAATTCAAGTTTTCAAGGGTTTTTTTGGTCACAAGTCACATTTTTGGGTTAAAAAAAAGTGACTTTTTCGAGATTTATTATACCCGAACCCAGGAAACATTGTTGTCCGATAAATTGCTTTATTTTTTAGGTTTTTGGGGACACATCGATTAGCAGATATCAACGCACTGAATAAATCTCCACAAACTGCCTCCCACCGATTAGAATGTAAATCGCCGGCGGGATGGCAATCGGCATGCTTCGTTTTCAGGCGACTTCGGAAAATGAGGGCTATCCCATCGGCGATTTACATTATAGCCAGTGGGAGGCAGTTCGGGGAGATTAGTTGCCCCAAAAAAGAGGCTATTTATCGCCAGCCGACTCAATCTCCCCGAATCGGAGTGAGTGTCTGTGCCCTTGTATGAGAATTAGGGATGCACCGAATCCAGGATTCGGTTCGGGATTCGGCCAGGATTCGGCCTTTTTCAGCAGGATTCGGATTCGGCCGAATCCTTCTGCCCAGCCGAACCGAATCCGAACCCTAATTTGCATATGCAAATTAGGGGCGGGGAGGGAAATCGCGTGACTTTTTGTCAGAAAACAAGGAAGTAAAAACAGTTTTCCCCTTCCCACCCCTAATTTGCATATGCAAATTAGGGTTCGGATTCGGTTCGGTATTCGGCCGAATCTTTAGCGAAGGATTCGGGGGTTCGGCCGAATCCAAAAAAGTGGATTCGGTGCATCCCTAATGAGAATGTCCAGTAGGATCAGCATAGCCCTTACTGACTTCTATGGGACCTCAACTGCTTTTACTCTAGAAGATTTGCATTCAAGTTTTTTTTAGTTTTTTACACTTAGGGGCCCATTTACTTAGCTCGAGTGAAGGAATAGAAGAAAAAATACTTCGAATTTCGAATGGTCAAATATGGCTATTTTGACCATCGAATGGGCTACTTCGACCTTTGACTACGACTTTGAATCGAACGTTTCGAACTAAAAATCGTTCGACTATTCGATAGTCGAAGTACTGTCTCTTTAAAAAATACTTCAACCCCCTACTTTGGCAAATAAAACCTAACGAGGCCAATATTAGCCTATGGGGAAGGTCCCCATAGGCTTCCTAACAATTTTCTGATCAAAGGAAAATCCTTCGATCGATGGATTAAAATCCTTCGAATCGTTCGATTCGAAGGATTAAATTTTTCCTTTGATCGTTCGATCGTAGGAATTGCGGTAAATCGTTCGACTTCAATATTCAAAGTCGAAGGATTTATATTCGGCAGTCAAATATCGAGGGTTAATAAACCCTCGATATTCGACCCTATGTAAATCTGACCCTTAATAAATCTTGATTTTTTATTTTTTTTTTATTATTATTGTTTTCATACAAACAATCACATACAAAAACAGTGATATTGTAAATCACAGTACAGTATTAAAACATCACACAAAAAAACAAGGGGGGTACCTGTTATCCCATTACTCTTCCCTAATCCTCTTGGTTGGTCTAGTCCAGTGGTCCCCAACCAGTAGCTTGTGAGCAACATGTTGCTCTCCAACCCCTTGGATGTTGCTCTCAGGGTCCTCAAAGCAGGTGCTTATTTTTGAATTACAAGCTTGAAAGCAAGTTTTAATTGCATAAAACTAAGTATAGTGCTAAGTAGAGCCTCTTGAAGGCTGCCAGTGCACATAGGCCAATCATAGTCCTTATTTGGCACCCTAAATTTTATGCTTGTGTTGCTCCCCAACTCTTTTTACATTTGAATGTGGCTTACAGGCAAAAAAGGTTGGGGACCCCTGGTCTAGTCTATATCTAATCCTTCTTTTGTTAACCATGGCTCCCAAACCTTCTTATACTTTGCATGTTTTCCCTTTTCTCATATGTAAGCTTATATAATGGGAGTATCATGTTTATTTGCCTCCTCCACTTTTTCATGGTGGGTTTTTCTCTTCCCATCCAGTGCATAAGGATTGTTTTCCTACCATGGTAATGCAAAAATGTAATCAAGGTGTAAGTGGCCTTACTTGTATTTGGGTGATGTTCTATAGTACCTAGTAGCACCTGCTTTGGTTCTGCTGTCAATGGTAGTCCCAGGCCGTTTAGCATATACCTTGCTATTTCCCCCCAATATTTTTTGATATGAGGACATTCCCACCACAAATGTAGCCAATGAGCAGGGGTCTGATTACATCTATGACAAGTGTCATGATTTTTTTTAGTTTTAGAGAAATTCTTTAAAAAACATGAATTCTTAGATGAAAAAAATACAATTTGTGAAAATGAGAAAAATCCGAATGTTAGTAAATAGGCCCCCTTACTGAACACACCTACAATCTGACACTTTTCTAAATGCTACCCCTGTCCAATACCCAGAGTGAAAAATAATATATATATCAAGAAACCTTAGACTTTTACATAAAAGAAATCATCAAATAATGCAATTACGTTGTGAAACCATATACAATCCACAGCAAAAGTTCAAGCATATCTGTCAACATGACGATCAAAAGAAAGACGTTGTACACACTTCACTGGTTATTGAACTGCTACTGAAAACGGACACACTTCAGTGAGTATTGACCCTTTTCCTTGAATATTGACACACCCCAGTGAATATTGGTTTGATTGTGTAGTCCCAAGAGGCACAGTTCACATTTACAACACATGAACAACTCTTCATTTATATAGAACAGCTATATATATAGTGTTGAAACACTGGTATACAGTGTATGCCATTAGACAAGTTGCTTTATTATATTTCTACATGCTTCATTCAATGGGGTTTTCCTGCCTCTATAGCAGGAATTTCTGTATCAGCCGTGGTCCTTATCAAAACCATTAATGACTGCTAAACAATCCTGTGCAAACAAATCATCAAGCTGCTATGTTGTAATACAAAAGAACATCTGCTGGCATCTTATGGATCTTTTGGCAATAGATGAGTACAACCAATGCATGTGGATACTGTATCTATTATCTTAGCTGCTTAGGATGTGGGATTTTTTAAATAAGGTTTCTTTCCATAATTAGGACAACAGTTCCTTATGGCGGCTAAAAATAATTAACATTCCAAAAACCTAATAGAATTGTTTTGCCATCAACGCAGTACTATGCTAGCATTATTACCAACAAGTACAAGGTGCTGTCTTATTATTATACAAGAACATTAAATCAGCTGAAAATGAAAAAGTGTTTAAATAGATACAGGTAGTAGGTAATTGGGGCACTAAACCCAGCAGTAAAACGACGCCCCACTGCACCCCCTAGTTCTTTATAGAAGGCGAGGCAAACTTAAATACACAGAAAAACTATTTACCAATGAGAAATCTACTGAACAAAAACTTAAAGGAATCCTGTCATGGGAAAACTTGTTTTTTTCCAAAGCACATCAGTTAATAGCGCTGCTCTTTTCAAAAGAGCAAACAGATTTTTTAATACTTGATTTCAAAATTACATGTTGATGGTTTCCCAGGTGCCCCCAGTCATGTGATTTGTCTTTTTTTTAAAAAAGGTTTTAAAACTTATTGCACTTACATAAGTCAAACTTCTGAGCGCATATCAAACAAGCCAGTCTTATAGTGCAGATCATGGAGGTGAACCTTAGCAATACAAAGAGATGTGCTCTGCCGGCGTCTCCCTCTCCCCTATGTTCCACCTGTACATCCACTCACTGCTGATGTCACACCTAACGCGTTTCTCTGAGGTCAGCTACTTCAGAGGTTATTTTGGAGATAGCACCTTGTAGAAATCACTAAAACTCTAAAAATTTCGAGATTTATCAAGTGTAAAAATCAAATTTTTAGAGGTTTTATTTTATTTTTATTCATTCATGCTTTTTATAAATTGTATATTTTAATAACTTTCATGGTATTGGTGTTTTTAGAGAAAATAGAGTTTAGAAAGCTCTATTACCATTAAAATGCGACCTAATGGTTTTAACCATCATTAATTGTTAATTAACTATGAATTAATCATTTTTAACAATTATTTCCTTTATCTCTGAAATAATAAAACAGTACCATGTACTGGATCCAAACTGAGATATAATTCATTTTTATTGGAGGCAAAACCAGCCTATTTGTGTTTATATGGAGGCTGATTTATTAAAAATCTGTTTTTTTCATGATTCGAGAAAAAAAATACAAATATACTAGAGAATATTCTTTGCAAACCTGAATAGTCACCATTTATTAAAGAATAAAACCAGGAAAAGTTACCAGAAAAAAACTCAGCAAGTAAAAGCTGGAGAGGTTGTATAGAAGTCAATGGGAATTTTCTCTGACAACTTTATTTATTTATATTCCCAGTTTATTAAAACATTCAAGATTTTCAACCTCATTGAAAATTAATGGGACAATGAGATTCTCACTGGCATGCGACTTTGGCACAAATTCACTAAGCGCCGAAGCGCCGAACGCTAGCGTTAATTCGCTAGCGTTTGGCATTTTTCGTTACTGCGCAAATTCACTAACGAATGCTGGCGTAGTTTCGCTAGTGTTACTTCGCACCCTTACGCCAGGCGAATTTTCGCTAGCGACGTAACTACGCAAAGTCACTAACTTGCGCAGTGTACTGAACGCTACCTTTTACGCTAGACTTCCTTCGCCACCTCAGACCTGGCGAAGCGCAATAGAGTAGATAGGGATTGTTTAAAAAAAAGTCAAAATTTTTTCTAAGTCCCAAAAAACGCTGGCGTGTTTTCTACATGATGGGTGATAGGCTGAAAAAGATCGAAAATATTTTTGGGGCTCCACTCCTTCCCCCCTACATTTCCTGACTCATGGCAACTTACCTAGACAGTGGGCACATGTGTAGGGCAAAATAAAATTTTTATTTGCTGATTTGAAGGTTTTCTAGGCATTTGAAGTGGTGATACGTATTCCTCCATTGAAATTTTAATTTTGCGCCGTATGCAAATGAACCATCGCTAGCGAAACTTCGCTTCGCTTGGCGCAACTTTGAAAACGCACACTACCCCTGTGCGCAACTTCGGATTTTAGTGAATTTGCGGAGCGCTGGCGAAAATACGCCTGGCGAAGTGCGGTGAAGTGCGGCGAAGTTGCGCCTGGCGCAACTTCGCATCTTAGTGAATTTGCCCCTATGTGTCTACGAAAAAACATATGCGGGAATATTTTGTTGTGTTTTTTTTTCTTAAATAAGCTGGCATTTGAGAAAAAAAAGTTGAATTTATTCGCATTGCAGACGATTTGCAAAAGATTTTTGCATATTACATTCCCCATTAGGGGGTTATTTACTAAAATCCAAATGTATTTCATAATTTAAATTAAAAAAGCTCGACCAAACTCCCATCCCCAATTTTGCCTTATTTATTAATACATTAACTCGAATAAATCGGATTGGGAAAAAACCCAATAAAATTGAGCGAAAACCCTAATCGTAGGTTTTTTTGCACTTTTTTCCCGAATTGCTCAATTTTACCTGAAGTCTTTGCCCTAAGGCTAGGACTACACGAACGATTCCGGCGTGATCCAACACGCTGTGACAAAACGCATGCGACAAACCGGATGCGACAAATCACATGCGACACAAAGAAGGTAAGAGATATAATTGTTGCATGGTGTCACAGCATTGATCCGACGCAACACGACTGCCGGATACAGATGCAGCGCGTCGGATCGCGCCGGAATCGTTTGTATAGTCCTACCCTAAAACCCCTACAATATTGGATTATCAGGCTAAACCCAGCACAAACCATGAGAACTTCCAATTGGGATAGGTGCCTCTCCCATTGAATTATACATGACTTCGACAGGCCTTTGAGTTTGGGCTTTTTACAGCATCGGTGTACAGGTATGGGATCCGTTATCCAGAAACCCATTATCCAAATTACAGAATGGCCATCTCCCATAGACTCTATTTTATCCAAATAATCCAAATTTTAAAAATGATTTCCTTTTTCTCTGTAATAATAAAACAGTAGCTTGTACTTGATCCCAAGATATAATTAATTCTTATTGGTTTATTTAATTTTTATATTATTTTCTAGTAGACTTAAGGCATGAAGATCCAAATTACAGAAAGATCCATTATATGGAAAACCTCAGGTCCTGTGCATTCTGGATAAGAGGTCCCATACCTGTACAATAAATCTAAAAAAAATGTTATTTTCCTTGAAAATTTTGCTTTTTTGCCCCAAAAAGCACGACCACAGATTTGTGGTTTACCAAATAACCCCCTTAAAGTATGGAGATCCTTTATCTGGAAAACCCCAGGTCCCATGCATTCTGGATAACAGTTCCCACACCTGTACCACGTTCAAAAAGTAAAGATCTGGACTGAAAATATTTAAGGTACCGTATATACTCGAGAATAAGCCGAGTTTTACAGCATCCAAAATGTGCTGAAAAAGTCTACCTCGGCTTATACTAGGGTCAGCGGGCATTAGATGAGATTGCAGTCACTTTTAATCATTCCTATACCAACAGTTCACTTGGGGAGAGACTGCAATATCCCACAATGCCCTCTGTTGGTTATATGAAAGAATAACAGTGCGCCCTCTGTTGGTTATATGAAAGAATAACAGTGACTGCAATATCACACAGCACCCTCTGTTGGTTATATGAAAGAATAACAGTGACTGCAAAATCACACAGTGCCATCTGTTGGTTATATGAAAGAATAACAGTGACTGCAATATCACACAGCGCCCTCTGTTGGTTATATGAAAGAATAACAGTGACTGCAATATCACACAGGTCCCCATAGGCTTGGCTAAGTTTTTTTGGTCGAAGGATAATCCTTCGATCGTTGGATTAGAATCCTTCGAATCGTTTGATTCGAAAGATTTAATCGTTCGTATTTGCGCAAAATCCTTCGACTTCGATATTCGAAGGATTTTCATTCCCAGTCGAATATCGAGGGTTAATTAACCTCGATATTTGACCCTTGATGAATTTGCCCCTAAGTCATAGTCGAAGGTCGTAGTAGCCTATTCGATGGTCGAAGTACCCAAAAAAACTTTGAAATTCGAAGTTTTTTTACTTCAAATCCTTCACTCGAGCTTAGTAAATGGGCCCGTAGTATCCTCTTCGATGGTCAAAGTATTCAAAATATTACTTCGAAAATTCCCTCAATTTAACTTTGACCCTTGATAAATCTGCCCCTAAAAGTTTATATTTTACATTATGTTTAAAGTGAAACAGCCTTATGCGTTTCGTGTCTTCCAAGGACACTTAATCATAGGCTTATTATGCACTAAATTATAGAGTACCCACGCATTATCATAGGATGTAAACATCATCCCATTTTCTGTAGAGGTCTGAAGCTATAGGCAAGCAGCTATAATGATGAAATGTTTATCTGACCTTTCTGTTTCTAGGTGCTGCCAGTAGAGTCCAATCATCAGGCACAAAGAGTTTACTCCTGACACTGCGTTTAGATTGTGCTCACTGGCTAAAGGATGGCATTACATTGCTACAATAGTTCTTATTTACTGTCATGCTACTGAGCAGAAAGCTGCAGGCGGCTTTAACATGGAAGAGCTGTGGAAAGCAGCCATTCGCCATTCTTGCTTTATACGGCCCATTGAGGTTTGTACTGATTAAGCCAAACAAAGGATTCCAAGCATGGAAATATAAGACAAAAACTGGAAAATGAAAATTCTTGATAAACGTCTCCACGTCTCAGATAAGCAGTATGAAACCCGATGCGAGTGATACACGATGGTAAATGACCGATGGTTAAGTTGCATGCCAATGAGGCATGGTGTCACCTAATGAGAATAAATTCATTATCGCTTATTAGTAAATCAGTGCTTCATAAGCTGCTCCATGTTCATTGTGTACAATGACAGCGTTTATGGGCAACATAAAATGAGTTCCTAGTTAGCTGGCTGCTATTTTGACTCTTTAGCGGTTTCTAAAAAAGAGATAATAATAATATCCATGCTGTTTAAAGATACCATATACATTATAGAGGCCGGTGATGCCAAAGTGTTTGAGCCTTTCCCAGGGCCTCACAATGTCCCTTGAAGGGGTGGTTCACTTTTAGGGGCAGATATATCAAAGGTCGAATTTCGAAGTTATGCAAATTTTTTTAACTCTAATAAATCAGAATGTACTCACAACTTGAATGGGAGGTTATTTATGAAAAAAAACCTCAAAAATATTCGATTGAATACAAACGACCCGGAAATTCGAGTTCCTGCGAAAAAAAAAAATTGAATGTCAGGAAGGCAGTTAACATATTCAAATGGTTCAACGGACCTCTGCCATCGACTTACATGAACTCTGCAAGTTTCGAATTTGAATAGAACTGTTTCCAGGGTCGAGGTGTGATAAATCTCACATTCAGGGGCACATTTACTAATAGGCGAATATCCAGGGTTAATTAACCCTGGATATTCGACCATCAAATTAAAATCCTTCGACTTTGAATATCGAAGTTGAAGGATTTACCGCAAATACTTCGATCGATCGATCGAAGGAAATATCGTTTGGTCGAACGATTTGAAGGATTTTAATCCATCGATTGAACGAAATTGCTTCGATCAGAAAATTGCTAGAAAGCCTATGGGGACCTTCCCCATAGGCTAACATTGTACCTAGTAGGTTTTAGTTGGCGAAGTAGGGGGGTCGAAGTTTTTTAAACAGACAGTACTTCTATCGAATGGTCGAATGGTCGAATAGTCGAACGATTTTTAGTTCGAATTGTTCAATTAGAAGTCGAAGTCGAAGGTCGAAGTAGCCAATTTGATGGTCGAAGTAGCCAAAAAAAACGTTCAAAATTGTACGTTTTTTTTCTTCTATTCCTTCACTCGAGCTAAGTAAATTTGCCCCTCAAATTCGAGTTGGTGAATTAAGATTCAAATTTGGAAGAAGATTTGAAAATTTCAATTCAAATTTACCATTCAAACCTTAATAAATCAGCCCCCCTAGTATGGTATAGAATGACTAATTCTAAACAACTTTTCAATTGGCCTTCATTTTTTTCTTTTTTTTATAATTTTTTAATTATTTGTCTTCTTCTTTTGATTTTGATCTAAAAAACAAATGTACTGCAAGGCTGCCAATATATTGTTATTACTACTTTTTATTACTCGCGTCTCTCCTAGTCAATTTTCCAGACTCTTATTCATATCTTAACTTAAGAGCTGTTTAATAATTGTCCAGAGTCAATGTCAGTCATTGATTTACAGAGCACACTGATCAGGAGTTATTAGTGATGGAAATATGACCGGTATTATGCATGCAGAACCTCTGCAAATCCCCACCGGGAGCTGCCTTTTTGCAAATTTCTAACCAAGGGCATGCTGGGAACTGTACTTTTTTTGCAGCTGCAGAAAAGCTTTATTATGTGCATCGCATTATGTGGCTCCTTTATCAAGGGACTGCAAAGTAATATTCTGCATTTTTTATGTAAGATGCACATTTTTTCCATTGTTCTACATAATATATCAGTGTATTCGCTTTCAAAAGAGTCTGCAAATCAATAACACTTTTCTTTTTTTGTACTTTCATGGAAGCCTTATATGCAAATAGTTACTAACACACAACCCAGACCAGTGATAATTCTAAACATTTTCAAGGTACAAACAAACGTTATGTTGTTTTTTTTTTTTTTTTTTAAAAAAAAACACTTCTCAATTAGAAAACCTGGTTTCAGCCTATAACACAATGGAAGGTTTCTTAATCCTTTCCACCCAAATCAGAGCAGATCAGAAGCACCAAACCTTCAATAACCCACATCAACTGCTGAACCTAATTCAAAGATTTTGATAGGTTCTTCTAACGTCTTTCCCTTCAGAGCCTTTGAAGCATTAATTCTTAAATATGAGTTTTATTCAAATTTGTTTTTTCAGTAGTATTTTTTTCTTGATCGCTAGCATATTTACAAAAAATCTCAAATTGGAAAAAGTTGATGTCCTCGTTCACAAGCTCGATCACATTGAAAATTCCATTGTTCCATCAATATTTACAAATCCAACTGTTTAAAAAAAAACACCTCCCAAGAATTATAGAAACTTGCCAGTTTTTCACTCGTGAATGTTTTCATTTGCATTTTCAAGATTCTATTGATTGATAAATCTCCAAAAAAATATAAATCATGTAAAATCTTGTATGACCCAGGAGCAGCTTTAAAGATTGAGCATCTGCGCCATTACCTACTAGGCTCCTTCACAGAAATTCATATACGGCACATTAGCCCCCATACATAATAAAAGTGACTAAGGGGGTTATTTATTAAAGGTCTAGTTGTGTTTTTCCCGAAAAAAAAATAGTTTTTTGATGGTACTTTCACTAAAAAAATTTGGGGGGGGGAAGAAAACATTTTGCGAGATTTATTATGCTCCAAAGCTGCTAAAAGCCAGAATCTAAAAATACTCCAGATAAAACCTGTTGAGGTTATTTAGAAGTCAATGGCAGAGGTCCCTTGAACCATTTGAAGAGGTTTTTGCCATGGTTTTTGGGTTTTTTACTGTGGTTTTCACTCGAAAATTCAATTTGAGGTATTCGAGTTTTCCCCCCTGATTGCATGCAATCATTTTTTTTTTCAATTCAGGTTTTATTATACTGTAAATAAGCAAACATTTGAGTTTATTCGAGGTAGAAAAAAACCTCACAAACTCAACCTTTGATAAATAACCCCCTAAGTTCGCCCAGGAGCACTAACCCACAGCTAGTCTTGCATCGGGTCAAGTACCCGCTGGTACCCATGGAAAGCAGTTGAGTTTTGGTCAGAAAATTCCTGCTTCCATGACCATGCGGGTAGTCTGTGGGTAACCTGCCTGGGTACTGGGCCAAGATGTGGAACTTGGTCATCCAACCCTACCTAATGCTATAGGCAATTTTTTCATTCTTTTGCCGCAGAATCAGAGCTGGAGTGATGTCACTTCTGGTCTAAGGTGACGTCACTTCAGGTTTTGCGGACGCGGATCAGAAGGGAAGCTTAACTGTGTAAGGTGGGGGCTGGGTATCAGCTCTGGTAGTGGCATGTATTGGGTGGCGGGTGCAGGTCAGCTGGTCTGAATCGAGCATGGGTACTTCTGATTGGACCTGTGCAGGTCTACCCACAGCAACTAATAATTTGTCTGCTTTTAAACAGGTGACCAGTAAATGCTACCTGTTGATTGGTTGCTATGGTTTACTGCTTCTGGACGAACATTGTTCATTTTTATTACATTTCCCCAAAAGTGTGAAACTCTTCAATAATTTAAAAGACAAGCTAAAAACCATATTGAACTTGCTATTCTCATCTTTCATATTGTTATTTAAAACCAACTTTTACTAAGCAAACCTACAGATGATTTACAAACAGCCTTTTTAACTTGGGGCATAAACGTTCTCATCTGAAAGGAAGTGGAGCCTAACCTGGCCAATCTTCTTTGTGCTCCAGACTGAAAATTTTTGACTTGAATAAAAAGACATGTGAAGATGAAAGAATCTGGAACTTCTATTGGTGTCTTCTCAGAGGGGATGTAAAGGAGTCATTAATGAAGCTTGTGGTTTTCAGAAACAGAGGATAAGTTTTTTTAGAAGAACTCAGCAGTAAGAGTGGAGGAGTTCTCCCAATGCTAGGATCTTCATATGTCATTGCTTATTTGAATACAGGTATATATTTCAAATATGAAGGGAAAAAGCATTTATTATTTGTAGTTCTTGACATGAATTGCTTTCACATGAATTGAGCCAAAGCTTTATTTTACAGATATCCAAATAACTGTTATAATTTCTAAGTACTATTCCCAGAATACCACCGGATAGTAACTTTGAAAGGGCTGGGAGCCAAAGAGGAGCCACAGACGTCATGCGACAGTATCACTTCAAATGCAGGGAATAACTAAAGAAGGCAGCTACTATATGAAGCACACATGTTTTAAAATTGCAGATAAAATACAAAGATTTTATACTTGTCATTATTTTACAGTAGTCCAACAAGTCTAAATTACCCTCAAGATAGTTGCAGTTTAGAGAGCTTTCAGCATATGGTGAGTTAGCAGTTTCTGAAGAAAAATTTGAATTCTGAAGGAAAATTACACTCCGTAACCCCCCATGGCATGTCTACTGGGGCGTCATTATTTCTTGCTCTTGATGTATGATATTAATTGAAAGCAAGAGATGGATGCTTGCTCTTTTCCCTGATCAAATAATATTAATAACATTTCTGGCACAATTCAAAAACATTTTAGTTGCGGTAAATGAAAGCTACATTTTGCAGTTATCCAGGACAAGAATTGTCTTTCTGTAATGTGGTGCTTCAGGGGAAGCCTATATAAATAATTGGAACAGTCTTTTATATAGTTCACAAGGAAGACAAATGTTGCTCATTATAGAGAAGTGAGAAGTCTACATGTTCAAAGGAACTAAGTTCAGTGGTTGATTAAAAGATACCAATATTCATTGTGAATCTCACATGATAAGGGGAATCCAAGGTTTTGAGGATTCCCCTTATTGCTTAACATTTGCTATAAGTATTGGGGCAAAATGAGTGAATGGGTAGATTATTTCCACCTGCTCAGAAACTGATGAACTGTGTGGCCTCCTCCTACTAACATCCATTTGTGCTCATTCTCCACTCCCCCTAGCAAACAGTCCCCATGCATACATTTTCTTTTCATAATTGCTGCAATCTGGTTCCTCCTGGAGCCTCATCATGATGCTCCTCATCATCTGGACAAGCATCTTAATGGCTTGTAATTCTTGCAAAGTGGCACAAAAGTAGCTTTCCACTTGGGTGCTGAGTAAACTCAGGCAAGTTTCAAAGTTCAGTGAGATTTGGCAAGTTTTAAAAGTAGATGAACTATGTTCTAAAAAACTGCTTTGCAAGAGATCTACAAGACTTTCCAGAAAAGCATCAGAAGGTATGAATACCATCATCAAAGGGGGAGGAATTCACAAACGTGGTGTAAATGGAGATAATTTTGAGTAAAATATTTGTTTAAACCAGAAAATTATTAAACATCAAATTCACAAACATCTAAAAGTTGAAGAAAAGCAAATTCTCCAGTTTAACTCCATACTTTTGAATTTTACATTGTTTATGCTAACAAAATGGGTCAGCTTCAGATTGGCTTATATTGTACAGATGTTCTAAAAAGTCAACCATATTTCGGGGCTTTTTTTGGTCTTTTAAGAAGGATATTAATGAGTTGAAGACAACTGGAATGGAAGAAACATGAGGAACAATAAGGAAAGACTATCAAGGTCAGGGTTGTTTTCTCTGCAGAAAAAGATGCTTCAAAAGGGATATGATTACTTTACTAGTAGATTAGAGGACATTAGAGATAGAAAGTGGAGGACATTTTTCACATAGAAAAGATGACAAGAGGTCACCCCTTTAAACTTGAAGAACAGAATTTATACCTAAAGGAGAACTCAACCCCCCAATTAAACAAAGCCCCTGCC
Source organism: Xenopus petersii (assembly GCA_038501925.1). NCBI lineage: Eukaryota > Metazoa > Chordata > Amphibia > Anura > Pipidae > Xenopus > Xenopus petersii. The sequence continues at coordinate 125,882,788 of CM076684.1, forward strand.
TAGTTAGCAAGATAGTACCCCTCCCCGCATACTTGAATATGTCTGAAAATGTCCCTAAAATATTTCTCATCCTCCGGATCTTCTAATTTTTCGGGTCCTCTTCGGAATTGTTTGGGTCCTCTTCTGCAATTTCCGGCACTTTTGGCGCATGTGCAGTCGGTATAAACCGGAAGACTGCGCCAGTACATCGCTCTCTTACAGATGAAGACTGACGATTCGGAAGATGGCACCCACAAGCCCCGCTGTGCTTACTCTGCACTGTTAGTGGAGAAATAATTTAGGGACATTTTCAGACCTATTCAAGTATGCGGCGGGGAAGCAGAGAGGGGGACTATCTTGCTTAGTAGTTAGAGGGTTTTCTTAATTGCGGGGGTTGAGTTCTCCTTTAAAGGAAGAATGCAAATGGTTCTTCATGGTGAGGGCAATGAGGTTATAGAGTACCCTGCTGGGTGAAGTCTTGGACAATTGCAATATTCAGGGACACAGTAATCTAATTATCTACAGTATTCATTATGTACAGGTAGGGGACCTGTTATCCAAAATGCTCAGAACCTGGGGTTTTCTGGCTAACAGAACATATTTCTGTAATTTGGATCTTGATACCTTAAGTCTACGAGAAAATCATTAAACATGAAATTAACCCAAATGGCTGGTTTTGCTTCTAATACGGATTATTTATACCTTAGTTTGGATCAAGTGCAAGCTACTGTTTTATTATTGTAGAGAAAAAGAAAATGTTTTTTAAAAATGTGGATCATTTATATAAAATAAAGTCTATGTGAGATAGCCTTCCTCTACTGTGTGTGTGTGTGTGTGTACTGTATGTAGTATTTGTGATGTTATAGATATTCTTGGTACTATAGCTGAATAGATCAATGTTTTCCCATATCGTGAGCTGAAGGGGGGCCCTGTTCAAAAATTGTACCTCCTAGGATAGATTGAAGTGAAAAGTCCATGACCACAAGCCTAATGGAATGATTTCTAGCCATCCTTGAACCCAGCCCTCTAAAAGAACAAGGTCTCTGCCTGTAACTGCTCTTCAGATGGCCGCTCTGTTCATCAGCTTTCCGCAAGATCGTTATAAAAAATTTTTATTTGTATTGAGTCATCTTATAGACAATATTTTCCATATCTGAGAAATTATGTAACGGTTTTAATGCTCATGTTTAAAAAGCAAGCTGGAAATCAATAAAAATGTTTACCGTTATTAAATAACTAACCCACGGTGGTATTATAAGATTCAGCAATTTATAGAGGCATAAAACAGACATAAAATTCTGTAGGTAATTATCAGCTATGTGCTAACCTAAGGCAATGCTATGTATTTTATTTTGTAATACTGCCTGATTTTCTTGTGCCTGCCAAATACTTTTAGGTTTGTACTTTTTATAATCTGTAGCTACAGTTTATTTGAGGCCAAAATTCCTTCCTTCCCCACTTATTCATGTATTCATCTAAGGCAGGGGGTCGCCAACCTATTTTACCTGTGAGCCAAATTCAATTGTAAAAACAGTTGGGGAGCAACAAAAGCATCATAAAATTCCTGGGGTGCCAAATAAGGGCTGTGATTGGCTGTTTGTTTTCCTCTGTGTGCACTGGCAGCCTACAGGAGGCTCTGTTTGATAGTACACATACCGTAGGTCCGGAATTGTACCAAGACCACAGGAGGCATTTTTAGGGGCGGTATGCTGCCAAGCCACATCTGTGCTACTCAACGGGACACCCAGAGCTGGGCACAGAGGAACAGTAAGATTTGTGCGCAAACCGGGGTAGGGGGTGCAGGAGGCAGCTGTCCTTGGGGCACATGTTTAATAAATTCAGTGCTGAGTACACATGGTTTTTATGCAACCAAAATTTACCTCCAAGCCAAGAATTCAAAAATAAGCACCTGCTTCAAGGCCACTGGGAACAACAGCCAAGCAGCTGGTGAGCAACAAGTTGCTCGTAAGCCAATGGCTGGGGATCACTGATCTAAGGTAAATACAGGCAGGATGATGGCACAGTGTAACATGCTTCCTGGATTTTAACCAGGGACTCACTGCTTACTGTGCAGTCTTCTTGTGTCTCACCTATTTGAGCAGACTGCTGGGTAAAAAATGATGACCATAAAATTGGTAAGACACCATACCACGTCAAGGTAAACCCCATATACCTCTGGTCATAGTATTCAAAGGTTTGTACCTCTCTTCATAGTAGCATTTCTTGGGATAAGTGTCTCCTGACCTGGGCATTGGTTTCACTCAGAGGGCTCAGTCCTCTCCCGCCATTAGCTTTTAAAAGAGAGAGATTGCCTAGACCACAACATTGGTTCTACAGGCTTAATCCTCCCCCGCTTGCGGCTTTTAAGAGAGAGAGCCGGGTGTGGGGGTGCTACAACTACAGGGAAGCTTGACTTGCAACATAACTGCTAGACTTCCGGCAGAATCATTTTGCTCCAATACAAAATGCAAAAAAGGGGGAGTTGTGGGAATACTCCAAGGCTAAGTAAAAATATATTTAAATACAATGGAAGTGCTGCTGATCTAGCCAAATTAACTACAAACTGAGAAAAAGAAACCCCTGCCTGTATCCTGACTTTGAGTGAACTCTGAGAAAAAGAAGAGGGATTGATCAATACACATTCCCTCTTCCCCACAACCCCTGTTTTTGTACATACATGCATTTGCATAGATATTGGTTCACTTATGAGACCATGGAATGTGCATTGATCAATCCCCTTTCTTTTTCTCTGTGTTTGTAGTTAATTTGGCCGGATCAATAGCACTTATATTAAAATATATTTTTACTTATCATGGAGTGCTACCACAACCCCCCTATTTTGCATTTTGACTGAACTCTGCCTGGACCTACCTTCTTTGCCTGCTTGACTTATTTTCTGGATTCCAATTTTGTACTGCGTTATAGATTTTTGACCTGGCCTGCCTGACCCTGATTCTTGTAAGCTACCTCATTCCTCATTATACAATCTGGTTCCCTTGCTTGCTCAGAACCTTTGCCCTGATCCTCTCACTTTAAGACCTGGTGACACCCTAGTAGTAGAGGGCTCCATCCAAAGGTGGCTGTTATAGGCACAAGTGTGAGCCGCGACCAGGATCTTGGCAATTGTTCTGGATTTTGGGTTACCGATCGTGACACATTGCGGCCTTGCAGTGATGGGTCATATGTTCCATTTCAGCCAGGACATTATCTGCAAGCTGGTGGGGTTAACTACAGTGTCTTCCTGCAACAACAAAAAAATACAAGATGGTTAAAGAGTATCTAAATTACCTGTGCCATCTTTCTCTATAAAGAAGTTGGACAAAGCTTAATTCTAAATAACAGAATATTCACCAATTAGAATTATTCTCATGGAGCTCATTGGAAAATGTCTTGCATTCATTGCTCACTGCCAGGCCCCATATGACATCATACCATGGCCTGTTGTTCTTTGGCCTCTGTTATGACATTATGAAGTGGTGGTCAGATGTGGTCAGAGATAATGCTAGCTCAGGAAAGAATGGAATATATATCCTTAATAAGACTAGGATGAAGAAAAAAAAGATAAATCATCATCGTGCCAGTGGAGAACTACAGAGTAAAAATAAAAATGATGGTCCTTTAAGAGAAAAAAAGAACATGCAGCATTTGAGATTTAATTTAACACTGAGAATGAAGAAGACAGAAGATCACCTTCTGGAAATTGAATTCTGCAGCACGTTCTTGTACAAGACAAAGAGGATCACAGGAATTCACCCAGATTAAAATGGCACGGTGTTGAGTATTGCTCACTAGAGGAGCCCACTCTTGAAGATGAGGAGCACAATCGCTTCAAAATGAGATAGAAATGAAAACCATGGTTACTTAGCGATTGAAGAAAATGTATTCAAAGTCTAAAAAATGAATCATGTAGGAATAATGAGGGTCAGACTATGGCTGAAGCCAAGAGATCCTTGCGAGGAATGGTAACTGGTAGAGAGTTGGTAGTGGTGTAGCTCTCACATAATGAAACTTGTATCAAGGCTTCGAAGGTGCTGTCTCAGAACAACATATTTTAATATTAGTGATTTGCTTTATTCCCCCAGACTGCTATAATATGGCTTGCTTGCAATTTTTTGGTCTTGGGGAAAAAAAAAGAAAGCTTTATAGCATCTTTTATTTAAGTAATACAATATTAGAAAGCGTCTAGATCTGCAGTAACCAACTTATTTGTACACTCGTATATGTTTTATTGTTAGAGCCTGGCTGCCTTTATTCTCCAAAGTACTGATGTACCTTTTAACCATTTCATATACTGTATGTAAGTGATGCTGAAAGATTTATAGACAATAGAAATTAATTTTTTTACCTATAGTACTGTTCAGTACATTGTTTATATTATTTTGTTTTTTCTTTATTTTTTATGGCCCGTTATATACGCCCAGAACCTGAAAGGCTCATTTTAATATGCTACCTCCCCACCACCTAAGTAAGCACAAGGGAATGTTCGGCAGGTCCATTTGTAGAGCAAACGTCTCAGCTATTCACCCCTGTCTCTCTCTGTATGGGTGGCCACTATCTACCTCTGCCACATTTGTTACTACATTCCTCTCTGTCTTTGAATTTTTATTTGCATTGACAACCATGCAATGATCCTAGATGATGCTAACTGCCTCTCAGTCTAGTCAAACAGACACACGTAAGCTTGAACGCCAATCCCTTGATCTGTTGTTCACCAAACAAACCAAAGCCTTACAACTAGTGATGGGCGAATTTATTTAAATTTGCGAAACGCCCGCGAAAATTTGCGGCAAAAATTCGCCGGCATCAAAAAAATTTTTCCTGAAAAAACGGACGCCAAAAAATTTGCGAAATTCGCGAAACAGCGAAAAATTTGCGAAATGGCACCGGAGTCTCGTTTAAGACACCGGCGCAGTTTCGCAAATTTTTCACAGTTTCGCAAATTGCGCAAATTTTTCTGAGAATCGAAACGGCGCAAATTCACCCATCACTACTTACAATATATAACAGTAATTTTTGCCTATTTTTAGATCACCACCTTTTTTTTGTTCCTCTTCCAGTCATTCCCCCTGTATGTTCTATTAATGTTGTATTAACATGTTGTGTTGTATTGTTCTATTAAATATGTATTCATGTATTATTTTGCCATACTGTGTACCAATTAGCATTATATAACTGAAGATATATATCTGTATATAAATCTAAGAGAGAAACTGCACTCACAGGAGTATCCAAAATCAAAACAGATTTATTGAAGCAAAAACTGGACACCCAACCTTAATTCAAACTTACAAAGAGACTCTACAACCCCCCAACAGTGCCTGGCGAGAAATTAACATTGATGTCAAAGTGTGTGATCATACCCACCCCCACAGTGAAATTTATATAAAATGTATATATAAATATATATAACATCACCTACATAAGGTTTCATTTACGATGCATCTATAAGTGTTATTGCGCTAAAGTTGATGCAAATGTTGCTTTAATACACACTGTTCCTTTAAGATATTTTCCACATCTCTGCGGCAGAGAGAGTAATAGAACTCTCTGCACTCTGAACTTTCTGGTCTAGGTTTTTTGGGGAAAAACTTGATTTTTTTTTTTTTGTTGAAATTTTTTTTTCAGGATTTATTATATCCCCCGAAGATGCTAACAATCCGAATCCGAAAATCCGCCATCTCAAACCTGCCAAAGTCATGTAAAAGTCAATGGCGGATGTCCCTTTTACGATTTGAAGATATTGTGATCTGCGCTGGGTTTCGTCTGATAACTCGAAAAAGGTGAGCGATTTGAGTGTCAAAACCGAAAAAAATGTGCGATTTGGATTTTCCCTCGATTTTCTTTTTTTCGAGTTGATTATTTAATAAATAAGATAAAATTGTGGATGGAAGTTTGGTAGGATTTGTTTTAATAAAAATAAGAGATAAATTCAAGTTTTAGTAAATAACCCCCCAAAGTGTTGAGAAAAGTCAGTTTCAGGGCACATAGAGTGAATAAAGGAATGCATGAATGATTCCCTCCCACCGATGCTGCATTTGGCAGCACTGTAGTGATGTTGGGGTGAGGAAAAACTCAACCCACACCAACCATAACCCGCAGAACCTTAACCTGCACCAGGCCCTAACCCGCAAAATGTTGCCATTGTAGGACTCTCATCTGACCCATACCTGTGTCTTCTCATTCTGTACAATACTTGTGCCAAGACAGGGAATCTTCTGGAGCAATGTAGGAGTGTACTTCCCTAGTCTGACCCACACCCAAACATAACCCGCAATGCTTGGCCAAATTTCAACCCAAACCCGCTCAACCAGTGGTCTTCCTGTGGGTCAACACATGTTTCGGGCAGGAGCCATCATTTAGATGTATAAGTTTGGTGGTGGCAGATGCAGGTTAGAATGGGGCACTGTATTTATTGCCCTATGGCAAGTGGTACAGACAGGGCAGGCATGCATCTGCTGATTCTGTAGTCTGTACTTGTATGTGCCAGACCATGGACAAAAGTGCTAAGGGACACTCTTTTGCATCTCTAAAGGCCCCTATACTCGGGCTGATAAAAGCTGCCAACAGACCGAGTCAGCAGCTTATTGGCCCGTGTTTGGGGCCATCCAACGGGGATTCCCTGATCGATATCTGGCCGAAAGATCGGGCAAGTTAAAAAATCCTGTTGGATCGCGGCCGCATCTGTGCGTTTATGTTTCAGATGCATTAGGGCCCACGATCGGATCAGCCCGATTTTACCAATTCAATGTGGGCATATCGGGGGGAGATCCGCTTGTTTGGCGACATCTACATACGAGCGGATCTCTACGTCTATGGACACCTTTAGTGCACTATGTAAATGACCCCTTATGCCTTATAAGGCAAGGTCGTTCAACTATTTCAACTCATATATAGTTTATGTGCAGTGCCCAGTGATTCCAATAAATGCTAAATTTGATCAGTTCTGCCAGAGAACCCAGGTTTGCAAATCCGTTGACTTCTGTATCACTTTTCTGTCTATTTTATGAGACTCCTTCAACAGAAGATGTTATGAGCAGCATCTTTTCTGTATTCTGCTACTCAAATTCTCAGCTCATTACAGAAAACAACACATGGCCCGAACACAGAGTATTACGGGCATAGTCGTGTAATTAGACATATGGATAGGATGTTTCTTTCTGGCAGCTTAATAAGATAAAAAAATACTTTTTACCCTAAGAAGTCTAAGTCTCTGTTGATATTCCATTATTGCCAGACGCGCAAGTGAATTACCATACGGCATTATATTTCTAAAATATTCACAAGTCTAAAAACAGATTGCCGGTGAAATCCAAGAATTTCTCAAGGGGGCTGAATTCCTTCGGCAGGAGTCAACACAAATATTTGCTCATTATTTACCAATTAGAGAGCGGATAAACAATGTGCAGCGGTGACTTGTCAGTTATTTGGGATGATAGGTGATATGCTAAGAAAAACTATCAATGTTGTGTACAAGGCTGTCGTCCTTTATCAGTAATACAGCAATGCTATTCCAGCGCGGAAGCCTTATTAAATGCAACTTGTTCTAACTGATCAGCCGCTTGAATAAATTAGTAGGATGTGCTGATCATATTTAGAAAGTGAATTTTACCTATAAAAAGAAGGGAAATGCTTCTCGTGGGCAATGCACACCATACAATATACATGAACTGCCGATATATACTTTAACTTTCTCAGCCCTAGTTTCTTATTAGCTGGTTACTTACGTGCAAGTGTATTTGTCCCCTGTGCTTTTGTTATTATTCAGCTTGGTACATGTTGCTAGCTAGCAGGATTATTTCCTCGCTCAGGTAGACTTGTTTTTTGGATTGCTAATCACATTGTACAGATTTAACAAACTAACAAACTATACAACTATACCCTAATCCCCAGGGTCAGAATGGGCTCGCAGGACATCAGGTAAAAACTTGGTGGGTCCTGTTGACTTAGAGAATCCCCGCCTGCCCCAGCCATCACTACCCCACATGCCCTCCGCAATCTCTCCCCAACTGCCCTCCATCCCCTGATCACACCATAAGTAAGTTAAGCTGCATTCTCAGGGAAAAGGGGCTGTCTGTGGGTGAGTGGGCAGGCGGCAGGGGCCCCAGAGGGGGTGTGGGGGCCCCTGGGGTAGGAATCCTGGTGGGCCTCACACACACCCCAGTCTGACCCTGCCAGTTCCCATGGGATATCCAAACTCTTACCAACTCTTACCAATCTTGTGATGGGTTATCACACACATTAAAAAAAAATGGACCATGGAATGTCCTATTTAATTAGTCTGCTCCATCCAAAATGAAGGAGTTAAGCACACACATTCAGAATGTGCTTAAGGGGAAATATGATATATATTCAGAAATATATAAAAGGATTATATAATAATCTCTCTAATGCTTTATTTACCAGTTTTCCAGCTGACACAAGGGCGCACATTCCGATTAGAAGAAGGAGGTTCCGGCTAAATATTGGGAAGGGGTTTGTTACAGTGAGAGCTGTGAAGATGTGGAATTCTCTCCCTGAATCAGTGGTACAGGCTGATACATTAGATAGCTTTAAGAAGGGGTTGGATGGTGTTTAGCAAGTGAGGGAATACAGGGTTAAGGTAGATAGCTCATAGTACAAGTTGATCCAGGGACTAGTCCAATTGTCATCTTGGAGTCAGGAAGGATTTATATTTTTTGGAAAGGCTTCAAATGGGGTTTTATTAATTTCTCTGGATCAATTAGCAATTAGGCAGGTTTTATATAGACATGAAAGGTTGAACTTGATGGACCTGTGTCTTTTTTAACCTAATTGACTATGTTATTATAAGCAGGGCCTCCATCAGAGGGGACGGAGGGTACACCTTTCCTGGGCCCGGATGGTTTGGGGTGTTAAAAATGTTATTGTGCAGGGCCCCGTGATTTCCAATGGCAGCCCTTATTATAAGCCATGTTGGTTGGGCAAAATGGGAGAAGTTCAACCATGATACAAATTCCAGCCTCTGCAGGAAGTAAATAAAAAAGCAACCCCTTTAAATGGTACAGTGGACTTTTTTACATTTTATATAACCACTCGGTTTACCCCTAAGGAATTTTCAGGAGCCCCAAATGTTACCTACTCACTTCCCACTGCATTCTGGCATGCGTGTTGGGATCCTTCTCTAATTCCATACTCCAGTGTCTCCACAAGTGTCTGATCTGTCCTTTGAGGCCAAAACAAGTCAATTGTGAACATGAACTTCATTTGACACATACATTTTTGTGTAGGTAGGAGTGCATCTAAAAGTGACTGATAAGCAGAAGAAGATATTTCCCTTTTGTTCCATTTGCAGTGATTCCTTCCATGCATTGGTGACCAAGGAATACAGCGCAAGGTAATTGCACTCGAAAGCTCATTTTGCCTCCTTTCCTCGTGTTGTTTCGTTGCTGTAACAAGGAGCAATGCTGCTGTACCTCTGTGTTTCACAATAGTTAAACAACTAGTGGGTTTTTAATATTTCCTCAAGGGCAGCATTTGTTGTTTTTCTCTCTACAAACGAAGTAATTCCTCAAAGAACGATCTGCCACGGGAGCTCTCTGCCCGCTCGCTTTATATTTTGCGCATTGCTATCTGTCTGAAGATCCGATACATCAGGCACTGAAGTGCTGCTCATTGCTATGAATGGTACATATTTCATTTCTATTTCTTTTTCAGTGCAGCTTCAGTATTACATTACCAGGCTTGTTCCTAATAAATATAAACAATGCAGCCATTCCAATGAAAAAGAGGGTTTTTTTTTGTTTAAATATATAAAAATGCATTTCAAATGCATGAATGGTGATTGCTGGGGAGCTTTCACTGATTCATTGCTCTGCTCAGTTTTAATTAGCATGCTGTGGGTTTAATAAACTCAATTTAAATTGGTATGAAATCAATGAAACAGACAGATTTCAATAACAGGACTGGATTACTGATATAGGATTATTCTTACAATATCAGCAGCCCCTATGGAGGTTAACGTTTCATTCATAGTTACAGGTCTATAACTGAGTTGAAAAAGACAAAAGTCCACCATGAAGCTCAACCCCTCCAAATGACCCCCAGGGCATATATACCTATACCTGTTATCCAGAATGCTCGGGACCTGGGGTAATGGAACTTTCCGTAATTTGGATCTTCATACCTTAACTCTACTAGAAAATCATGGAAACATTAAATCAACCCATTAGGCTGGTTTTGCTTCCAGCAAGCATTAATTATATCTTAGTTGGGATCAAGTACAAGCTATAGAGAAAAAGGAAATCACTTCTAATTTGGATATAATGTAGTCCATAGGAGATTACTTATCTGCAATTTGGAGCTATCTGGATACCGGGTTTCCAGATAATGGTTCCAATACCTATACAGACCAACAGAAACTATTGTAATCCTATTTTGACCAAGAACGTGGTTTCTAACTAAGCAGGTATGGGCATACAGCTGGATCTCAGCTGGGTCCTCACAATGTTGGAGGAAGGGAGCGGTGGTGTGGAACTACAACTTTCTGTAGATAGGAGGCCACACCAGTAAAAACATTCAAGGAGTAAATTCTAACCTGAACCCCTTTTAAACTGTGGTCCTTTCACTTTAAAAGCAGTGTTGCCTAGGGAAGAGCTTCCTCCAGTTGGAGCCCAAGGCTGCTCTTGCTAACTACTTCTTTCTAACCTACACTTTTAGAGTGTCTACAACAAAGACACTGCTGTCTAAAAACCTAATTCACGGGGTTGCTGTACCCTGACATCACTTAAATGGTTGTCAGTTTAGGGAGTCTTGTTGTCCAAAAGATGCAGGCCAAAGAGGAAAAGACCTAGGGGCAGATTTACTAAGGTGCGAAGTGGTTAAAGCTATAGACAATTCGCTTGTGTTGCCACCCGCAGAGACTTTGCCAATTTACTAACAGGCACTGACACCAATTAGCTAGCGAAAGAGAACGGAGCTAGCAGTGATTCACACGCTATCTTCAGGCGATTTTTCACTCTGGTGAGTTGACGTTAGCTAGTACATCTTCACTATCGAATGCGCACATTACTGAAGTACTGCTAGCGAAAAGTCACCAGCGTTTGGCGCCCATGACGTAACTCTGCATGTTAGTGAATTGGAATAGTCTGAGCGCATTTGCGGTTGGCGAAGTGTTGCGATGGGTGCGAAGCTGATGCTGGCGAAAATTCGCCAGTTAGTAAATCTGCCCCATGGAGTCAGGAAGAAAATTTCCCCCCCTCTGAGGCAAATTGGAGAGGGATCAGAAGGTTTTTTCCCATTCCTCTGGATCAACTAGCAGTTAGGCTGGTTATATACGTATAGGCATAAAAGGTTGAGCTTAATGGAATTGTTTCTTTTCTTAACCTAACTTACTATGTTACTATGAGTAACCACGTTGGTTGGGTCAGACTGGGAGACGTTCACCCGAATCTGCACCGAATCCACTATTTTGGATTTGGCCGAATCTCTGAATCCACTATTTTGGATTTGGCTGAACTTCCTTGTTTTGTGATAAAAAAGTCATTGTGATTTCCCTCCCCACCCCTAATTTGTATATGCAAATTAGGATTCCGATTCAGTTCAACCGGGCAGAAGGATTCGGTCGAATCTGAATCCTGCTGAAAAAGGCCGAATTTTTGCCGAATTGCGAACCGAATCCTGGATTCAGTACAGTAGGAAATCAGGGGTCTGAGTCTGTTTTAGAGACAGAGCCCCCTCCAACGTATATAGATTGTATAGAAATTTATGGAGCATACAATTTACAATCCCAAACATACAGGGAGCATATGATTCACAATCCAATTTATCACCAAATAACAAAACAGATGTAAAGGTTAACTAAGGTATCAATCATAGCAAGCTCTCAGGACATTCTAGTCTGTCCAACCAGTTTCTTGACATTATTATCCTTCTTGGATAATGAAGATGATAATTGCACCAATAAAGGTTTAATTTTTACATTATTTTTCTGCATCGTCACTCTCCACATGACCCCTAATCTGGTTCTGACAGCGTACACATATTACTACCCAAGTGAAAACACACAGGGAAGCAATCTCATAGACGGCAAAGCACAGCATGGAGTTTATTGATATAATCGCAATAAAATGGCAATCGCCCAGCTTGTACCTTATGGCGGATCATCCACTGCTTCTGTTTCATTTATGAGGAACAATTAATGCATTAGCTATAGCCCTGCAAATATTTCAGTGTATACATATTTTTTCAATGGCCTATCAAGGTTCTAGTCAGTTAGTGTCAGGTTGGCTTTTACTACTGTTCTTTACATTGTATTATATGATCCTGTTCCAGTAAATATCCATACCTATCAGTTCTTTCCCCCTGCTATCAGGTTCATTTCTGCAATTTCCTGGCTTGCAGCCTCGTTCCGTCATTAATATTCTCTCCACTTTCAGTCTCCAGTAGGCCTGCATATTTTACGATTACACCGTCCAGCCTGCAGACCTAACACTATTTCCTCTAAGAAAAATGATAATATCGGTAAAAGATATCAATTACAAGCAGCTTACATTTCTCCGGAGTCCATATTGCAGACGGATTTCCCCACCTTTTACAGTAATTCAAACTGATTTCTGGGCAATGCCAACTCTTTTTCTTTGATCTCTCCATTAAGCTTTTATTTAGCATTTAGTTTTGTTTCTTTTTCCTCTGATTTTTTTTTATCCCATGCTAGCGATACTGAGAGCTCCATTTACTATCTGACTGCTGTGTAAAAATGAAGGCAACAGGCTTCCTTATGAAATACAGGTATGGGACCCGTTATCTGGAAACCCATTATCCAGAAAGCTCCAAATTATAGGAAGGCCATCTCCCATAGAGTACATTTTAAGAAAATAATTCTCAATTTTAAAAATAACTTCCCTTTTTTTATCATAACAAAACAGTACCTTGTACTTAATCCCAACTAAGAAATAATTAATCCTTATTGGAGGCCAAACTATCCTTTTGGATTTATTTAATGTTTAAGCAATTTTTTTTAGTAGATTTAGGGGGTTCTTTACTAAAATAGAAATTTATCTCAAATTTTATTAGCAAAAAAAACCATGACCAAACGCACATGCTCGATTTGACTTTATTTATTAATAAAATAACCCAAATGAATCAATTGTGGAAAAACTAAGCGAAAACCCAAATCGTGTTAACTTTTTGGGATTTTCTCCTGAATTGCTAGATTTTTTTGAGTTTTTGCCCGAAAAAGTCGGATTTTTGGGCTAAAACCCACCGAAGACCCTGATAACTTCAATTTGGGATAGGTGCCTCTCCCTTTGACTTATACAGGACCTCGGCAGGTCTCAGATGGCAGATTTGTTGGAATAGTTGTAAGGAATACAACATTCTGAAACATACTAAAAATTAAATTAAACGTTGTCTCATATAGACATCTGAATCCAATAATTCAGATTTTAAAAAAAATCCTTATTGGCAAGACAACCAGCCTCTTGAATTTACTCAATGTTTACATTTTTTTAGCAGACATAAGGTATGAAGATCCAAAGTTCCCTTATCCAGAAAATCCCTGGTCCATAGCATTCTGGATAACAGGTCCCATACCTGTATCTTGAAAACTTGACGCAAATAATTGTCGATTGCAAAAGTGCTTAGAAGAGCAATTTTACATTAATTTGTTTAGAAGGCTTACGTGTCTTTAAAGAAGGACTTTGCTTTGCACATTGTGGAATGATGAAGGCAACATTTTTTTGGGGCGAAAAAACTCTTTTTTTACAGTGAGTTGTGTCCGAGAATATTTAACATACAGAGGCTCGTCATGTTATTAGATAAGAGATGCTTTTGTATTCTTTAGAAAACAAGAAATTATTTCATTATATGAGGCTCCAGCAGTCCTCAACCCCCGATTTTCCTAATGTGTTCACTCTTGAGCCCTGTCAGTTTCATTTTATCTGCCATCCAACTCTCCGATGGTGAACATCGTTCTGCTCGAGATGTTTGTTTTACAGTTGCACTTTTCCTTTAACACTCACATCCATCAATTCACACAGGTCGTATATGGGATTATGAATATCTGAGGCGCGGATGTTTCTCCTCTGCAGTGTTCTTTTTCCGACAAAGGAACATCATCCCTGCCATACACTAAAAGTGTCTGTTTTTATCATCTATCTGCCTTGTGCTTTATTGATTTTTGTGGTTGCTCCATTAATACATGTTGCCAAGAGAGATCCTCCGTGTATATCAAGTAGATTCTACAGGCTAAATTGTACCGTCTTTTCCATATTGCATCCGTCTGCACAATGCAACTCTTCTAGCATTTACTGCTAATAAAGTAGAGTTTTGCTCCCAAACTTGAGCTGAGTCTGCATCAAGCTTTCCCTTAAATGTTGTTCTGCCTACAGCTAATGGAAGACTCATACAAACAAAGTTGTAAAACTGGGCAGCAAACTGGAAAATGAGGTTCAATGTTGATAAATGCAGGTTAGGCACTTTGGCAAAAATAATATAAATGCAAGTTATACACTAAATGGCAGTGTGTAGGGAGTTTCCTTAAATGAGAAGGATCTAGGGTTTTTGTAGATAACAAGTTGTCTAATTCTGGGCAGTGTCATTCTGTGGCTACTAAAGCAAATAAAGTTCTGTCTTGTATAAAAAAGGGCATTAACTCAAGGGATGAAAACATAATTCTGCCTCTTTTTAGGTCCCTGGTGAGGCCTCATCTGGAGTATACAGTGCAGTTTTGGACTCCAGTCCTTAAGAGGGATATAAATGAGCTGGAGAGAGTGCAGAGACTAAGTGCAACTAAATTGGTTAGAGGGAGGGAAGACTTAAATTATGAGGGTAGACTGTCAAGGTTGGGGTTGTTTTCTCTGGATAAAAGGCGCTTGCGAGGGGACATGATTACACTTTACAAGTACATTAGAGGACATTATAGACAAATAGCAGGGGACCTTTTTACCCATAAAGTGGATCACCGTACCAGTGGCCTCCCCTTTTGACTAGAAGAAAAGAACTTTAATTTGAAGCAACGTAGGGGGTTCTTCACAGTCAGGACAGTGAGGTTGTGGAATGCACTGCCGGGTGATGTTGTGATGCTGATTCAGTTAATGACTATAAGAATCACTTGGATGATTTTTTGGACAGACATAATATCAAAGGCTATTGTGATACTAAACTCTATAGTTAGTATAGATATGGGTATATATAATTTAATTAAAAGTAGAGAGGGGTGTATGTATGGATGCTGGGTTTTCATTTGGAGGGGTTGAACTTGATGGACTTTTACTTACTTATTTTACTTACTCAAGGGCTTGGATGTTTTCCACAAGGATCATGACAATATAAATCTCATTTATTGGGAATGACTTAAAAATCCTAAAAAACAAATATGGCTAGAAATGCTCCCAGAGGTCCGGCATCTCTATAGTATTAATGGTCCAGGCTTTCAAAATCATCCCCAGCAGCTCTTTTTTTATTTTTAAAATAACTCATACAAATTTGGTGGAAAACCAGTGTATTGAAGATGAGTGCATTTGCTTAATGTCTTAAAGAGAATTCAACCCTTAACTAAAAAAAAACCCTACCCCCTACCCTACGTAGACCCCCCTCCCTCCCCCCCGTCTAGCTGCTCCCCCTGGGTAATGCAGATTGGTGCAGATTCAGGGATCGCAGCTCACGGCAGCCATCTTCTGGGTCTTCGGTAATCTGAGACTGTTACTGGGTAAGCAGCGCATGCGCAGTTGGAGCAATTTCCTGGTATGCAAAAACTGCGCATGCGCCAAAATAGACAGAAATTATTGAAGCACCGGAGAAGGCACAAAGACCCAGAAAATGGCTGCCGTAAACTGCGATCCTTGAATCTGTACCGTGGAGTAAGTAAAAAGTTAGGGCCATTTCCCCAGGGGTCAGCTAGGCTGGGGGGGAGGAGGGAGGGGGAGGGCTATGTAGGGTAGGGGGGTAGGGTTTTTTTAGTTAAGGATTGAATTCTCCTTTAATACAAGACAACACTTAAAGGGCAACTAAACCCTACTGTGCTGCACTAGTCAACACAACCCAGCTCTCCAGGAACCGCGGCTGTATTAAAATGCAAAGTAATCCTCCAATGATACTCCCAGCTGATTTGCTCTGAATTGCTCTAAACAGCCTCCAGAATTACATACCTTTTAACCTGCATTCAGATTTATTTTGTTTCAGTATTACAGCCAGTTGAAGTGCATCTCTTTTAGTTACTTCCTTGTCTTGTATGAAGCTCCACCCCTTTTGCTTTCTGAGCGCTCCCTCTCTCTGACTATAAAGACCTTAGAGAGGTGCATCGACAAGGAAGTAATTAAAAGAGCTGCAGTTGAACTTTTTATAATAGAGAAATCAAATAAATCTGATTGCAGAGAGAAAGGTGTGCCATTTGGGGGGCTGTTTAGAGTAATTTTAGAGATAGAAAACAGTCATTTAAAACCTTATTTTAAAACTGATAGTGATAGAAAGTTGTGTTTTATAACACATTGCATGTTCCAAATCTAGTAAAAAAAAAGTCAAGATCAACATACTGGCCTGGAAAGGAAAACACACATTCATTTGGATTTTTCTACACTGAGCCTTAGGCTATTTATCATTAAAGCACTAAGCAGTTGCTGATTCCGGTTACTAGTAAACTCCGTTGTTTCACTGGGAGCCTCGAAAATTCTCAGCTACTCTGTGAATGAATTAAACATTACACCCGTGCTTAGATACTGACACTAAAGGAGTTTGGCACCATAAAGTAATGATACAAAAAAAGAAAAAGGCACTCAATGCTTCTGCTCTTGGCGACGACCACTCCCAGCACCATCACTTAGACATCGATGAAAGAGAGGGAATGTGAATTGTAGTTTTCCACAACTGGACAAAAAATGCTAATTAAATATGAGATTTGGATTTTATTTCCCATTTCCTCGCTAGAGGTTTTGATCATTATATTGGTGGCAGCAGTTGCTCGAGGAGACTTAAATTAAATGATAACTGTAATTTTTCCCTTTTTCTGAAATTTAATAAAATATGTGGAAGGCTTTGAAGTTACAGATAAAAGACGGAGGCCTGCTTGGGTATCATTATGCTTGTAAAGTCAGGGAATGATCTATATGAGGAATATGTGTGTTCAGACTCAACTGCACCTTCTCTGGTTTAAAAAAAACATCTTGTCCGATATATTTTGGGGCAAAAACAGGGTGTTATCAGGTTAGATATTAAGGTTCCAGTTCAGTGATGTTGTTTGGTTGCACAGTGGTTAGCGCATTTGCCTTGCAGTGCTGGGGCTTGAGTTCAGTTCCAGCATGGACACTATCTGCAAAGGGTTTGTAGATGCATCACCAAGCATGCTTAGCTGAATCTAGGACAGTGACAAAAATTTCTAGTGTTTTGTCACTTGTAATATATTTTTTTGGTTATTTACTCATCTAATGCATTGCTCTGATTTAGCACACAGGCATTACCCTGTACCAATACTCAATATGGATGGTTAGTAAGGAATTAATTGCAACTGCATATACATATGGTTGAGTATGTTGGTTTTGGCCTCCATAAACTTCTCAAGGTTTGGATCAGACCTGGGCAAGTAGACAAGACCTAACTGAACCAGAGGGTATGTTTTAGCAGTTAAATAAAAGCAAATATCATCCTTTTAAAGTTGGAATTCCTAGGTTCCATGGGATACAGAGATGAGAATCTAGACTTTTCCTCTCTGTGATTTGTGAGGAGGTGTCCCTGGCAGGGGTGTAAGTATAGACAATGTCAACCATTTTACTGCTGGGGGCTGGAGGTATTGAAAACCTGTGGGGGACAGACTGATATGTTGTTTTAATATATTTATATGATATATAGTATGTCTTATCCCCAGTATTTCGGAGGAGGCCTAAAATCATTTTGCAATACAGCCTAGTAACTTCTAATTACCCCACTGGTCCCTGACTTCAAATCCGGTTCATGATAAAGGATAACCCACATGTATGAACTTTTCAACTAGGGATGCACCAAATCTAGGATTTGGTTTGGGATTTGGGCAAGATTCAGGCTTTTTCTGCAGGATTTGGATTTGGCTGAATCCTCCTGCCCGGGCGAACCGAATCACGGAGACTTTTTGACACAAAACAAGGAAGTAAAAAAATGTTTTTCCGTATTCGGCTAAGGATTCGGGGGTTCAGCCGAATCCAAAATAGTGGATTCGGTGCATCCCTATTTCAACACATTGTTGATATATTTGTGAAAAGCTCACAGCAAATAATTTTCATGACCATCATTTCTTTGAAGCCTTCCCCTGGCGCTTAATAGAGCCATTCCTTGCTCTTTCCCTGCCTCCTTTCAGCAAGTCCATTCAGTTTGCACTGCAGGATGTACATAGCTCCGAGGGCTCGTAAATTGAGAAGCACAAAAAGAAAATTGGTCCCACTCAACCAGTTTGAAATAAAATTAAATGAGTTAACAGAGCAGAGAAAGCCCTCATGGCTGGAACTGAATTCTAGCCGCCATCCTTTCCCTTTGTATTACCAACATAATATTTATTTCAGAGGATAAGCAACCTTCAGTTCCGTTAAATATGGATGTTACAGCAGAGTTCAAAGTGAATTCCAGATCTGTGCAGCAGTCTCTATATCTATATACACAGTTATTCTCCAGCCAGCAGCAGAAGCATGCATCCAGGACATTATTAGCAAAGGTTCCTCAGAAGTTGATCACAGCTCCAGAACCAAATACGGTCTTGTTGGGAAGAAAATAACTGGTAAGTTTAAACGTCTAAGTAGATGTTGAGGCTTGAAAATTTTATTATCAGTTATTTATACAGCACTGATACATTTATGCAACACTTTAAAGAGATTATACATCACTCACTGCCCAGAGGAGCTTACAATCTAGACCACAGTTCAATGGGTGAAAAAAATTGTTGCAATTTAAAAAAAAAATTATCACCCATAAACGTCAATGCATTTTGCAGAATTTTCCCCGTTTCACAAATTTCAGGCAAAGAGAAACAGGTCAAATTTTCCGAATGTATTATGCGTCAAAACTGCAACAATTACAAATATAAAAATACTCCAGCTAAAACCTGTCAAAATGATGTAGAATTCAATGGTAGATGTCCCTTACTACAACTGTGAGACTGTTCTTTGATTTGTGGTTTTAGAGGTTCTCAGGTATTTTTTGCGATTATGTATGTCACAACAGAGCGTGGTCTAGATGACAACCAACTGCTGGAGGAGGAGAGCCCAGTCCTGGAGAGCAAGTGAAAGGTTCAGCCAGAGACAGGAGAGTTCAAGTTATAGTTGGTACTAGGAGCACAAGATACAGTAGGTAGGTTAAAGAAGAAATGGCAGCAAAAGGCCACAGGAGTCTAGTGGAAGTAGCCTTCTGGTGGAAACTCCACCAGTTAGGGGTACAGTGTTAGTTAGGAATAGAAGAAAGCGTAGTCTATGGGCCAGGACCACCAAAAGTTCTTGTCCAGAATAAAAAGGCGATGCCAACGAGGACCGTTGGGTTGTTGAGGGCAGGTGTGGCTAGGGAGATCTAGAGAAGGACAGTGGAAGAGATTGGGACTTAACTGTGATGGGAGGTATTGCTAAACAGTCAACCAGCTGAGAAGTTGGGAAGGCCCGTGTGCTACAGAGTGCTGTTGAATCCCGGGATGTATGTTTTTGGATGCATGCCCTGGAGTGTCTTCAGAAAATAAACCATGTAACAGTTTGGAAGTGAATGTCTGCTGCCTCCTTATTGTTGGTAAATAACAGTCTGCCCTCCAACATGGTTATTAAAGGCATCCCTCTGGTCCTTCATCAGCCGTAGCACTTACCATTTCCATATAGGATCCAATTTCTCTCTATGTCTATGTATTTGGTTGGAAGGCCTATTCCTTTACATGGACTCTCCTTGACCATATTCCCCAACAGCAAATATTCTAAAATAGCTGACGGATAGCATCTAATCTTGAATGTTTTGCTGGGTTAGCAGAAGTGCCATCTGCTTATCAACGTTCATTCGAGTCAGCCACGGTTCTTCATCTTTCTTCCCACACATTCACAAGGCAGTCATCACTTAAATGACCAAATCACAGCAATGTAGCTACATCCCACTAAGAACATCCGAGGGGCCTAATCCTTCCCTGATTAAATTGCATTTTCATATGGCAACATAAATAATTTAACAAGAACGGCTTTTCATCGCCAAGATCTGCCAGTTACCGTGAAATTTACTGATATTATTTATTTATTTTTTTTAAAGTTGAACACCTAAGCAGAAATTGGCAGCCAAGTTGTTATATAATTGGAACAGCATATACGCAGCCAGTGGTGCATTCCTCTGTAAACTGCCCTCTGAGAGTAGAGCAGCTTGTAATATGTAATCTTTTTTAACTACTCAACTATGCACTGCTCTGTAATCGCTTCCAGAGACACATGGCACATCATAAAGCATTAACTTCCCTGTTTCCGAGCCACTATAAATGGAATTATACTATTTGCTTTAATGCTAATGAGAGCAACAGTGTCCTTTGTAAATATTTAAAGCCATTCAAAAAAAAAAAATGTCAACAATAGTCTCGGTTCAAATTTAGGGTGGAACCAAGGCTGGAAGGTTTTGCACACATCTTCATTGTATAACAAAACTATTATCTTAGACATATTGCATTTTCCAGAAAGCATTGAACCCATTGAGCCATTCCATGCTCTTCAAATATGATGAAATACACGAATAAAATGTGTGCAGTCATTAAGACTCATTTATCAAAAATGCTGGAGGAGTGTGAAAAAAAGAGGTAGGAAGCGCCATGGTTTTATACACTTTGCTCCAATGAAATTGGAACCTTGACCCATGGTCATCCCCTGGAATACACCCTTTGCTTGCTTGTCATTTAAAATTTGCATATAATATCATGCATAAAAGTGCAATACATATAAAAGTACACAGGGAGGAGAAGTCAGACAATAAATATACACAGTACACAGAGCTCATATAAGGACACAGAGTTTAAGTGCTATGTGGTAAGAGACACAGTAGGAATGAGGTCCCTGCACCATAGAGCTTACAGTCTAAGTGGGTGAGTGACTAACATACAGGTGCAAATTGGAAGGGAAAAGTGGAAAAGTAAAGGCATTGTCCATTAGGTCAACAACAAAGTCTTTTGCCGCACACCACTTACTTTCTTGCTGGGTGCATCCGTGTCCCTGGCCGCCTCCACGCCAAATATTGCTACGAATGTACAGAGTGGGAAAGAGCACACCAGAATATGTAGGCAAAGCCTTAGTTCATTTGCAGATTTATTGAGTGCACAAGCTTTCGGGGTCACAGCCCCTTCCTCAGGTGCAATACAGAAACAGTGAACACAGTGCTATTTAAACATTCAACCCCCCAAAGACAACAGGCAATTACTCCCATCATGTGACTTATTAACCCCTTCAGTTTTTATACTAAGAAAAAAGTCCCAAGTGATTGTAGTCAATCTGTGTGCAATTACACGAATACAATATCACAGTCCACTTTCTTATCTGAAAAAATGTAACGATACAAAATATTAAAAACATTGTTGCAAAGTTATATACAATGTATAAAATCTATAAAAAGCATCTCAGGCCAAAGCTTTCATTGAGTCCCCTAGGGGAAAGTGAGTCTATTTTATTGATCCAAAAGGCCTCCCTCCGGAGTAGTTGTTTAGTAAATGTTTACTAACATTACCCCCTCGAGGCAACTTAATTGTGCACTCAATAAATCTGCAAATGAACTAAGGCTTTGCCTACATATTCTGGTGTGCTCTTTCCCACTCTGTACATTGTCCATTAGGTACCAGGACCAGACTAATGTTCTAGTGCTACAAAAGGTAGACTCTTAGGCGCAAATTCACTAAGCGCCGAAGCGCCGAACGCTAGCAACAATTCGCTAGCGTTTGGCATTTTCGGTACTTCGCAAATTCACTAACGAACGCTGGCGTAAATTCGCTAGTGTTACTTCGCACACTTACGCCAGGCGAATTTTCGCTAGCGACGTAACTACGCAAATTCACTAACTTGCGCAGTGTACTGAACGCTACCTTTTACGCTAGACTTCCTTCGCCACCTCAGACCTGGCGAAGCGCAATAGAGTAGATAGGGATTGTTTCCAAAAAAGTCCCAAAAAACGCTGGCGTGTTTTCTACATGATGGGTGATAGGCTGAAAAAGATCGAAACATTTTTTGGGGCTCCCCTTCCTCCCCCCTACATTTCCTGACACATGGCAACTTACCTAGACAGTGGGCACATGTGCAGGGCAAAATAATTTTTTTTTTTGCTGATTTGAAGGTTTTCTAGGCATTTGTAGTGCTGATATGTGTTCCTCCATTGAAATTTGAATTTCGCGCTGTATGCAAATTAGCCTTCGCTAGCGTAACTTCGCTTTACATAGCGAATCAACGCTAGCGCAACTTCGCAACCTTACGCTACCCCTGTGTGCAACTTCGCATCTTAGTGAATTTGCCCCTTTGTATCATAATGTTTCCCTCCCATTTAGACTGTAAGCCCTATGGGACAGAGACCTACAGTATATTCTTTTGTCTCCTGGACAATAAGCACTTAATATGTATTGTAACTATATTCATGTGTATTGTATTTTTTATACTTATTTGTAATTGTAATGTCTACTCTGTTTCTTCTACTAATGTATTGTTCTGCTGTACAGTGCTTTGCCATCAATGAGCGGTAAACAAATAGAAATATTCATACATACATACATACATACAAGATACAAAGGTTTGAGACGAGAGGTGGCAGCAGATGTAGCTTCTTATATAAGGAAAGTTTGGGGTACTGTCACCGTGACAAAATAAATGAAAATGAAACAAAGAGGCTCCTTTTTAAAATTATTTTTGAGATTGTGTTTATTGCAATTTGTGGAAATTGTATAAATTGCATTTTTTTTTCTCCATTGCTATTTTTTGGCAAATCACAAGACAAATCATAAGTTGCAAGGTCTATGGGGCAAATTCACTAAGATTTGTAGTTGCGCCAGGCGTAACTTCGCCGCACTTCGCCACACTTCGTCAGGCGTAGTTTCGCCAGCGCTCCGCTAATTCACTAAAATCCGAAGTTGCGCTCAGGGGTAGCGTAAGGTTGCGAAGTTGTGCTAGCGTTGATTCGCTAAGCGAAGTTACGCTAGCGATGGTTAATTTGCATACGGCGCCAAATTCAAATTTCAATGGAGGAATACGTAGAATCACTACAAATGCCTGGGAAACCTTCAAAACATCATATAAAAATTTATTTTTGCCCTACACATGTGCCCACTGTATAGTTAAGTTGCCATGAGTTAGGAAATGTAGGGGGGAAGGAGGGAAGCCCCCAAAAAAATTTCAATCTTTTTCAGCCTATCACCCATAATATAGAAAAAACACCAGCGTTTTTTGGGACTTAGAAAAAATTTTAACTTTTTTTGAAGCAATCCCTATCTACTCTATTGCGCTACGCCTGGTCTGAGGTGGCGAAGAAAGTCTAGCGTAAAAGGTAGCGTTAAGTACAATGCGCGCGTTAGTTAAATTGCGTAGTTACGTCCGTTGCGAAAATAACACTAGCGAATTTATGCCAACGTTCTTTAGTGAATTTGCGAAGTAACGAAAATGACCAACACTAGCTAATTAACGCTAGCGTTAGGTGCTTCGGCGCTTAGTGAATTTGCCCCTTTAAATCCAGTTCTGCATATTGTATGGTACATGCAGCAGGGGTTTTACCATAACTCACTGGTATTATAGGGAAATAATTCTGATGAAACCAAGAAAGGATGCTATGCAGGTATGGGACCTGTTATCCAGAATGTTCAGGACATGAGGTGTTCCAGATACTGGAACTTTCCATAATTTGGATCTTCATACCTTAGGGGGCAGATTTATTAATGGTCGAGGTGAATTTTCGAATGAAGAAAAATCGAATTTTGAGTTATTTTTGTGTACCTCGACTAGGGAATTGTCCAAATTTGATTCGAATTTGCAAAAAAATAAAAAAAATCGAATTTCGAAATTTATCATGTAGGGGCAGATTTATCAACAGTTGTAGCAAATTTTCGAATGAAAGAAATTCGAATTTCGAGCTATTTTTTGTGTACTTCGACTAGTGAATAGTACAAATTCGATTAAAATTTGAAAAAAATTAAAAAAAATTTTGAAGTACATTCAATATTCAAAAATTTGAATATCAAATGTACTGTCTCTTTCAAAATTCGACTTCGACCATTCGCCATCTAAAACCTGCCGAATTGCTGTTTTAGCCTATGGGGGACCTCCTAGAACCTATTTGGAGTCAATTGGTGGACAATTTTTCGGAAAAAACTTTGAATCAAATTCGATCCAATGCGCTATTACTTCGATTCGAATTTGGCCAAATACAGACCTATTCGATCGAAAACGTACTTCGACCCAAAAAACTTTGACTTAATTTCGGTTGGTCTTTTTGAATTCGAATTACGAAGTTTTTTCAATTCGAAATTCAACCCTTGATAAATATGCCCCGTACTGTTCTTTAAAAATTCGAATTCGACCATTCCCCATCTAAAACCAGCTGATTTGCTGTTTTAGCCTATGGGGACCTCCTAGAACCTATTTGGAGTCAATTGATGGACTTTGAAAAATCAAAGTTTTTTTGGGATTCGTAGAATTTGAATTCTGCCAAATACGGACCTATTCGATCAAAAAAAAACTTTGACTTAATTTCAGTTCAGTTGGTCTTTTTGAATTCGAATTTCGACGGTTTTTCAATTCTAAATTCGACCCTTGATAAATAAGTTTACTAAAAAAATCATTCAAATATTAAATCAACCCAATAGGATTGTTTTGCCTCCAATAAGGATTAATTATATCTTAGTTTGGATCCAGTACAAGGTACTGTTTTGTTATTAAAGAGAAAAAGAAATAACGTCTAAAAGTTTGAATTATTTGGATAAAATAAAGTCTATAGGAGATAGGCCTTCCCGTAATTTGGAGATTTTTGCATAACAGATCCCATACCTGTACTACCAAGAAGATAACATTTACATGGCCAGTTTTAGCTATAGAAATGCTATAGATATGGATCAAACTATTCACGTATTCAAGTGGAGTTAATTCTTCTAAGCTAATCATTATTTTCATGATCCTTCATAAAAATGCATGCTGTTGTGAAGCCATAATATCAAGTAGCGAGCAGTAAAGAGCTGTCATTATTTATAAAATAAAATACTGCAAAGAAATTATTTAATTTTTTAGGATTCCCACCTACAAGGAGGTAGATCACAAAAAAAACCTATATTTTACAGGAAAATACTTAATTTGGATGAAATGATAGTGAAGATTTCTCATGGGAAATGTCCCCGAGCTGGAGAGAAACAGTGATTACTGCCAGGCCGGCCGCTTCTTTCATTACGGAAGTAATTAGGCTGGGTTATCTCAATTTGTTTCACTTATATGATTATGTTTATTATCTTTTAATCTTTATGGAAGGTCTGGTAATTCATGAATCAATAATCCCAGTGTCTCATTTATAAACAGGCATGACTGAGCCATCTTTTTGGAAATAATAAGAGTGAATTTGTATAAAGAGAAAATCAGTTCCAGGACTTAACGCAGTATTGTCAGTCATAGTAACGCATGATACAGTTCTTCAGGGGGCCCTAATGAGAAAAGATTCAGAGTTGGGGCTGTAAGCAATCAAGAGGCAGCACAAATATTAGGTTTCATGGTGATATTCCCATTTTCACCAGTAGCTAAAAATTATACAGAATTTTGCCATGTATTTTGATTACGTGAAAAAAAAAATCACACGTTATTTATCAAGCTTTGCCTATCCAAAATTCAAATAATTTGTAGTCTCGGACTTTAAAAAAAAATCTAGTTTTTCGGAATTTATTAAAGTCCAATGGTCTTAAAAGTCCGACTCCAAAAATCCAGCATCTCAAAACTCTTCAGGTCCTGGTGAAGGTCCCAGTGTCTGCACTGCTGTCTGTACCGTTATCTGATGATATTAGGGGTTTTGGACAAAAAAGTCCAACAAATTTGTTGTATTTGTGGAAAAGTCTGAAAAAATTGTACTTTTCGAGTAAAGCTCCGAAGTAATCAGATTTTTGCCCGAACCTATTTTTTCGGACTTTTTTAAAGATAAATAATGTACATTCAGCAATCGGAGTTGCTCAGATTTCTAACTTAGAAATACTTCGAAAAATTCGGACCTTGATAAATAACCCCCTTAAAGTTTTACCATGTTTCACCTAAAAATATTTTTGCAGCAGAAAAAAGGGCAACTTCTTTATTAAAATTTCTGCTTTTTTTTTTCACTGGGAAAAAATGGAGAAAAAACATGGAGAAAATAAACACCCATTGGCTCCAATGCATTGGACCAAATTGTAGCTAAATGTCATGGTTTCACTAATTTTTCACCAAAGCAGGACAGTCTCACTTATTACTACTCAGGACCATATTTAAACTTTTTGTGCCTCTAGGCCTCTCTTTTCCTTGCACCACCACTCGCACTTGTTCCCCCAAACGCTCACACCCCTCTCACCCACCTTACTATAATGTTAGTACATTATTCCCCTTATTCTTGACCCCCCTATAGCATCACTCTTTTGGTCAATTACATTGAAAACATTTGGTATAGAGACTACAAGGGTCATTTACAAATGCACTTATGAATTAAGGAATGCAAAGTGCAATTTTGGATGCCGAAATGAATGAAAGGAACTTGGGGGAGGATACACTTAGGGTCAGATTTATCAAGGGTCGAAGTAAAAATTCGAATTTTGAATTTTTGAGTTTTTATTAGTGGAATTCAACTAGAGAATAGATAAAATTCGAGTTTTTTTTTTTAAAAAAAATTCTAATTCAAATGTCAAAATTTATCATGTACTGGCCCTTTAAGATTTAAAATTCAAATATTCGCCACCTTAATTGTTGAATTGTTGTTTTGGCCTATGGGGGATGTCCTTGGATCAATTTGGAGTTGTTTGCAGCCATCCTGAATATTGAGAAAAAACTTGCGGGTTGATCCCATTCACCGAGTTCGAAAAATTAGAATTTTTGATCATTTTTTTTTTTAAAATTTAGAGTTCATGGAAATATAGGGGAGTTTTTACAAACTCCCATGAACTCTAAATTCGACCCGTAATAAATGTGCCTCTTACTGTATCTCCCACAGCAGCACTAATGGGCAGCACCCACCTTAGGAGGTCTTGATCTGCCACTTTGTTTCCACCTTATCTGTTATGTCCTTCTACTCATCCATCGAGATAAAGTAATAATGGAGACATTTTTATTAATTTATGCAATTGCAATCATGAAATTAATGTTGAAACTGCCAATGTACCCATAACAAGTAATTGATGGCATAGCCCAAACTTAATAAGAAAGCTCCTTGGCCTCAGAGTTTTGTGGGACCCTTTATTGATGATCTCCTGCTGAATCCAGGAGCAGGTAGTATTCATGAATGTTACCAGCAACTCTTAAGCTTTACAGTAAACATGTTTTCTAGGTTGTGTTGTCTTTTAATAGCAGCTGCAGAATTAGCATTCCCATGTATATAAAAAATCAGTTCAATAAATTCATAGAAATGCCCAACTGAGTACAATGAAGTGCCAGCCAATATGTCACAGGGATATTAAAATGCATGTGTGCAATGGCATAAGTTTATGAACCAGAAATTATTATTCTGAAGTTGTAAGGCAGCAGTTGCAATCAAACAACTCTACTATAACTCAGATAGAATTCTGCTGAGACACACAAACCTGACTCACCAATTTAATGAAATGAAAATGTTCCATATTATTGGAAAGCAGCACTGGATGCATCTTAGCTTCTGAAATATAAAAATACCCCTCTGCACTAAAGGGGGTCAAACCCGAAAGAAAAAATCTGCTGACTTGGTTCCTCAAGACAGATGCCCATAGCAACTAACCACCAATGAGTCTACTACTATTAAGAAAATGAAAGTAAAACTTGAAATGGTTGCCTTGGGCAACTACAATGGAGACATGGTGCACTTATCTTTATAAATGGACCTTGAAGTCCTTGTAGATAATAAACTTGGCTTAAGCAAACAATGCCAGTCAGCAGCATCAAGGGCAAATAAGGTCTTGAGCTGTATTAAAAGGGGCATAGAGTCAAGGGACTGCACTGTATAGAGCACTGGTAAGGCCCCAACTAGAATATGCCGTACAGTTTTGGTCTCCACTCCAGTGCTCAAACAGGACATTATTGTATTAGAGAGGGTCCAGAGAAGGGCAACTAAGCTGATAAATGATATGGTAAATCTTAGCTATGAGGAAAGACTGGCCAAATTGGGGTTGTTCACGCTGGAGAAGAGGCGCTTAAGGGGTGATATGATAATTATGTTTAAATATATAAGGGGATCATAATGTTTTATTTACCCGTAGGTCTTTCCAGCTGGCACAAGGTCACCCATTCCGATTAGAAGAAAGGAGGATCCACCTAAATATTCAGAAGGTGTTTGTTACAGTGAGAGCTGTGAAGATGTGGAATTGTCTCCCTGAATCAGTGGTACAGGCTGATACATTAGATAGCTTTAAGAAGGGGTTGGATGATGTTTAGCAAGTGAGGAAATACAGGGTTATGGGATATAGCTCATAGTACAAGTTGATTCAGGGACTGGTTCAATTGCCATCTTGGAGTCAGGAAGGAATTTTTCCCCCTCTGAGGCAAATTGGAGAGGCTTCAGATGTTTATTTATTTATTTTTTTTGCCTTCCTCTGGATTAACTAGCAGTTAGGAAGGTTATACACAGATTTAAAAGGTTGAACTTGATGGACGTGTGTCTTTTTTCAACCTAACGTACTATGTTACTATGTATTTTGTAATTAATTTTTGATACACAACACATGACAGTGGAGTTAAAAGCGGGAATGCTGGAAGAAATATGTTTGCAGGGGACTAAAAAGCCATTTTAGAGTTGCTTAGCATTGATACATTGTAAGTTGTTGGAGAAGACGTACTAAAGGGCTGAATGACACTAATACAGTTGCTGAATGGCACTTTGTAGAGTAATGTCTGCTGTCCATGGTCCTGAAAAGCAGATGTCCTATATATTCCTGTCAGCACCCTGGTCAGCTCCTAACTCCAACCTCATTTACCCTTTTATATCTTTAGAACTCATGTAATAAAAGGCACTAGGTTTGTTGAACCTGAAAAAGTTCATAGTTTATAAATGCAACAACCACCATAAAATTTATTTGCAAATGGAAACAATTGCCTTTACTAAAGGCCTAGTATTTACTCGTTTTTGCAAGGTGAAAAAGTGTTTGACTAGGTCAAAGATGTTTTAGGCCCTTGCTTGCCCTTTTAAAAACCTTTAGGAGAAATAATAGGCATTATTCCATAATACCTACCAACTGGCCCCTGCATATGTACTGGCCCCCCCTAGGAGGACCTTTCCCACAGCTTGGAAACCATTTATGGAAAATGAACCTTTAACTTGCAAGTACATTACTAGGAAGTAGTTTGAAGCAATTTTCATTAAATCTACATTTAACAAAAAGACAATAATTTGTGAAGCATCTACAGCTACCAGAAATGGCTTGTTTCTAAATGTATGATGATCAGTATAAACTGAATCACAACTGGCACTGTCAGGTTCTTATTTGGCAGATGTTTGGGTATGTAGACTAAATTAACTGGGGATTCCAAGATCCCTCTACACATACTCATTCTGGGTTTGCAGCTATTCTGGTTACAGTGATTATTTAACCAAAATCAAATGTTGAAATGAACAAAGGGAGATTTGTTTGAAGAGACAGCTTCTTTTTAAAGCATAGTTTAGGGGTTGAACTTGATGGACTTTGGTCTTTTTCCAACCCAACTTAAATATGTAACGTAACTATATAGTTATTACGTATATGTCAAAGGGATACTAAAATTATTAAATGACCCCCTGGATACAGGGTTTATTTGTGCTTTCTTACTTTATATAACTTTGCTATTTCCGATTTTCAATATTTCTATCATTTCTGTTGACTTTTCTTATATCTTTCGCTCTCCTGGGTAAATCCGTTATGGTGTCTCAGGGAAGTATCGTAAAATAACACAAGGTAGTCTTTTAGACCACATGGTGAAAACTGCAAAATCCACAGTCATTCAATCTCTCATTGAATTTTTATAGAAAGGATTAATTAGCAGGTAAAGGTATGGGAAATATTGTCCGGAAACCCATTTTCTAGAAAACTCCAAATTATGGAGAAGCTATCTCACATAGACTTCATTTTATCCAAATAATCCAAATTTTTAACAATGATTTCCTTTTTCTCTGTAATAATAAAACAGTACCTTGTTCTTGATCCAAGCTAAGATATAATTAACTAAGATGTAATTAATCCTTATTGGGTTTATTTAAAGTTTCCATGATTCTAGTAGACTTAAGGTAGGAACAATGAACCTTACTTTAAGTAGAACTGATAGGATAATTTGATAGATTCCAGGGATTTGCTACATCAGCTGCTAAAAGAATGACTAAGCTGAACAACTGAATCTCATAATGGACTACAGGCAATGTTCTTTAATTTTCTTTTTTTTCCAGCCTCAGTGTTGATCAAATCAGTTTTTTTGGAGAAAGAAACATGCTTTCATTATTACTAAGTGTATACAGGTGTGGGATCCATTATCCAGAAACATGTTATCCAGAAAGCTCTGAATTAGGGGAAGGTCGTTGCCCATAGACTCCATTTTCTATAAATAATCCGAATTCTTAAAAATAATTTCCTTCTTCCCTGTAATATAAAAATTGTATTTCATATTGATCCAAACGAAGGTATAATTAATCCATATTGGAAGTAAAACCAGCCTGTTGGATTTATTAAGCGGGTTATTTATCAAAGGTTGTAGAGGTTTCTTATACCTCGAATGAACTCACAACTCTATTTAAGAAAAAACTTCAATGGAAAAAACTGGAATCAGTGAATTCGAGTTGAACAACCCAAAAACTTGAACTGATCGAGTTTTTCACAGAAAACTGATCAATTGAACTGATCAATGTTTTCGAGTGAAACCCACCAAAAACTTGAACATCCTGAAGGCTATTGACATCTTCTGATGGTTCAAGGGACCTCTGCCATTGACTTCTACGTGACCTCGACAGGTTTTAGCTGGAGTATTTTTAGATTCCAGCTATTTCTAGCTTTGAGGTACAATAAATATTGAAAAAATTTTGACAAAAAAAATGAAAAATTTGAGTTTTTCTATTTTTAAGCTAAAAATTTCAGTTTTGACTTGAAATACCCTTGAAAACTCAAATTTTTCAGGTTAAATGTAACTTGACCTTTACTCAATCTTCCCCTTAATGATTAAATGATTTTCTTAAGGTTTGTAGACTCAAATCACGGAAAATTCAATTATCTGGAAAACCCCAGGTCCCAAGTATTCTGGATAACAGGTCCCGTATCTGTATCTAGTTGGCTTACATAATACACATAGGAAACACTGAAATCACTGGTTACCCTACAGACTGTTATTTTACTACAATTCTTTAATGGATTGGTTTCATGTACTACACATTCAGAACAGCGATTTTCACCTTGACTCCAAAATCTTATTTCCACTTAGCTAAATGTGCTGAGACAGTAATAGGCAATGGCATAAGTACTGTAAGACACAAAGAACAGTATTCTCTCCTCAAAATCCCTGACCTTTCAGCAGCATTTGATGCCGACGAGCACTCTTTTTTACATAACCTTCAGAAACTTGGCATCCATTATTGCGCTCTCCTCTGGCTCATCTCCTCGTTTACTAATCACACCTCTAGCAATACTTTATTTCAAACGGATTGTGTTCGACTATTGAACTGAATAGATGGAAGTCTGTTTTAGGTTGTGCTTCTCATCTGTCTCAGACTTTGTGAGTTTATAATATCTTATTTCTTCTATGCCGTTTATGTTAGGTTGCACAGGGATTCCTTTTACTTGCATTGATTTAACCATTGCTCTTCTCACTACCCAAACAGAATCTTCAAGAATATTATAGAAGGGCGTCAATCATAGTATTAATAAGTATACTCATACATATCTTTATTAGCAAAATCGGTAAAAGCCACTAAGGTATCACTGAGATTCTCCCTTATGGTATAATACTTGGGGTCTCTTCCTTGTTTACTGTTTCTACCTCCTACCTTGTTGAAACCAGATACCAGCAATCGAACAATTAAGGGTCTATATAAGTCTGCCATTTGCAATTCCTAGTTGATTGATCATTAAACTGTTAAGCTTTATTAAGGGAAAAGGAAAAAATCAACTCTTCTCACT
This sequence comes from Xenopus petersii, assembly GCA_038501925.1. Lineage (NCBI taxonomy): Eukaryota > Metazoa > Chordata > Amphibia > Anura > Pipidae > Xenopus > Xenopus petersii. The sequence continues at coordinate 125,914,955 of CM076684.1, forward strand.
TAAAATTGACTCCTTGCTCCTCAGACACCCAAGGAGTTATAACCAAACTTTAAAAAAAAGAAGAAAGAACCTTGTTTGTGACTGTAATTTTATACAAATATAAAAGTTCTCCGATTTCTTACACCCACTATGTTTAGTTCTCAATATGTCCACCTGGTAACTTCCAGATTCAGGATAATTGTCCTCCAATGGTCACTTATTCACTCAGTAAATGAACTTCCACCTATAATCCTCATATGCTGATTTCTTAATTAACACCACCCCATCAATTCCACTTACATTGGTTAGATATTGGGTGCTATGTGCTGTGCCACCGTTTGTACTATATAAAATATTTTATGGTTTAAAAAAGACTTAAGTGCTAAGTGCTTATTTTCCACAACTGTGCAATTATTGGTTCACTAGTATTGGGTTTATTTAAAGTGCCAAGTGCTTATTTCCACACTGTGTGACCCCTTATCTCCACACATGTTGCGGGATTGCCACTTAACGATCAACACTTAATCTATACAATGCACTTTGCACCCTGACTGTTTGTAAGTGACCAGTGTCGGACTGGCCCACCGGTATACCTGGAAAAGTCCCGGTGGGCCAAGGTGTCAGTGGGCCCTTATGCTGCTAAACATTTGGCCTATTTCATGGTCATTCCCTATTTCTATGAGAACCAAGTGGCTAAATAGATGGAATAATTGATTATAGTATGTAAATAAAAGAGACTAGGAGAATAGAGGTTGAGTGAGGAGAGGAATAATAATAGTACTAAGAGTGGGCCCCTGTCTAAGATTAATGGGTGGGCCCCTAGTCAAAGGTTTTTGGGTGGGCCCATGGTGGCTCAGTCTGGCACTGTAGATGACCCCTAAAAAGTTTCAACTAGATTCTAAGACACAATGGCGCAAATTCACTAAGCACCGAAGCGCCGAACGCTAGCGTTAATTCGCTAGCGTTTGGCATTTTTCGTTACTGCGCAAATTCACTAACGAACGCTGGCGTAGTTTCGCTAGTGTTACTTCGCACCCTTACGCCAGGCGAATTTTCGCTAGCGACGTAACTACGCAAATTCACTAACTTGCGCAGTGTACTGAACGCTACCTTTTACGCTAGACTTCCTTCGCCACCTCAGACCTGGCGAATCGCAATAGAGTAGATAGGGATTGTTTCAAAAAAAGTCAAATTTTTTTCTAAGTCCCAAAAAACGCTGGCGTGTTTTCTACATGATGGGTGATAGGCTGAAAAAGATCGAAAATATTTTTGGGGCTCCCCTCCTTCCCCCCTACATTTCCTGACTCATGGCAACTTACCTAGACAGTGGGCACATGTGTAGGGCAAAATAAAATTTATATTTGCTGATTTGAAGGTTTTCTAGGCATTTGTAGTGCAGATACGTGTTCCTCCATTGAAATTTGAATTTGGCGCCGTATGCAAATGAACCATCGCTAGCGGAATTTCGCTTTGCTTGGCGAATTAACGCTAGCGCAACTTCGAAAACTTACGCTACCCCTGTGCGCAACTTCGGATTTTAGTGAATTTGCAGAGCGCTGGCGAAAATACACCTGGCGAAGTGTGGCGAAGTGCGGCGAAGTTGCGCCTGGCGCAACTTCGAATCTTCGTGAATTTGCCCCAATGTTTCAGGTATATTTATACTTCAGGCTATACAGGGATAGGTAATATCATCATCAAAACATTTATTTTTAGAGAGACCAACCGCATGAATGAGGAGGCTCAGGTGTTCTGCCCCAAGCCTTACTCTGGTCTAGAGCCTATGATTAAGTGCTGTGAGAGCATGAAACGTGTAAGGCTGTTATCCACACTTGTACTTCAAAGACCTGTTTTACTACTACTGCCTGGAGGATTGAACTGTGAGTGCCTACCCTAAAAATAATACGGTGATATACAGGGATAGGATTCGTTATCCAGAAACTAGTTATTAAGAAATCTCCACATTACAGAAAGGCCATCTCCCATAGACTCCATTTTAAACAAATAATTAAACTTGATCCCAACTAAAATATAATTAATTGGGATGCACCAAATCCAGGATTCGTTTCAGGATTCTGCCTTTTTCAGCAGGATTCGGATTTGGCCGAATCCTTCTGCCCGGCCAAACGGAATCCTAATTTGCATATGCAAGGTCCCCATAGGCTTTCTAAGTATTTTTTTAGCGAAGGAAAATCGTTCCCTCAATGAATTAAAATCCTTCGATCGTTCGATTCGAAGGATTTAATCGTTCGATTTTTCGATTTTAACGATTTTTCTTAGTTTTTTTTTCGAGATTTATTATGCGCCAAAGCTGCTAAAAATCTGAATCCGAAAATACTCCAGCTAAAACCTGTCGAAGTCATGTAGAAGTCAATGACAGATGTCCCTTTTGCAACTGGAAGATGTTTCTTGCCCTCATGATCTTTGTGGGTTTTAGTCATTTGAAAATCCGAAAAATTTGTGGTTTTCGGGCGACAATTCAACAACAATTCTAGTTGTCGCATGATTTTCACATGACTATTCCCACACATACAGTTTTCGCTCGGATCTTTTAATAAACTAAACCAAATCGTGATTGGGAGTTCGGTCCAATTTTTATTTCTCACTCTTATGGAATACCCCAGTTCCCGAGCATTCTGGATAATAGGTCCCATACCTGTATATCAATGACATCTTTAAATCTGGTCACCTTTAAATAGTAGGTGGGTGCTGACGTTTCCCAAATTGATAATAGGTTTTGCTTTAAAAACAAGCCATTCATGCTGAACAAGAGTAATTTTTTGAGTAATGGCTTTTGTATTCCTACTTTAACATCATCTACTTACAGCACTTCCAACAACTTTATTCGTAGGGGCCAAAATTTTACCCCCTGCACATTTATTGTATAAAGCAAATCAGCAGGAGCTGAAATGCAGGCCCAGCATCTGTTTCACTGACGTAATGTGGTACATCCTGATCTATAACTGTATCCTTTCTCTGGTCAATGTATGGATTTCACCAGCTGCACTCATATCCCCATGGCTTTATTTTCCAAGACAGTAAGGTGCAACATAATTTAGACAGCTATAACCAGAGCAAATTAAGCTTCCTTTATGGGCCGACAGTTTCGAAATATCATTAAACCGACTGTTAGATAGATTAGCTTCTATATAAAATGGAGATATGGGAGCCATATGTTCTGCTCCAACAAATAATATATTTTTACTTTCTGTGCTATCCCACAGTCACATTATCTCTTCTGGCAGTCAGCCCCTCTCTGTGGAACAATATTCTGGGTGGGCAATATTATAAGAGGAATGTGTGTGTCGCTGCTAGTACCATGAAATATAAAGTGGCATCTTTTATTTTTGTTAACAAGTTGGGTTTAACATTTGAAAGTCCCCTTTTGCCATTCTGCTGTTGTGAATCCTGTTAACATTATTTGCTTATCCATATCTTTGGATTGTCAGAGTTACCTGGTAATTAAGTATTAGAAAATACATAAATACATAAGGGCAGATTTATCAAGGGTCGAAGTGAATTTGAGGGAATTTTAGAAGAAAAAAAAATTTGAAATTCAAAGTAATTTTTTGGATACTTGGACCATCGAATAGGATACTACGACTTCGAATTTACTGCAAATTTGATTCGAAGTAAAATAGTTCGAATATTCGATAATCGAAGTACTGTCTCTTTAAAAAAAACTTTGACTTCAATAGTTCGCCAAATTAAACCTGCCAAGGTGCTATGTTAGCCTATGGGGACCTTCTAATGAACTTTTTAAAGTTTTTGGAAGTCAAAGTAAAATCATTCGATCGATCTCTAAAATCGTTCAAAACGTTTGATTCGAACGATTTAATCGTTCGATCGTTCGATTTTACTTCGGCCGCAGGAACCCCAAATTCGATGAAAAAAACTTCGACATTTGAAGTCGAAGTGGTTTAATTCGATCGTCGAATTTCGAAGTATTTTTAACTTCGATATTCGACCCTTGATAAATCTGCCCCATAATGTTCCACCAAAACTCCTCATAGCAGATCCAGAGAAGTCATGGGGAACATGCAAGACTTCATGGGCTCCATATATATATATATATATATATACAATAACCCTTGGTTACGCAAAACCATGCATTACAGGGCAGTTTATCAAAATGGAGGTTTAGATTTTAATAAATAAAAACTCATCCACGTTCTATTTATTCCTATGGGATTTTTAGAACCATGTTTATCAATAGGTGAAAGTTTAGAACTCACTATTTGATAAATACATTTACAAAAATCCCATAGGAATAAATAGAGCATGGATGAGTTTTTATTTATTAAAATCTAAACTCTTATTTTGATAAATCTGTCTCTACAGGACATATTTATCAAAGGTCTTTTTTTACCTCAATTGAACTCCAATGACCTTAAATGGTATCTTATTTAAGAAAAAATCCGAACGTCTAAATGAATATTACCAACCTGAAAATTCAAATCGAATTTGAATGAAATTCAATTGGAGTTTTTTCTCCGAAAAAAACTGGAATGTCTGGAAGGCCATTAAACTCTTCAAATACGTCAACAGAACTCTTCAATTGACTTCTACATTTACTCGGCAGGTTTTAGGTGGCATACTATCAAATTTGAGTAGTCTCAGGGTCGAGGTATGATAAATCTAGAAATCTGAATTGGAATTTGTGAGTTTTGACCAAAAATCCAACTCGAAAATTGGAATTCGAATTTGCCATTCAAACCTTAATAAATCTGCCCCATGTGTACATTTTAGAGGTTAATTATCAAAGGTTGAGTTTGTAGCTTGTGAGCTTTTTTATACCTGGAATAAACTCACAACTCGAATGCTTTCTAATTTATGAAAAAACTTGAATGTAAAAAACTCGAATCAGTGAATTCGGGGTGAAAAACTCAAATACTCGAATTAATCAAATTTTCCACAGAAAAAAAACTGGAATGGTTCTAATTAATCGGGTTTTCAAGCGCAACCCACAATAAAAAAAAAACAAACATCATAAAGGCTATTAACATCTTCAAATGGATATCTGACTTCTACATGACAGGTTTTAGCTGGAGTATTTTTGGCTTCCAGCTATTTTCAGCTTCGATAATTCCCCAACATTTTTTTTTACCCGAAAATTCGAGTTTTGACTGAAAGCTACTAGACCTTTGATAAAGCTGCCCCTTCATGTTGGTGATAGCTAGCAAGTCTTTCCAGAATTCAAAGGTACTGCCAACCTGACCTGAATTGGTGTATGAAGATGAAGGACATCTACAGTAGATATGTTAATTGTTGCAAAATGTGCCTTAGGCAGTGTAGAACAGGACTGATTCAGAGGGATTGGTTTACCAAAGACACTCATGATGTATGGTATTTAAGTAAGGGATTTATCTCTGTCTGTAAAATATATCAGTGCCTCATCAGCATGGAGCTGGATTTTCTCTCCACCACTAGAATAGTCATTCAATAATTTTTCTTATGGATATGGTAAAGGGCAATAATCTAGTCTAGTGTCTAGTCCCTCTGGACAACTTGAATGTGGGTTAAGTGGTTGTGTTTAGGTACAGGAAGGTCAACCCCTATGGCTTCCAATGATTTTTAAAGCTATTGTGTCTCAACTGTTTTAGAAACTTTGGCCATGCTTAATACCACCAAAAGCAATTGATGGATGTAATATCAACAACCTCATATTGAAATGCTCTATTGTAGCAAGGATAAAACATGTTTGAATATCTGTAACTGACGTGATTACCCTGCTTAGCCATCTGGCCAATATTTTAGCTAGAATTTTCACATACGCTATAAGCGAGAGTATAGGAAGTGACATAGGGGCACATTTACTATTGGTCGAAAATCGAGGGTTAATTAACCCTCAAAGTAAAATCCTTCAACTTCGAAAATCGAAGTCGAAGGATTTACCGCATTTAGTTCGATCGAACGATCGTAGGGAAAATCGCACGATTCGGAGGATTTTAATCCATCGATCGAACGATTTTCCTTCGACCAGAAATTGCTAGGAAAGCTTAGGGGGAAGGTCCCCATAGGCTAACATTGTTGCTCGGTAGTTTTTAGGTGGCGAAGTAGGTAGTCAAAGTTTTTTTTTAAAGAGACAGTACTTCGACTATCGAATGGTCGAACGATTTTTAGTTTGAATCGTTCGATTCAAAGTCGTAGTCGAAGGTCGAAGTAGCCAAAAAAATACTTTGAAATTCTGAGTATTTTTTATTCTAATCCTTCACTCGGGCTAAGTAAATGTGCCCCATAGTGTCAAGGAGTCGGACCTGAGCAGGAAAACATTTAAAAAATGTCAAGCCTCGTTCATGGACAGCAATACCAAGGGGGCTCCAGCCATGCTACAAAATCCACAGGGCCACAAGTGTGAAGTAAAAAAAATCTCAGTTTATTAGTTTACAATAAAAAATGATGAACATCTCCGAATGACCCTACGAGTTTCATGACCCTAAGGCACTTAGCCATGGGCTCATGACTAAGTGCCATTGAAGAGGCTCATGGGAAGTGATGCTATCCCATCTTCGAAAATGTTTTGAGGCATAACGTGCAATTAAATGCAACACAGCTTGTTGTGCGGCCAGAATAACAATTGAATTCTGGGGAAAATGCTGAATTGTGAGAAAAAAATTATTTGCGTTTATTGATTGCATTTTGAACACTGCACTACAGTTCCATATGAGGCTTGTCTAAAGCTTCTGTAGCTCCGGAGGAGCTTAAAATTATTTGTATTGGTCTGACATCTTTGTTATGGATAGTAAATAGCTATGTATTTGTTCAGTCCCTAGGGAAGCTCAGAAGTGTAAAGGAAACCATATTTATGACCAGAAGTGCTGTAGGGTCTGGTATCTGAAGCAGTTTTACATTTTCATCTCCGATAATGTGTGGGGGAGAGGACTGAGTCTTTGCCAAATAAGCCAGAGCCTTGCCCACCTTATCCTATGCTCTAATAAGTCTGTTTTATAGAAATACATTTTTCCTTTGCTATTTATTTATGTAGGTTAAGTATATATCTTTACTTTACTTTAATGCCCTTTCATTTTCTAACGTTGGGGATTCTGTGGTGTTTCCCCCTCTAGCATTTTCATTTCTCTTTCTAGGCTGGAATGTAAATTTCTATACTGCTTTCTCATTGCCTCCGTTTCTGTGCTGAGAATGAACATTGTCTAGCTGCGGAGTGAAGATGCCTCAAAAATCTTGCTTTGTCCATGCTTTGGTCCATGTTTTCAGGCTATTACAAATGTTGTGCCTAAACTCCCCAAAATATTCCCAGTATTGTACCAGTCAATGGGGATTGAGTGAGTGGTAGAAGATGCATGAAGACTATTTTATGGCTCCTACTATACTACCTTAATTGAGTCTCCTGGAGCTTAACCACCCCTTTTTGCAATTTATTAATGTAATCCATTATTAGCCTCCATTTAATAAGGGATGTTTTGTCTCCGTTTTACAAACCTTTTGCTAAAATACTACAAATGCTACAGCAATGTTGCCTAGTTTCGCTAACAGTGTTTCTTAATTGACAATGAACGAAGTAGTGCAATGGTTGGAATATTCTTACAAGGTCACAAATATGTTTCTTAAGCAAAGCTTGCCCAGAAAGAGCTATGGATGACTTTCTTATTGCAGTTATCAGTGTAACCGTACCTCTAGGCTTTAGGCAGAGTTAAGAGTACAGGTATAGCTATATAATTAGGGATGCACCGAATCCAGGAATCTCAATGTGGGGATCTCAATAAAACTTCAACCATTTAGCACGAATGCTTCTGTGTGTGCCATCTGATTTTCTATAAGAATATGAATCCAGGAATCCTTCTGCCCGGCCAAACCGAATCTGAATCCTAATTTACATATTCAAATTAGGGGCAGGGAGGAAAATCCCATGACTTTTTGACACAAAACAAGGAAGTAAAAAATGTTTACCACTTCCCACCCCTAATTTGCATATGCATATTCAGTATTCGGACGGATCTTTCACAATGGATTCAAGGGGTTTGGCTGAATCCAAAATAGTGGATTCGGTGCATCCCTATATATAATATCTATGGAATTTTCATACTGCTGATCTTCTTTTCTTATAAGTGTAGCCCTGCTTATGAGTTTTTATGTGGCTGTTATGAAACGTCTGATTATAACAGAACTGGGATGAATCTGATGGAGCATGGTAAGGAATTTAACAGAGTGGATGGAGCATGAAATGTGTCTTAGATGGAAGAGGAGGTTGTAATGAGAGTAAAGAGGAGACATGGAAGACAATGACAAGTAGTAAAAGATTAATTACAGATTCAGGATAAGAGTAGATAAGGCAGTTCCCTTAGATAAATATTTTTTGTTGAACCATACAGAATGGTGGCAGTGGAATAACTGTCCAACTTATTACTGTTTAATGCATGTTATGTAGGATAAATCAACATTAAGGTGGTTATTTATCAAAGTCCGAATTTATCTAAAAAAAAAAAAACTAAATCTGCACAAGTTTTTTCGCCTTATTTATTAATAAACTTTCCCGAAGATTTTGTTTGCGGGAAAAAACCCGAAGAAAAACGTGAAAAATACGAATCTTACGAATTTGTTTTTTGGATTTTCCACCCCAAATTCCGATTTTATTGGATTTTTGCCTGAAACCCTCGAAATCTTCAGCTTATTGCACGAAACCCAGCGCAGATCAAAAAATATTTGGGACTACTCCCATTGACTTTATTTGCTACTTCGGCAGGTCTGAGATGCCGGATTTTCGAATTCTGACTTTTTCCATCCTCGCGGTATAATAAATCACAAAAAATTTGGATTTAATAAACAAATTTTTCAGTTTTTGTCATTCAGAGTTTAGTAAATAGCGCCGTTAGAAATACAGGTATTGGTGATTGCAGCACTGGGCACAGTATTGTTATTGTACTTTATTTATACAAAAGCATTTTATACAGAATAATTAATCAGTCACAACAGTCCCTGGACCAGTAGCCTAAATCTTTTGCAACAGGAGCACAAATACAAGAGGCAGTTTCATCAGTTTACCAGGATATTTTTGAGTGGGTGGGAACTGAATGTAGGATGTAAGTCCAGAGTAAAAGAGAAAAGTTAGGGTAAAGTGCATGCATATACCCAAGTGGAATAGTAGAAGATCAGCAACTTTACCAACTAAGACTGAATGCTACACGATAGGTCTAGAGCAATGATCCCCAACCAATGGCTCACAAGCAACATGTTACTCACCAACCCGTTGGATGTTGCTCCCAGTGGCCTCAAAGCAGGAGCTTATTATTGAATTCCTGGCCTAGGGGCAAGTTTTGGTTGCATAAAAAAGGTGTACTGCCAAACAGAGCCTCCTGGAGACTGCCAGTCCACATAGGGGCTACCAAATAGCCAATCACAGACCATATTTGGTAACCCCAGGAAAGTTTTGCATGCTTGTGCTGCTCCCCAACTATTTTAACATTTGAATGTGGCTCACTGGAGCAACACCGGTGACTGTTGACTTTACTCTTCCCAAAGAGAAGAGTGGGAAAAGGATAAGAAGACATTCCTCAGTGTAGAGGAGATTTCCAAGGAATGACTGACTGATGAAATCCTAATCATTGGCTAGTGTGTTGTTATGAAGAAAGAGTTGCTGTACCATTCTTATGGGCATCAAGCCTGTTTTATGCCCTAAGCACATCAGAGTATACTTGACTGATGGTATGATGTTAAGAAGGAACAATCTGTCCTTCCTTTCATTGCTTCAGCAGGCATATGTTGAATACAAGGTCTTCCCATCTATAAAGCATATCTCAAATATCATCACATGTCTCAAATAACATCTATGAAGGTAAAACTTCACTGTTTGATCAGCGATACCAACACTCATCTAGAGAGCTTTGCTGTGTTTCAGCTATTCATCTTTAGAAGTGATTCATGGATGAACCTTAACCCAATATTTTGATCTTGACTTTGGTCCATGATTTATTCCTCTCAAGTGAGACTGGCTTTTAATGTATATGTTCTCCATCCGTTCAAAAGTTTTTTTTAGCCTACATGACTTTAAAGAACATTGCAGTTCAACAGCTGGGGGGTATAGTAAGAAATACTGTTGTGAAGAGCACTGTATTGCAACAATAGTTGGGGGAAATTATAGTTGATTGTGGCATCATGGACATTGTAGTTTAGCAACAGCTGGAGGATAATATATGGAACATGATAGTTCAACAGAATTTGGAGGACATATTAAGGCATGGAATAATCCTACAATAACCAGGCTGCTCCATTTATGGTAAAGTGGGCCAGGAGCTACTGAATGGGAGCTGAAGACAAAGCTGCTGAATGGGAGCCAAAGAAGAAGCTGTATAGGAGAAAGAAGAAGCAGCTGTTGCATAGGTGGAAGAAGAGCACCTATGTGTTTTTCAATTTGGGGGGGCTTGGTCACCAAATAGGGATGCAAAGAATCCAGGATTCGGTTCGGGATTCAGCCAGGATTCTGACTTTTCAGCAGGATTTGGGGTGGGGAAGTAAATCACATGACTGTTTGTCACAAAACAAGGAAGTAAAAAAACATTTCTACTTCCCACCCCTAATGTGCATATGCAAATTAGGATTCGGATTTGCTTCGATATTCGGCCGAATCTTTCGCGAAGGATTCAGGGGGTTTAGCCATATCCAAAATAGTGGATTCTATGCATCCCTACTGCCAAATGACCAATCACAGCCCTTATTTGGCAACTCCAGGATGGTTTTGCATGCTTGTGTTACTCCCCAACTATTTTTACATATAAAACCAATGTTTTTTTTTTTTTAATTGTGGGAGGGGCCTGGCCGCCAAAGTCGCACATTTAAATGTAGGATTTTTTTTTTGCCAGGGCTGCTTTTCACCCCCTGTCCGGCTCTGACAACAACCATATATATTACAAAGAACATTGTACTGCAGATAGTCATAACTGAAGGGCACAAGTTTCATTATTTTTGGGTGATTAGGCACAAAGACCCTGTTATAGAAACAGCTGAGGTTTGTGTTTCCTCATTCTTATCTTCCCACATTTCATGCCGAATCCAAGCTTCTCAGTGGACTCATGTAAAAGTAACATCTATTGTTTAACCGTATTTGTAATGATTAGCATAGAAGTCGAAACGGTTTCTTTTTCCTATTATGCAAAACTAATTCTAAATAATGTATTGAGAAACCAATAAAAACATGTTATGCGAGCAGGCATAATTCCTTGTTGTATATTTCAGTGTTCGTATTAAAATGTATAACATTTGCCGTAGCATCCGCATTTTAGCATGTTTTATGATACACACACTTTTTATAAGATATTCCTAGAATATTATCAGCAATAACTATCCTGGATCCGTTTGACATGTTTTTTTTGCGTGTGTATTGAGATAATATCATGAAATAGAGTGAATTCCAATCAGCGTGAATAATTGTCACTATAAGGACACGTCTGTCTACAGAATATTTAAAAGGTCAGTATCATCAAAAGAATAACATTTACTCCACTGGAGATTGAGCTGGGGGTGGGTCAATAAAACAAGGTACCCAGCCAGCAAGAATACAATGTTAGAAATTAAGGGGCCGATTCACTAAATTCGAGTGAAGGATTCGAAGTAAAAAAACTTCGAATTTCGAAGTGTTTTTTGGGCTACTTCGACCATCGAATGGGCTACTTCGACTACGACTATCGAAGGATTCGAACTAAAAATCGTTCAACTATTCGACCATTCGATAGTCGAAGTACTGTCTCTTTAAAAAAAACTTCGACCCCCTAGTTCGGCAGATAAAAGCTACCGAAGTCAATGTTAGCCTATGGGGAAGGTCCCCATAGGCTTGCCTAAGTTTTTTTGATCGAAGGATATTCCTTCGATCGTTGGATTAAAATCCTTCGAATCGTTCGATTCGAAGGACTTAATCGTTCGATCGAATGAATAATCCTTCGATCGTTCGATCTAATTTTCTGCGCTAAATCCTTCGACTTCGATATTCGAAGTCGAAGGATTTCAATTCCTAGTCGAATATCGAGGGTTAATTAACCCTCAATATTCGACCCATAGTAAATCTGCCCCTTATTGTTGTTATTATTGTTTCATTACATATTTTGCTTTTCTTTTAAAGTCCAGTCCGGTTGGATCACTCACTCGACCTTGGAACTAGCTGCCAGCTAAATCAAAATGGAGTAGGATAACTGATCTGATAGAAATTGAAGGATTTTTAGGTATATCATCTCATTTTTCTATAATTTCAACTCAAATTCAAAATGAAGTCAAATTTTACAGACTTTGGAAAGAGGTCAAGGTACATATTCTTAGATGCAATCTCCATGTTTCTGACTCTTAGGGGGTTATTTATCAAAATCTGAATTTTTCTGATTTTTTAAATTAATTAAAGTCCGACCAAACTAGAATCCACGCTTTGACCTTATTTATTATTAAAAAAGCACAAATTAATTGGTTCAGGTTTTTTATCCACTTAAAATTTGGATTTTAAAGTAAAAAAAACTAGAATTCTTCGAGTCTTTGCCATTTGGACTTTGATAAATAACCCCTTAATTTCAGTGTTTTTACCCGTAGTTCCAGTGTAGTTGCAGTTGCAAGGTGGTGATGCTCTTTGATGCTAACTGGATGCAATCGCAAATGATTTCCAAATTAGGAAACCCAGACAAGGCTTTAAAATGAATGGTGAGGCCATCGGCCTATCATTGGTTGCCACATCATAACCCTGACCCAACATCACAGGCACAGCCCCGAACTGTCACTCACCTCAGCCCCTGACATCATCCTCCAGCCTTGATGTCACCAAGCCCACCACCTGCCCAGTCTGACTCAGCAGAAAGAAGCAAGCCTACAGACTAAGCGAAGGGTAAAGGTGGCCATAGATGCAAAGATCCGCTCGTTTGGCGATGTTGCCAAACGAGCGGATGTTTCCCCGATATGCCATTAACAGGCATGGCTATATCGGGGGTAATCTGATTATTCGGCCGTACGGCCGAACGATCAGATTACGATGTGCCATGAGCTCTGGCGGGATCGGTCGGGTCAAAATCAAACCTGACCGATCGACCAAACGACCGATCTCCGCCGGACGAAAGAAGTCGGCACATGCCACACACGATCCGAAAATCGTACGAATCCTCGATTCGTACGATCGGATCTGTGTGTCTATGGCCACCTTAACTATGCAGAAGTGCAAGGAGCACCATTTGGCAAAGTTCTTTTAATTAATAGGATTTTGAGATGCGACAATTTGTTTCACCCATTGAAGTCTATGGGTGTCATTTTTGCGCCGAAAAATGTTGCTCATCACTACTGCTGCACTTTGCAATTGTAAATGAGCCCTTATATCTGAATTCCTCCTATTCCCCAGTTTTCTCCACTAGTTTTAAGTATACAGGTATGGAACTTGTTATCCACATAAGTGATCTTTCCATAATTAGGAACTCCATACCTTAAGATTAAAAAATAAATCATTAAAACATTAAATAAACCCAATAGGCTGGTTTTGCTTAGTTGGGATCAAGTACAATGTACTGTTTTTTAAAATTTCTATTATTTGATTAAAATGGAGATGATGACACCAGTGGGATCTAAAAAATAGTGGTGAGCACAACTTTCCCTTGTTTGTTATAGTTATACAGGAGCAGTGACCAGCTCCATGTTGTAGCTCCCACCCTTCCCAGCTATAGTCAGGTGATCCCACTGGTGTCTAATAAAAGGGCAGCCAAGTTTGGGAGTTTTACTTTGAAAGCCGCTAGTAAGTTGCAGGTAAAACCTAGTCCCTTTGTAAAATGTATAATGAAGCAATAGAATTCTTAATGAATCAGATAAAATTGAGCATAGGACTGGCCAGATATGGGATGACTTTGACGTAGTTGGCCAGCTTAAATATATTGCAATATATGGACAAACAATCCCTGTTTTGTTTAAAGGGTAAGGCATTTTTCAGTAGCAGTAGCACAAAATGTCTCTGTCTTAAATATATTGATAATGGGTTGAGTGCAGAGGACTCTTGTATTTGACTATATATATATATATATTTATATATATAAATATATATATATATAAATTTTTTAACCTCATGTTTGAAGCTCATGTCATTTGTTTTAGGGTGGGCTCTTGTCTAGGGCATAAGAGGATCTCTTCTGTCTTTATTTTGCGTCCTTGGACATTTTTAATTTTTAAGTGGTCACTTCAAGCATTTGCGCCAACATTACTCATAAAGACATATATATGACAATATCTGTTTGACTGTATACATTCTCTGTATTGCTGGTTCTGACTCCTGATAGAAGGTGGTAGTAGTACCAGTGATTAAAAGGTTAAATGCACCTATTATTGCATGGGGTGATTTTGCTTCCCTTCACATCCCTGCATTTGAATCTAAACTTTTTAAATAGCCCTTTATGCAAACAGTAGGAGTTAAATGTGTTAAAATATTAGCCGTACTTTTTGTTTTGAGCTCACTTACATAAATGAATTCTAACACAACACAAACAAAATACACTGGAGAGTTTCAATCCACATTTTCATTGTATTCAGGTGAATGCAAATAGATTTTAGCAGCAGGGTAAATGAGTGATAGCAAAGTCTGGCCCTAAATATATATAAATATATGCCAATGGCAATTCAAAATGCAAATAAAATAGCACACTCATAAGCACAGTAATTTATTGCAATGCTCAACATTTTAATAGCATAAAAAAGGGTTTTTGAAAGCAATTGGAAGTTGTAAGTATAACCCATATTCCTCGTGCAAGAAGGGCTCAGAGTTCCTAAAGACCGTCTGAAATATGTAAAGACATTTAATGTATGTGAACAATGCTAAGGACGGGTTTTATAACAACCTACTAAGTATGCATGGAAATCTGAATAGTTTATGGTTCCAACATGAGTTTAACACCTTAAGCCTCATTTACAATCACAAGGGTAAAGAGTTGAAATGGATACAAACCTAAAAAAAGCCGACAGAATCACCCCCTGGAACAACAGAGCACCCGAGATTGGATTTAATGCGACTTTTTTTAAAGAACACAATGTGAGTGTAATTGTTTTTAAACAAGGATTATTTTTAAATAAAACAGTATTATACTATTTGGTTTCTAATTTCCATCTTGGAACCAGAGGATGGTGTGCAGCTGGTGGGAGACCCATGTGAGGATTCGTAATACAATGCTGTACCAGACCAATGGTTTGTAAGTAGGCACTTTGGACAATTGGTGGAAGCGTTTGCTGGACACCTAAATTGAAGATATATATATATTCACCAACACGATTGTAAAGCTATAGTTTAACTATTGGTGTGTCTTCATAGAAGTGTAAAGTGGTGCTGATATAATTGAACATACTACACAATATTTGTTCCCGATTTCTGTTGCCACAGACGCTGATTCTCCCTTTTTATTTTAGATAACCTTTGGGCAGTGGAGAGACTGTAAGGAGATTGGCAGAAAATAAGGACCTAAACGGACTAATATTTTCAATTGTTCATCTATTTTTAAAGATCATGCTGTGTTGCATCAGAAAACTGCAATTGACATTGTAAGCCATGTTCCTAAATGAGGCTTTTGGTCTTGGGAAAAATGTTACCGCATAACCCCAAATACATGCATCTTCTATGTAACAACGTCCTCCTAGAGCAGTGATTCCCAAACCAGAAGCTCGTGTGCAACATTTTACTCATCAACTCCTTGGTATTGCTCCCAGTGGCATCAAAGCAGGTGCTTATTTTTGAATTCCTGGCTTGTAGGCAAATTTTGGCTGTATAAAAAACAGTTTTTCTGCTAAACAGAGCCTTCTGTAGGCTGCCAGTCCACATAGGGGCTACCAAATAGCCAATCACAACTCTTATTTGGCACCACCCAGGAACTTTTTTTTATGCTTGTGTTGTTCCTAAATTTGTTTACATTTGAATGTGCAAAATGTGTAAAAAGGATGGGGATCCCTGTTCTAGAGCATATCTAGATTTATGTAAGTTCATAAATTTGGGGAGGCATTAAGCACATTGCCACTGTGAAATATTAGACATAGTGACATCAATAATAAACAAATGTATATCCCTATCAACCTGTCCTTTTCCCCATAATGTCCTTATTCCTGGTTTTGACCTCTGTTTCCTTGGCTCCACTTACCTGCTGTCAACCCAGACCTCAGCCAGTCTTTTGGACACTTATTTGCTGCTCATCCTGAGCCCATTATGGTGTTAGGTCCTTCATCTGCTCTGTCATGAGTAGTTTTCCCTAGACGAACTCCATGTCAGTACGTTACGGGATAGCCCCTCCTCCCTGCTCCCATTAGAAGGAACCTCCCCAAGCCTTTAAAAGGCCAACCACACCCACCTATCGGCGTCTTTTTGTTCCTTCTCTTATGCTCTTGGCTTTGTTCTCTGAACAAATGCCTCAATCATTAGAAGCAAATTTTTGTCTTTCTCTTTTTAAGCCTAGGAAAGCATTAGGCCTGCCCAAAAGGCGTCCTAGGGACAGGGGTTTTGGTCTATGGGACCTTTTTTCCCCCCAGCACACTACCTCAGACCTGGAGTCTTCTGAACTTCAGCTCCTGAATCAGGTAAGGCACTGAGGTGCAATGTTGCTACTCCTTGTCTGCCTGTATTTCAGTTGCCTTCCTGTATTGCTATCAAGAGCATTGGGTGGCAGGTGCTTGTCCCCCCATACGTGTGCCCAGACGGCATCCAGGAGGCAGTGGTGTATGTGGCCCCTACACCCCATTTTTACGGCTGGGCGAGGGAGGTGGCAGTTAGTTTAGGCTTAGTTACTGGCCTGAACCTTACTGCCCCTGTTACCTTTGTTTTATTTTTGTTTTTATGGGGGCAGGTCATGGCCAACTGCCTTCTTCAACAGACTTTCCTAAGGTGGAGGTAGTTAAAATAATAAAAAAAAAAAACCCAAAGTTGCGCTATAAGCTTCATATTATAGCAAACTTGGGCCTGTGCAGGAGGCACCAACACTAATTATCCAATTTGCCTCAGTATAACCTACGCAGTTGCTTTGGGTTCCTGCCTATGCAGACACCAGCTCAGTATAATCAACCCCCCACTGAGTGCAGACACCAGCTGAGTATAATCAGGTCCAGCTAAAGCAAGTGGAGATGGCCCCCCCACTCTCTTACTCAGCAGGCGAGGAAGCTGCAGCCTCAGGTAAGTCCTGCTGTTGTCAGTAAACTTGTGAGGCCTGTGTCCCTGTTAACAATAGAGTGTCCTGGAATTTGTGGCATTAAGGGGTCAGCTTCCAGCCTTGCATAATGAGCAGCAGGTAAGGAGTGTGTCCATATGCTGTTCTGCAGTGTACTAAAGTCTAACTAACTGCTTGCATGCTATATAATCATATGCTTATCTGCACTGTGCCTGGTTATGCTTTTTGCCTGCCTGAAACCAGTAGCCTGCCTGAAACCAGTAGCCCTTATACAAATAGATAATTGGGCTAACATTCTCTTATGCTGACAAGTATTGTATACTGACAGGCTGGGTGCTGAATTCAGGCCATTTATAAATAGGACACCAGTAGCCCTATTGAATATTGACATACCTCCAACATTTGAGAACAGGAAAGAGGGACAGAAAAAGTTGCCGCGCGGATGATTTTTTGGCCACGCCCACTTGATGGACACCTCCCCAAAGGCACACCCATTTTACAAAAACACACCCCTTCCCCTTGGTTGACACGTGCCCCTGCTGTACAACACACCCCAGGAACCCACTGTGCCCTTCCATTACACACACCTGTAGTTCCGCGGGCATTTATGCAGCTCTCAAGTCCCGACACGACACTTTGTAGCAGCAGAGCTCGGACACCGCAAGACTCCTCCTCCATCGGTTTAGCCGCAGGCGCAACGCCGCAGTAGAGCCGAAACAAGCGAGCATCAGAAACAAGTCTCTGAATCCTGCCCCCTCCTTACAGGGTGGGATTACATGGAGACGCGCACGCCACACAGCTTGTGACATCACGACAAAGTCTCTTCTCGCGAGACTTTGGCAAAAAACGCACCAGGAAGAGCGACAGAGCCCCAGTGTAGCGGGACATTAAGGCTACATTCCGGGACAGCGGGACAGGCGCATAAAAGCGGGACTGTCCCGCCTAAAATGGGATGGTTGGGTGGTATGTATGGATCACTGGGCTGGGGGGGGGGGCTGCTAGGCTCTGATATATACTTGCTCTAAACAGGTATTTTTGTTCTGCATTCTATGTTTTGGCTATTGCTCACATAGAACAGGTAGCCATAATGGAGGTTGAGCAAAGGTCTGGCTGAATGCTAGGGCCTGATATAAGCTTGCTCTATGCAGCAGCTAATCTAAACTATGGACCTCATGTTTCCGTGATTGTACCTGTGCTCCTATTTTGTTCTACAGCTTCAGCTCTGGCTATTGCTCACATGGAACACGTGGCCCTACGGGATGTAGAGCACAGGTCTGGCTGGCTGCTAGGCCCTGATACATGCTTGCTCGAAGCAGCAGCTAACCTAAACTATGTATTTCATGTTGCTGTGATTGTACCTGTGCTCCTATTTTGTTCTACAGCTTATGCTCTGGCTATTGCTCACAAGGAACACATAGCCCTGCGAGATGTAGAGCACAGATCTGTCTGGTTGCTAGGCCCTGATACACGCTTGCTATAAGCAGCAGCTAACCTAACTATGTATTACATGTTTTCTGCAGTATACGATTTGGCTATTGCTCTCTTGGAAAAAGTAGCCCTAATGGATGTAGAGCACAGGCCTTTCGAGTTGCTAGGCCCTGATATGTGCTTGCCCTAAGCAGCAGCTAATATAAACTATGTATTTTATGTTACTGTGATTGTACCCTGGCTATGGCTCACCTGGAATAGGTAGCCCTAAGGTATGTAAAGCACAGGCCTGGGAACGGCTAGGACCAGATATACGCTTGCCCTAAGCAGTAGCTAATATTTTATGTATTACATGTTGCTGTGATCATATCTGTATGCTCCTATTCTCTGCAGTATGATATGCTCTAATTATTGCTCACCTTGAACCAGTAGCTCTAATAGATGTAGATCACTGGGCTGGGTGGCTATGAAGGTCTGATATAGGTTTGCTCTGACTGCAGCTAACCTAAACTATGCATTACATGGGGTTGTAATTGTTTCTGGGGTATATTCAGGTTTAATCCAGATGAGTACTGATAGGAATACCTACGTATGAATGTCTTTTCATTCCATGGCATTGCTCCTGGGATAAGATATGGCTTAATAAATTAAGCAGGGAATGTAATTTTATACTGCACTAGGCAATATTTTTCCCGATGGCAGGTAAGCTTAATTTTTGTCTTGATAAACACTACAGGAGTTCTGAAGCCTGTCTGTCATAAGGATTGCTGGGTTAACAATAACCACAGGTATGTACTACTTTTGGGACCATTGAATGTAAATTTTTCCAGATTCAGCAGCCTTGTATCACTGATCACTGCCTGAACGAATGGAGGGCCAAATAATTGCTCTGCCCAGTCAATTGTGCGGTTTATTACTACCCACTCAGCTCGAGCTCTGGGGTCGGGTACTGTGCTTTACCAGAACCAGGAGCTAAGGACTCTGACCGAGGTACATATTATTATCACACATTTTAATATATGCCCACATCCTGCAGGGGGATTCTACTGCCTTCAGAACAAATGCTCAATTAATGGATAAGCTCCATAATACAACTGGTCTACCAAGCAACATATACATTTGCATCTATAAGAGGGCCATAGGCAGGTGCAAATATTTTAATACTAAGGCATGTATATGAATGTGTATATATGTTTGCACAGATATCTATATGATTTGTGTCCTTGGGATGGGTTCTTTTGTGGAACCAGAAACGTTGGCTCAATAAATCTATATTTTTATGCAACATATAGTATTTATGAAGATTCCTGGAACAATCAGTACTTGAACTCTTCATCAATAAATTTTACTATAGCAGCCATGACATCTGGCTAGTTTCTAGGGGTGCAACCTGTGGAAATTCCATATTCATAGGTTTAAGGAAGAACAAGGTATACAGTTCTCTATGCTTGGCTGAAGGATCCCTAGATATATCTCTACTGTTTTCTAGGGTGACTCCTTGGTGCCTCCTACAAATTAGAGAGGGGAGCCACTACCCAGTGTTATTCCTATACTATTTCTACTGATATTCTTAATGTCAGGATAGATGGGACATTTTATCTGCCAATACAGGGTGTCTGTAGAAACAGGGTACACATACATATCAGGCCACTGGGAATTTGCATAAGGTCTATATTTCAAACCAAGGGTTTTCAGGCTATAGGAGTCCTCAAAGTGTCAATAGAGATGACCTCTGTTCAAGTCTGGCCCAGGATAGGGATATTCTGCTTATACTACCAGTAAAGCAAAGCAGCTTTGTGACTTAAGGCCAAGTTTTCTGCTCTGTGTCCAGAAGGCACTTATTTTGGGCCCATTTTTTTCTTCAATTTCTCAATCCCCTAGTTAGTAGTTTTTTAGAATACAGGGCTGGCTGTTCTTCCACACCAGATAGGTAACTAATTGGACAGCAGATGGGAGGCATCCTAGGAGTGTTAATTTTTTTCCCTCTCTATGTCTGTGCCCTCTTGGAACACCAGCAGTTTCGGATCTTTCCTCCTCACAGTTACATACTGCAGTTGCTACCTGTCCTATTGCTTCGGGCGAGACTGTATTACTCTCCTGAGCAGGATCATAGTCTTCCCTTAAGTGGGACGGTTGCAGTCATTACAGTAGAGTGTAATCTCTTACAACTTCCAGTCTTATTAATTTCATTGAGAATGAATTAAGGATATTTTATGTATCTGTCCTACAGGTTTGTCTAGCTTGAAATGGGAGGTTTGGAAGTGTTTTTTGTCTGTCACATTGTTCCCTATACTAGGGGGATTTACATTTACACCTGCTGAAAATTGTGTCTGAAACATTCGCACAGAGCTCAATGTCCAGGTAACTTCCAGATACGACACTCCTATTATCCTGGTTTGTTCTCGGATTCACATTCCTGTGCCACTCCTGATACATATGACCCAGCATGACTCTAGTGGATCAAAAGCCCTTCTGACACTTACTGGAACATCCATAGGGTTCCTCCAGCTCTAAGGTCAGCCTCAACGATTAAATATGTAGTATAGTTGATTCCACCTATAAATGGGTCCCTTACGGGTAGAAAGAACACAGGTTTGTGGGTGACTATAAGCATTTATCCAGGGCATATAATCTGCCTCTATAAATCTTGGGATTAGTCGCACGGGGGTTATTGGGATCTGTAACCTTAAGGTTATTCAGTTATACCTCTCAGAGTACTAGGTTGGGTCAACCAACAGGGGCTCTATTTCTTAGGTACTGTACTTGCTCAGCTCTTCACAGTTAATTGAGTCTGCCTCATCACAGGACCTTACACAGTGTAAGGAATTCTAATCCCAATAATTTTCTCAGGTGCCCTTGTCTCAGATTTTTAGGATCTGTTTTCTGTTAGAACAGTCCTGACTAACATGCATTCTGATATGAAGATAATTATGGTACTGGCCTTGGGTACCTCAGGGTACATTGTATAACCTACATTTATGGTTATATCCTAAACAGATCATTCCTATATTGGGTCTGTTTTGGGTTCTTACTCCTACCAAGTGTTTCTTACAGGTACCTTGCAATTTGCACTGAAATTAGGCATACATGTGATGAATGCTTTTTGGTGAGAAGGAGAGTAAGTATTTCAGCTTGCTGAATTTGCCTTGCACAGGACTGTCTTCCTCTCTCTCTCTCTCTCTCTCTCTCTCTCTCTCTCTCTCTCTCTTCTGGAGGGTGAAGTGGTGGTTAGTGAGCTAACTTGTTCCTCACTCTCAGTGGCCTAACATCTCTCTCTCTCTCTCTCTCTCTCTCTCTCTCTCTCGTATAGGCTATACTATAGCGCTATTCTTAGCCTGGTGAACTTATTCTGGGGTTTTCACCTGGACTCTCTATATTAAAGTAAAGAGTTTGCATGATGGTGGACTATCTAGTCAGCGATACTCCTTTCCTTATTACAGATTCTTCTTAAAGTATATTCCCTCCCATGGGATAATGTTAACTTGCTACGTCCCGTAATGTACTGACATGGAGTTCGTCTAGGGAAAAAGGAAGATTATTTCATACTTACCGAGATCTTCCTTTCCTAGACTAACTCCATGCCAGTACAACCGCCCTTTTTTTCCCGGTAATTTAAGAGCTTGTTACAAAGACGCTGGTAGGTGGGTGTGGTTGGCCTTTTAAAGGCTTGGGGAGGTTCCTTCTAATGGGAGCAGGGAGGAGGGGCTATCCCGTAACGTACTGACATGGAGCTTCTCTAGGAAAGGAAGATCTCGGTAAGTATGAAATAATCTTCCTTTATTACACCTAACTGTATCATCAGACAGTCTATGGCACCTTCTACCAGCATTATCCAGCATATGGACTCCAGCCTGCCTACATCCAGCTAGTCAGTCTTGATAGGCTGCAGATCAAGGGTCATCAACCTTTTTTAAAGATGTAAAAAGTTGGAGAGCAACACAAGCATGCTAAAAGTTCCTGGAGGCTGCCAAATATGGGATGTGATTGTCCCTATGGTAGCCCCCTATGTGGACTGGCAGCCTACAGGAGGCTCAACACCTGGTTTTTATGCACCCAAAACTTGCTTCCAAGGCAGGAATTTAAAAATAATTCCCTGTTTAGAGGCCACTAGGAGCAACATCCAAGGGGTCAGGAAGCTTACTAGCCACTGGTTAGGGATCACTGCTACAGACCATACAGATGGCCTCATGAGTATTAAGATCCCCAGATATCAAAAAGCATTCATGCAAAAAAATTTTGATTGTTGCCTCCATCCTGGTCATCTTTGAATTACTTTCCTTAAAGGTGATGTGAAGTATCTTTCCCAGATATAGTGAAAGCATATGAGAACTATTTCAGAAAGGAGGTAGTGCAGGGAGAGCTCTAACCTCACAAGGCTGACAATCATAGCAACCTGTTTTGCCTAGCAGTAGCATGCTACATAACCTCTAGAACAATCTCTCTAATCATAAAGGAAAACTTGTTATTTTTGAAGCTTGTTCCTCTCTAGATTAGTCACTGCGTGTGGAGGAAGAGAATGAATTACAGTAGATGGGTCACCTTCACACAGCTGACAAATAAAAATCTTATGATTCACGCTTGTTAAAATGCTGAAATTAACAGTGATTTTTTTTTTTTTTTTAAAACTGCATATTGGATCAATCTCATCAAATCACACGTGTTAACTTTTCATTGGCCTTTTTTTTACAACTTCCTATGTGTAATATCACTGACAATTAACACAGAGTATATTGTTGTAATAAAAGTATATTTTTATTCCCTTCAAGCAGGCCGTTGACAGTATATCTAAGCTAAATGAAACAAAGGTGCACATCAGTTAAAGTCACTGAATATGGATGATCCGAAAGCTCTCCACAAACGAGCTATGAGACATATAGAGATAAATGTATTTATTTAGAGCTTACAGCATAAATACTTCTGCAAATGATATTGAGGAACCAATGGTTGAGCTCCTACATTGTAGTAGTACAGAAGGCTAGCCACAAAAGGAGTTTTAATTGTGGTCCAAAAATGTTATAGCCAATTATTGCCTAAAGGCAAGGTATAAATCTAAAGCTTTTAGCCTGGTGGCAAACAAGTTGACTTTTCAGCCTGGCCTAGTGAGCATTTTTGGGTGTTGTGCTCTTTCAAGCATTTCCCCTTCAAGGCAATGGCATATTTTTAGGGAATCTCTCCGTACAGTCAATTAAGCAAGGAAATTGCCTGTGCCATGTCATGTGTTTTCCACTTAGACAATCTCTTGGCTGACCATGTAGGTCAACTACTGGGATACCATCCCTTGTGTCTTATACTGTAGTTAGGGGATTTGAAACACAAGAGAACTATTGACTACGATCAGGTAGACATAGGCCAGTCAGTCTGAGATAATGGCAGCTTAGGCAAGGCTAATACAGGTATGGGATCTGTTGGTATGGGACCAGGATTTTCGGGATCTTTTCGTAATTTGGCTCTCTATACCTTAAGTCTCGGAACCTGGGGTTTTCAGGATCTTTCCGTAATTTGGATCTCTATATCTTAAGTCTACTAGAAAACTATGTAAACATTAAATAAATCCAATAGGCTGCTTTTACTTCCAATAAGGATTAATTATATCTTAGTTTGGATCAAGTACAAGCTACTGTTTTATTATTACATAAAAAAAAAGAAAAACAATTTGGATTATTTAGATAAAATGGAGTCTATGGGAGACGGCTTCTCCATAATTCGGAGCTTTCTGGATAGCAGATCCCAGACCTGTACTGCAATATGAATCATAAAAAATAATGCAACAACGGTCTAATATATGCATTTATTTTGTATTTTATCACTTTAAGAGTTTTTTGAGCATACAAAAGACAACTTGATCCACCTTTGACTGCTTTGGAATATTTTTTTATCCTATTTATGACTATATTACTAGAGCCAGAAAATCCGAGAATGTCTTCTTACTTACATAAGCCATCTGAGGCTGATCATAAAAGAGCATGTTCACTGCTGATTACAGCCTGAAAGATGGCAACTTCCTCGGGTTAAATGATGCACTGTCAGACTCTCCTTTATGCTTGGTTTCATGTGCAGAGCTGCAGACAATTGAAGGAGAAGAGAAATAATGTATGAAAGGAGAAAGGACAATAATTCAGATAATATAAGGAGAGGGGATGGAGTTTTAATTTTAGCAAGAGAAGTGCAATGGTCAGGATGTTTTGCCCCAATTAAACCAACGTCCATTCCTCATTGTCCAGGGAGTAGCCCCCCGAGAGCTATTTCACCAGCACATGGACAATAGGACCTTGAACCAACCAGTCAATCAAAGAGCCTTTATTAAACGTGCCACATGAGAGAGTAGGAGAAAAGCCATCCTCTCCACTTTCAGTTAGAAAAGTTTAAAACATGGGACTATTGATAATCCTTAAAAATATATTAAAAGGCAACTAAACCTGACTGGTGTGCTTATGGCTGAAAACCAAAGTAACTCCATGCTCCTCATACGTGAGACTAACAAACATACAAATACATGCATGCAGAGCAGCTCTGCATGCAAATTGCATAAATCTAGTGCAATTTTCCAAAGCTGCAAACAGTACAATTTAACCTGAGTTTGTCAATAAAAAAAGTTTCTGTGCCGTTGCTCCCACAGGTGAAAATTGTGCCAGATTCATATGAAGCAACTTTCATCTGATTCCTCTATACAGATTGCTTCTGGCCTAGGCCCAGGGCTGGTAGATGCATGTATCGTGGAATCTGTATAAGACCAAGGAGACCAAGCTGAAACTGGAAGTAAGGTCTCCCTCATTACTAGCTCATCCTTCCTTACCAATGGACCAGGAAGGCAGAAGACTCCTAGTGAATCTGGGATTATTATTTGCCTTCTCCTAATGCAATTATCCCCAACCAGTGGCTTGCGAGCAACATGTTACTCTCCAACCCCTTTGGATGATGCTCTCAGTGGCCTCAAAGCAGGTGCTTATTTCTGAATTCCTGGCTTGGATGCAAATTTTGATTACATGAAAACCAGATGTACTGCTAAACAGAGTATCATGTAGGCTGCCAGTCCACATAGGGGCTACCAAATAGCCACATCCCCAGGGACTTTTTTTTCATGCTTGAGTTGCTCCCCAACTCTTTTTACATTTGAATGTGGCTCACAGGTAAAAATAATCTCTGACCTAATGTGTCTACAAAATATCAGCAGCCTTATTAGTAGTTTAGGGCCAGCCAATAGGACCTCAGTCCTCCCCATTTAAGCCCTTTGTTTCACCATGTCCTGCCTGACCATAGTTACTTGGTCACTGAGGCTTACCCCTTTCTTTTCCTGGTCCTTGTCCTGCTTAGTCTTGCCCTGTTATGCCTGGTCCTCCATTCTGTTCTGCTTCTCTGCTTGCTGCCTCCTGCTCCAGTCTTTTCTGTCTCTCTATGCTAGCTCCATGCCACTCCATTCTGTTTTGTCTCTGTGCCCACTCCCTTCCACTCCAGTCTGTTCTGCAGTGTTCAGCTACTGGGAACAGCACAGGGCCATGCCAGTAGGCAAGCCCCTGGGACATTGCTGCTGGGATCTCATTAAATTGCACTGTTATAAGCTGTATTGACAAGTGACAGTGCACTCTGTGACTTGTCTATTTTATTTACAGCTCTGACAATAGGAAAGCAATGTGTTTTGCCACCTCAGCAATTTCACCCCATGACAAACTAGTTTCTCACATCCAGAAAGAGGAAATACTTTCATATAGATATAATTTAAGGAGAAACAAATATTATCAAAGAATTAGGCTAGAAGAGCTACCCTTTATAGTTTGGGCTTCTGTATCAGGCCAAGGGCTCCACAGCCCTTTTGTCAAAAGAAAACCCAACAAGCTATAGGATGCAGGAACCTATAGCAACCAATAGAACCTATTTGCTGATTGCTATAGGTGACTAAACCTGTACCAAACATTGTACCTTTGATTACATTAACTCTATGGGGGTCTACCTTTAGTTAGGTTATCAAGTCAAGGTCTACCCCTCAAGTATCAGACTACCATACAGTTGTTAATGAACAATACTGGGCTGTTGATCTACTGCTCACCGGCTCGAAATCCAATCTTAGATCTACAGTGCCTTTTGGGGAACTGGATATTACAGGTAAGGGATCCGTTATCTGGAAATCCATTATCCAGAAAGCTCCAAATTACAGAAAGGTCATCTCCCATAGACTCCATTTTATCAAAAAATCTTTGAAAAAAAAATAAAATATCTTGTACTTGATCCACACTTGGCTATATTCATCCTTATTGGAGGCAAAACAATCCTATTGGGTTTTTCTTAATGTTTAGCAGACGTAAGGTAAGAAGATCCAGATACAAAAAGATACCTTATCTGGAAAATCCCAGGTCCGAGCATTCTGGATAACAGTTCCAATACTTGTATTAGATAAATTTGGGGGCATATGTTTGTTCTGATTAAGTGAGAAAGCATGTGGGTGAATAGCAGCATTAATTCGGTCAGCTGCTGTAATTATAGTGAGCTACAGTAGATCAGAGATGGGGAAGAACGGGCGCACACAGATTTCAAGTTTATCTTCACTATCCCTCTCTCAGCATCTGTTTCTACTCATTCTCTCTCTTCATGCAGCAGTTGGGTGTCAGATGAATGATCCAATATATCTTATAGGGGGGGTCCTTTTAGCCTAGAAGATGTATTAGAGCTCACTCTATTAAAATTAGGAATGCACCAAATCCACTATTTTGGATTCGGCCGAACCCCCCCAATCCTTCACGAAAGGTTATGCTGAATACCGAACCGAACCCTAATTTGCATATGCAAATTAGGGGTGGGAAGGGGGAAATATTTTTTACTTCCTTGTTTTGTGACAGAAAGTCACGCAATTTCCCTCCCCACCCCTAATTTACATATGCAAATTAGGATTCGGTTTGGCTGGGCAGAAGGATTCGGCCAAATCCTGCTGGAAAAGACCGAATCGTGGCTGAATCCCAAACCAAATCCTGGATTCGGTGCATCCCTAATTAAAATCACCAGACAAAATGTCTCTCTACATGCAGAATTTATGCAAAAGGCAGTTATTGTATTAAATTTTGTTTGTACTGGAATCAATTATTTGAGTGGGTTCTAATACATCTGCTAGGAAAGGAAGCCACCCTATAAGATATATTGGATCATTCATCTGACACCCAACTCCTGAATGAAGAGAGAATAAAGAGAAACAGATGCTGAGAGAGTAATAGTGAAGATAAAATTGATTATTTCTGAAACAATGCAATATGTTTAATTGATTGTATTTAGAAAGTTTATTACTTCAGTATAAGGAAGCTTATATTAAATTTTAATTTTCGCTATAGTTCCCCTTTAAGTTCCATATTCTGGAGTCAGTCTGTTCATGGTGTTATAGAAGATTCACCATTAGTGCTGATAAAATTAGATCCAGACATCCAGCTACTTCATTAGTATTAGTGATGAGCTTAAATATTGAGGCACTTTAAATGATTGTATGAACTTTACTGGCTTAGTTTACCGATAATTCTTCCCGAAAAAGTCGGTGCGAAAAAACGTTCAAATGCATCAATTCGAATCTTCGCAACTGACGCTCCGAAAACTCAATTTTATCAAATTGTTATTGTCGAACGAAAACCAGCGCAGATCTCGGTGTCAAGAAACATCTTCACGGACATTTGCCCTTGACTTCTACATGACCTGGACAAGTTTTAGCAGGAGATTTTTAGCAGCATTGGGGTATAATAAACCTCTAAAAAAAACAATTTCTCTAAAACTTTGAGTCCCTTTAAAAACTCAACCATAAAAAATCAAGGTTTAATAAACAGGCCCCTTAGTGTCCATTTGTAGGTGAAATCCACCCTGTAAAGTACAAGATGCAGTCATAACCATAATCTGAGGAAATCTGGCCAATTTAATGTTAAAAAACATTGAGGCCCCTAGGGGCCACACAACCTAATTCATGTATCCAGAATGTCTTCCATCTCAATAATTCTCTATCCTTATCACCCCCTCTTGATTGTGCTGAAATAAGGTCTATGGGCATGAATCTGAATGCTTAGCTGCTAGCCAATGTCTGGCGACTGCTTGTTGGGAGATGTCCTGTTTTTTATCTTCGGTTTTTTAGGCCTATCAGGATCAAAGCAGCTCTTATGCTTGCCCTATGCATAGCTATCTTCTTCTTTTATAAATATATATATAATTTGATAAAGTGCCAAGCCTGTAAATGGAAATTGTCTAGACGAGGTCTGAGTAGCTCATCTCCGCCTTAACTTAAAAACATCATTTCAGTGAGATTTACTGTACTTTAAATATCTTCACAACAATGGGAAAGAAGATCAGTCTTTCAGGGATTAGCTTCAAGCAACTTCTTAAAGCTCTAGTTCATTAGGGTTTTATGCTTCTTTTCATCTGGATTTATGGCACCATTAAATTAGGAATAATCACACGAG
Organism: Xenopus petersii; assembly: GCA_038501925.1. Taxonomy (NCBI): domain Eukaryota; kingdom Metazoa; phylum Chordata; class Amphibia; order Anura; family Pipidae; genus Xenopus; species Xenopus petersii. Next base: position 125,943,867 of record CM076684.1, read on the forward strand.
AGACTAAACCAAATTTTTATGCGATTAGAGCTCATTATCTATTCTTTTACCTTGACAAATATTAAGTGAAGTATTTACGAAATTTCAGTTGCTTTTCCATTTTAAATCCCCCCCTTTTTTTCTTTTTAAAGCAGTAGAAGGACAAAATAGAAGTAAAGACTTTAAAAGGCAAATTAAATATGTAAAATAAAACAGATGTTAAGGAAAATAGCCTGCAAAATTAACCAGTCGGTTCAGAAATATTTTAATTTAATGCTATGAAATTGCTTACTTTACCATTTCTCTATAAGTAATACATAAATTCATTTTTAAAGCTGACAAATTTATCAGAATGTGTTTGGCTACTTTGAGCTATGGACGCCATTCTTATCTGTGGGGTGGTAGCAGGAAGGGATGTCCATTTTAAAGGAACAGTAGCATCAAAAAATAAAAGTGATTTAAATTAATGAAAATATAATGTACTGTTGCCCTACTATAGTTTATATAAACAAGCTGCTGTGTAGCCATGGGGGCAGCCATTCAAAGCTAAAAAAGGAGAAAAGGTACAGGATACACAGCAGATAACAAATAAACTCTGTAGTATACAATGGAATTCTTCAGAACTTATCCGTTATCTACTGTGTATCCTGTGCTTGAATGGCTGCCCCCATTGCTACACAGAACTTGTTTAAATAAACTATAGTTGTGTTTCTATAGCAAACCCACCAGTTTTACCAGCAGACAATGGGCGTCAAAACCATTTTGATGCTCGAAAATTTTTATACGCATGCCTATTTAGTCTAAATATATTAAAGTTAATTGGGCGTCCGAATAATTTTGACGCGGGACAATTTTTATGCGCACAACTATTCTGACGTGCGCCCAAATTTTTTTGAAACAGCGTATTTTTCGCCTGCAAATTTTCACAAATTTATTCGCTGCCAGCGAAAAGTGGAACTTCGCTGCAAATTCGCATATGGCAAATTTACTCGCCCATCACTTATTGTCATCCCTTTAAAAATAGTTTTATTTTTTTGGTGTTACTGTTCCTTTAATTCTTGATGCAAAGCACAAAAAATTATTTACCATGTTGAAATGAATCATTCCAGGGCAAAATATAAATTCTTAATTTGGAAAAATGTAATGATCGTGAATAAATCATTGCCTTAGAATGTCTTCTTTATAAATATAACTTGCTGGAGCTCAAACAAAAGAGCATTTGGGGCAGCCTTCCATCTTTTCAGCTAAACCTGGTCATACACTATAAGATCCTTTTGTTTTTCAAGGTATCCAAATGAGTGAATGTTTCCCCTGATATGCCCACCTAAGGTGGGAGTTATCGGTCTTAATCTGATCGTTGGCTTGAGGTTTCCATGATTAATTGGTTTATTGCATGAATTGACAATGGGCGACCAGTGATGGTAAGTAGGGGGTGCTGGATACATTTAGGTGAGTCTTGGTTACGCCAAAGAAACGATTCCATTAGCCCTTTAATTTTGGGGGAAAATTAAAATGTTGTTGTTTTGGGTTTTTTTTTTTGCTCTCCACTAGGTCAGCTAGAGGTTTCATTTAGAAAGTAGGTTTAAACCTGTCTTTTTTCAACCTTATCTACTAAGTAACTATAAGAATAAGATATACACAACATTACAGCCTCCATGAATCTCCATCTGCCTGAACCATTTCTTAATGATAGTTACATAATTAAGTCAGGTTGGATAAAATACCTAATTCATAACGTTCAATCCCTCCAAATGAAACCCAGCATCCGTACACACACTCACACGACCCCTCCGTACACTCACATAAACTATATACCCAAATATCAATACTTATTGTAGATTTAAATATCACAATAGCCTTGGATATGATACTTGTCCAAGAAATCATCCAAGCCCCTCTTAAAGGCATTAGCAGAATCAGTCATCACAACATCACCCGGCAGTGCATTCCACAACCTCACTGTCCTGACTGTGAAGAACCCCCTACGTTGCTTCAAATGAAAGTTCTTTTCTTCTAGTCTGAAGGGGAGGCCTCTGTTACAATGATCCACTTTATGGGTAAAAAGGTCCCCTGCTATTTGTCTATTATGTCCTCTAATGTACTTGTAAAGTGTAATCATGTCCCCTCTCCCTATCCAGAGAAAACAACCCCAACCTCGACAGTCTCCCCTCATAATTTAAGTCTTCCATCCCTCTAACCAGTTTAGTTGCACGTCTCTGCACTCCCTCCAGCTCATTTATATCCCTCTTAAAGGGGAAGGAAACCTAGGTGGCGCAAAAACCCTCCCCCCCTCCCGTGTGTTGACCACCCTCCCTCCTCCCCCCTGGCCTACCCGTCCCGCTGGGCAAATGCCCCTAACTTGTTACTTACCCTTCTGTGCAGGTCCAGTCCAGGGAGTTCACAGACGACATCTTCTTCCACGCGATGAGGGGTGGGGTGTTTGTGCCGACTAGGTTTCCTTCCCCTTTAAGGACTGGAGTCCAAAACTGCACTGCATACTCCAGATGAGGCCTCAACAGGGACCTATAAAGAGGCATAATTATGTTTTCATCCCTTGAGTTAATGCCCTTTTTTATGCAAGACAGAACTTTATTTGCTTTAGTAGCCACAGAATGATACAGCCTGCAATTATGCAAATGATAAATGAGAAATATAGAATATCCCCACAGAAACTGAAATTGCTATAAAATTGTAAACATATACAATGCTTGTCTTGTATTTTAATATTTACGTTTGGATATTAAGTGATATAATGTATTAGCTCAGATGCTTCAGAGCATGGAACATGGAGCTGAACATTTCACAGGCTGTTACTGGCCTCTGCTGGCAAATGGTTTCCATTATCTGATTAATGTTCAATTAATATATTTTTATAATTTCACTATAGAGTATGGCAGTTTATGCAAGAAGATCACTCAGGAAAAGTGTTCATAATGATTAATAAAAACAACTGCTTTGTACCTAGAATAGATTGAATATGCAGTGTAATATTTAGGGTTGATTGTGTAGTGAGAAAAGGTGAGATTCTTGCTTCATGGGTCACTTTATTAGTAGTGATGAGTGAATCTGTCCCGTTTCGATTCACTGAAAAATTTGTGGAACAGGAAAAAAATTGAGAAATGAATGGAAGTCAATGGGCGTCAAACTTTTCTTATGTGCAACAATTTTTCTCGCTCCAAATGTATTAAAGTCAATGGGAGATTTTCTTGTGGCAACTTTTTTTTTTGTCTCTGCAACTTTTTTGTCCTAATGCATTAATGTCAATAGACGTTTTTTCTTATGGCAACTTTTTTTGTCTCTGCGACATTTTTTCTGGCCGACTTTTTTGTCACGGTGAACCCATGAAAAAACAATTTGCTCATTACTATTTACCAGGTATTTTGTAACTAGAAATTCAGCTATTTTAATGTTGAACGTTAAGTGGCGTTTACTTTTCTGTTGCACCTTTCAAGCTCAAGAGAGGTAAGTGCAGGTTGAAAGACAGTGGCATTAGGTCTCCAGCCTCAGGCAACGCAAGGACCACAAGCACACTGTTAATATTTGGTGGTTCAATGCTTTAGTTGACCATACAAAGAAAAGAACTATTGAGCAAAATACTGCATAATAGTGATGTGAGGGTCGAGAAAAACTCAACCCATACCTAACTAGAACATGCCCGCAGCCAGCCCGAACCCACCCACACCTGTAACAAGTGGTAACCGACCTAATGTGTGGGGAAGCCTCCAGTGCCGACACAAACAATCAGGGAGTTGTAGTTCAATCACATTATCTTTATTGTCACAGCCTTCAATTAAGCAGCAGCACAGTCACAGGGCTCAATCTCCCAGCTTCCCGTCTGACACTTCCTGAACTGCCAGGGGGGGGGGCGCACGCTCACATGCACCCCTCCTGGGCCTGGGCCAGCTCTATCCAGATCAGCCTCTCCACTTAAGCCCTGACTGGCGGGTTTCCCAATGGGAACACTATGCCTACTAACTCCTAGTTGGGGCCATAGCTGCCCATGTTAGTCACCTATCTGGCTTACACTTCCCAGAGCAATACTATTATACCACTAGGCCTCACACTACCTAGGCTCAGTACCTCTTCCATAAGATGTATCTACTGCTGCAGAGCCCACTGCTCAGCTTTCCTCCCATGACACATCTCTAATATCCCTTCCTGAAACCTTCCCTTTTATAACTTCCTGTTCGCCACCCACTGGGGACTTTTCCTCAACTGTCCTTCTCTAGCGCTGAAAATACATATTAACCATTACTTGAACATTTATATTAAACCATTAATATTTTACCCTATTACTCACCCACCTTCTCCCATCTATTTATATACCCGTGCCACCCGCCAATAACGTAAAAAAAAAGGAAGTGAGTCCGGTGCGCATCTATAAAACCAGAAGCCATCAGTGTAAGGACGCAAGCGGGAAGAGCAGGCAGAAGAGCTCAACCCTAACCAACCAGCGTCCTGAAAATGGTCTACTGATGCTGGCCCTAACCTGCCCGACCCGCAGGTATATTATAGGATATTATAAGTTACCGAGGAGTTCCATGACAATATAAAAACATGAAGCCGATATTTAATATCCTCATACTTTGCAACAGGGTTTCAGTGAGTCATGTGACAGAAATGACATCATTAAGCTCCAATTATAACCGATGACATCACTCAGCACCATTTATAAGACTATAATTTACAGGATATTCTTGGCTCTCGTGTATTATAATGTAGAAGATAAATCATATACCTGTCTTTAAATAAGCCCTACTGCAAGATACTGAAAAAATATGTATTTGAATTAGCATCTGCTTCCAGATAATCATCCGACACAATCCTGGCTTAGGGCTAGATATTTACCATGTTACGGAGGGGATGATAAGCAAGGCACAGACTATTATAATAGCTTTAGGAATGGCTACAGTTGGCTCATAACCAGAAGCAATTCACTTATTGGCATCTGTCTTCAGCCTCTCCTGTCCCAGCAAATACAGCCAGACTCAAGCTCACAGATGGCAGGACATTAGCCTGTATGTGCAAGGCAGGGATGGAGATGTCATGGGAGGTGTTATTCTGTTTTATTCAATGGGCTACCAAGCCAGGCACAATTCCTGCCATGGATACAGATGTTCAACGTAATAGGCAGGGCCGATATAGAATTTCTTTCCTTATTATTATTGCATGACTTGTGCCAGGTTGGCTACTCAAGGAGCAATCAGAGAGCAGTGGTTCTTATTTTTCAAAGTGCTAACACAGGTGCTGGGGGGGAGGGGGCAGTAAAAAGAGCAGTAAAAACAATCTGTTACTCTGTTGATATAATTATATCTATCATATATTCAGGCCCTCATCTGTTCATCTTCCGGTCTCTCATTCAAACCACTGCCTGGTTGCTTTGGTAAATTGGACCCTAGCAACCAGATAGCTGCTGAAATCCTGGAGAACTTTTTTTTAAAAAAAATATCATTGTCTCAGAATATCACGGTCTACATCATTATAAAAGTGAATTCAATGGTGAGCTACCCCTTTAAAACTATCAAGCCTTGGGCACCCTATGCCAGTGCCCTGTGGTGGGGTAACAACGAATAAGGAAGGAACCAAAGGAAAGAACTTGAGTCCACAGTTCCTACCTAGTAGCCATTCCTCCAGTCCAGTCCAGTCCAGTGCTGCTCTTTGGTCATTCTCTCCTGTTTATGGAAATTACATGGGAAGTGATGATCCTAACATGAAAACTCACTCACCGTTTGGCATAATACTGTCTATTCAAACCTAGAAACCAATCTGCTTCCACCCCCAGCATGGCTGGGGGTGGAACAGACTGTGGTTTATTGTGCCTCTCAATCATTATTTCAGATGTTGGGAAGTATGCCAAATGGTGAACGAGTTTTCATGTTAGGGTCATCAGTTCCCATTTAACTTTCATAAGCAGAAGAGAATGACCAAAAAGCAGCACTGGACTGGCCCACCGGGACACTGGGAGAAGCCCAGTCGGCACTGGGACCTAGTGAGCAAGACAAGCACGCATGGTGGGCATGGGTTTGTGTCCTATGAAGTAAATATAAAGCGGTCAGGAGCTCTCAGCTGTAGACAGTGTTGGACTGGGCTGGTGGGACACACCGGCAAAAAAACCTTTTCATGGAAGCCGATTCCTTCCTCCCTCCCTGGCCCCCAGCGCAGCAGAAAGACGAAGAAGGTAGGCGCCGATGCAAGAGGGGGGTCGGAGAGCACTTCACATAAGGGGTGGGGGCCCAAGGCACCAGCCCCATTGGCCCCCGGGTCCCCCAGTCCGACGCTGGCTGTAGAGCGCTTCTGCTTGGTGGCCAAGATGGCAGCACCCATGGCCACATAGTGACATCATCATACCAGATTGTGACACAGTGGCATGTGACATAATTACACAGAGTTTTGGTGTGAAAATTCAAAATAAAAGGATGCCAGAGACCCAGGTTCAATGCCTGAATATAGGTCTTTCTTGGTAAACTTGCTATTTTTACTTGATTCTTCAATTCCTGACCTCCTGTCTTGATTTCTGACTGCTACTTACACACATTGGACATTTAATACCCTTTTGTTGTAACACAAAGAAGTACAATGATACCTCCATTCAAGATTCTGTCTAATCTAACGCACGTTACACCAAAGAACAAGCCATTCCCATCGATTCCACAACCCAATAAATCGTTCTCCGCGAGCGCACAAACTCATCTTCCCTGTTACACGCGGGCATAATTACCAAGATAAACAGATTAAGCCCTGCCAGTGCCGTACGTCTATTGTAGATACATATTCTCTACAATTTGTTTTTCCTGAAGAGACATAAGGCTACAATTATTGCCGATATTTATTCTCTCCCAGCGTTGAGAGTCGGCAGCTCCGTGCAGCCACTGATGAGATTAAAGTATCTGGGAAGGTAGACGGCGTTCCAGTGCAAGAGATCAGTAGCTGGAAATCACCCGCAATCTCGCAAAACCCTCACGTCCTGTGATAAATGTCGGCTTTATCTACTGGCAACAAAAGCCTCATTATAACCATTATTTTTCGGTAGCGGGAAAGCGAGGGGGAAAAAAAATCCTGTTCCCCATAGAAGGAGAGTAATGACAGAGGAGAGTTTATGCGCTAAAGCCTTGATCATTAAGTGTTTTGCTCGTTTACTTCTAAATATAATTGGCAGGCGTCGGCATTGCATGAGCGTCACTTATCGACTGCGTCCGAGAGCCCTGCTCTCATTAGAAAACACGCGACTCTCCCAGATATTGGCCGATCTTTTAACATTAGTGCTTTTGCAGCCCAAGCACGCGGTTGGTTTCGAGGTTGCTCGCTTGTTTCTCGTTCTGATAAAGTGAGAGCACGGATCTCGGAATACATGAATTCTAACAACATAAGTTTTCTTTTCTTATCACTGACTGGTAATAACAACTTGATAGATACCATTAACGTGTCTGTGCAAAGCGCGTTGGCTCCCAAGATAAGTGTTTTTCTGGGATCTCTTGTATTTGTCGGATAATTAGAGTGGGAATTAAATGCCCCTGTCAAAACCAATACGGGCTTTTCCCTTTCATTCGCTTTAATTAGACGATTTTGAGCCCCGTCGATCCGTGCTAATGACATGCGGCAACAGAAAGAAGCGTCACACACTGACTGGGGCCTGCTCGACGCTTTGAAAGACGAAACAAAGACACTGCATTCAAATGATCACTATTCACTAAGTAACAGGTTTAAAGGGTAACAACACCCTCAGAAAGCTAGTACAACAATAAAATATGACAACATTTAGGAATAACGTAGTCCTTGAGGGTTGGGGCAGACGAGCAGATTTGGGGGGGATTAAGTCGCCTGGCGACTAATCGCCTCTTCTGCGTGGCGACAATCTCCCCGAACTGCCTTCCATATGCTTTAATGAAGAATCGCCTGCGCTAATACACTCACAACGCTTCGATTTCCGAAGTTGCCTCACAAGGAAACTTTGGGCGACTTCGGAAATAAAAGCGACGCAAGTGTATTAGCGCAGGCGATTCTTCATTCAAGCATACAGAAGGCAGACAGAAGGCAGTTCGGGGAGATTGTCGCCACGCAGAAGAGGCGATTAGTCACCAGGCGACTAAATTTCCCCGAATCTGCTCGTCTGCCCCAACTCTTAGAGAGACTTTCTCCTGCCGTTCCTTTTCAGTCTCTCAACTGCATAGAAAATATTATGTATAAAAACAAAGATGTTTTTGGATCAGCGCCTAAAGCAAATGGAGAGAGTAAAAAAACCAAAAAAAACAGGAAATATGGTGTAGTATTTCTGATTCTTTCTGAAGCACCCGGTGTTAGGAAAGTTCTTATGTGGGTTTCCCTTCAAACCAAACTTTCTTCTGGTGCCATGTATACTCAGGTTTCCAAAAACCAACCTTCACCAACTTTGGCTAAAATGCCTACTTACAAGATGGCAGTAGGATTATCACGTGTAGTAATGGTAATCAATATCTTCCCCAAACGGTACAGTGGTCAGTATCCTCCCCAGGTCAATGTTCAGGCTCCGACACAAGGGTATAGAGATATTATAGTATAATTCCAAATATTAAAAAAATTCACTCCATGAGTTAATAGTCATATATATGTAAGTCTTTTGCAGGTGCTAAAATCCCGTCGGATCCCGCGATCCTCCCGCCCGTATCGGATGCAATTGTGATCCGATCTTTTGCAGGTGCCACTCGATGTTTTGCAAAGGAGAAGGTATTGCCAGCGTTTTTATCCCCTCGTGGTGTTTTGCCTGGAGTTTACCACAGCCTGGCCGGAAGTGACATCATAGTAAGCTGCAGGCAAAACACCACGAGGGGAAAGAAACGCTGGCAATACCTTCTCCTTTGCGAAACATCGAGTGGCACCTGCAAAAGATTGGATCACAATGCATCCGATACCGTCGGGCGGATTGAGGGATCCGACCCTGCCCGATCGGAATCTGCCCGACTTTCGCCCAGATATCGATCGGGGAATCCCATTGGATGGCCCCACACACAGGCCAATGAGCTGCTGACTTGGTCTGTCGGCAGCTTTTTTCGGCCCGTGTATGGGGACCTTAAGCCAATCTGCACATGGTTTGTATTTTTTTTATTATTTTTGGTTTTACTGCTTTTTATTCAGCAGCTCTCCAGGTCCAAATTCCTGTAATATTAATAGGAGAGAACATGGATAGTAAGATGATTAATAAAAAGTAGCAATAACCATTTGTAGCCTTACAGGCATTTGTTTTGTTTTTTTTAGATTTGAAAGCTGGAAAGAGTCAAAAGAAAAAAGCAAATAATTAAATAATACTATAAAAATAAATAATGAAGGTCAATTAAAATATTGCTTAAAATAGAGTTGCCCGCTGTATAACCACCCCTTTAATTCACTGGCAGTGACGCTGGAATTGTGGTTAAAAAAAAAACGATGCATTGTGGACAAAACTAACGACCATTGTAGAATAAAATTGCGCTTAGCTTACTTGTCTCCTCAAATCATTCACTGGATGGACACTTTTCTCTTTTAATGTGACGGGTAGCTCCACCTGCTGGTAAAAAAACATCTGGCACAACTGCATATGAACTTTGCTTCTAATTTCCAATCAAATATTTTCACTCTTGTCAGATGTATATGTTATACATAACAAAGGTGAAGGATATCAGCCTTTATATGTTGCTCCCTTCCCTCTGATATCGGCTGTAGTATTTCTTCTGATACCACTGGAAAACACTGATCCTAGTTTGTGTGTGTGAATGTGATAAGGACATTAGATTGTCAGCTCCACTGGGGCAGGGGCTGATGGGAATGATGTATAATCTCTGGTAAGATACGGCAGAGTATGTCAGAGATATATAAATAAAAGGATGATGATAATATTGGTATTTATAGATACCTTTCACCAGGTTTCCTAAGAGAGAGGGAAAATAATTACAGGTATCGGATCTGTTATCCAGAAACCCATTATCCAGAAAGCTCTGAATTACAGGAAGGCTGTCTTAATTTTTGATTTACATTTTTAAAAATGATTTCCTTTTTTAAACCTGCTTGCCCCGGGCTTGAGCATGCTCAGTTTTCTCCTCTTCCCTTCCCCTCCCCTTCTCTGCTGTAATCTGAACCCAGAGCTATAAGTGAGCAGGGAGAGACTCAGGCAGGAAGTGATGTCACACCAAGCTAATACTGCAGCTGCTATCCTAAACAAACAGAGTTTATAGAGCTTTTACCATACCAGGTATGGTAAAACATTCTACAGAATAAATATAGCATTCTAGCTTGCACTACTGCAGCTAATCTATTGGCAATAAAATGCCTCCGTAACTTTAATTTGCTCACCTTTTCCGACCATATCATTTCTTGCTAGCAATAAAATTGGAACACAATAATTACTTTTCCCGTTTCATTCAAAATTCTTCCTTCCTTTTGGCTGTAAGAGCTTCGGGTACAAAGTTAATGGAATATGCAGTGCTCTCATGTCTTTTGTAAGCTATGCACCTTGAGAAGATAAAAAGGAATGTAAACCATTGATTATTAGGAACATATGGAAAAGCCTGCAGGATTCCTGAAATTCAATTCTCATTTTCTATACACATGCAATAATGAAGTCACTCCAAAAATATAGTAACAGTGCACTCTGCTGGTAAATACTCAAAGTACATGCCAAGTAGTCAGGTACAGGTATGGGATTTTAAATATGGTATGCTCGGGACCTGGGGCTTTCCAGATAAGGGATCTTTTTGTAATGTGAAACTCCAGTCTGCTAAAAATCATTTAAATAAACCCATTAGGATTGTTATGCCCCCAATATGGAGTCATGCAGCTCAGTTACCATCAAGTACAAGGTTATATTTATTATTACAGAGGAAAAAGTAGAAAATATTAAAATGGAGCACTGACACCCATAAGAGTAACACCTTCTCAAAATCTTTAGAGAACCAAAGAGAATGTTAAATCGCTATATATTTATTGGGCTTCTAATATTTCAAACACAGGGCATCAATACTGACCCTTTAACAAGGAGAAGAATGAGTTAGTTTCGCTTAGGCAGAGTCAACACAAGCACTAAGCTTTTACTCTATTTATATATATTAAATGTCAACATCTAATGCAGAGTGACCAGAGAGGTTAGTAAGGGATTGCACCTGGGGTACAAAATTATGCAGCCACTTGTATCTTTAATAGGACTGCACTAGGCAAATCCAGAATGGAAAAGGACCTTGGAGTCCTTGTAGATAATACACTTGCCTGTAGCAAGCAATGCCAGTCAGCAGCATCAAGGGCAAATAAGGTCTTGAGCTGTATTAAAAGGGGAATTGATTCACAGGAGGAGGGGGGGCCATCCCTCCACTTTACAAAGTGCTGGTAAGGTCCCACTTCCAGGGCTCAGTCCAAAAGGGCAACTAAGCTGGTAGAGGATATGGAAAGTCTCGGTTATAAAGAAAACCTGACCAAGTTGGAGTTGGAGAAGAGGCACATGATACCTATTGTGACCTTCAGGTAGTGAAGACCATAGCCACAGCACAGTTTTCAGCACAGAAATGAAGACTGACCACTTTTGGCTTTAATTTTAATAAAATCACATCTTCTTACCATACTAGTTTCACATAAGCATTGACAGTCCCAACTCAACACCCTCACTGGTGTTCACACAGACGTTTCCAGCACTCACAGGTGTGGCCGTACACAACTCCCAGAATCCTCTCTGGGGCTCACTCTAGACACTCTTGTCTCCTGGGAGGGGTTTCGCTCTTTCTCTCTACAGTTCTTTTTGGAGCTCTTTCGAACTCTGTAACTCAGAGGGAATCACGCTCTTTTCCGAGCTACACGTAAATCTCCTTCCTCCACTCAAGGAGATTTTCACTGCCCCTCATCCTCCTCCACTCAAGGAGGTTTCTAGGGAGAAGCTCAGAGTTGTAGTTTCACAGCTCATTTTATCTGCAGCTCACTTGCAGTCTAATTACTTAACTACCTCTAGCTTGGCAGCTGAAAACCCTTAATGGAGCATGGAATGAAAGCCCACCCTGCTCTCCTCCATTCACTCCAGGGACCCATTGCCCAGCAGCCATGCTTGCTTCAGAAACACACACTTTTCCTTGGAGTTTTATATTCACCAATCTAACACTGGTAAAATATACACAATATGTCCTTTTCACACACATATCTTACACTGTATACAAATATATAAGGGGACCATATATGTGGAATTCTCTCCCTGAATCAGTTGTACTGGCAGATACATTAGATAGCTCCAAGAACTTTTTAGCAAAAACTCTAATGCACAGGCCAAAAGTACAAAAGTTTTTATTTAGATAACATGTACAAAGGCAGCCTTGCACATTTCATGCCTACCTGGCACTTAGTCGTGAGCTTATGAGACCAGGCACGAAACACATAAGGCTGTCTTTGTACATGTTATCTAAATAAAAACTTTTGTACTTTTGGCCTGTGCATTGGAGTTTTTGGGTGAGTGCAAGTCTTGTATGTTTCTATGGAAGTGCAAGGACTGCATTTGGCTTTACCTAATATATGGGACTTTTCCAACTGCCGACTGTAGCCAAGTGCAACTGGGCTTCCAGGGGTTTATGGTTGAGTGCAATCCTTTGTATCCTATCTTTCTACAGTGTTTTGGTCCCCTTCTCTAATCTCTCATCCAATCCTAACACCTGTACTGGTGAGATACTACTTATTTAAACAATATAGGGTTTCCTCCTGATTGCGCTTGAAACTGCACTTAGCTCACTGTATTTTTGGTCATAAACGACCCCTATTGTGATCTGTTCTACCCCCGGTTGTCAGGGCAAAACTCTGAACATGGTTATGTGTCCTCCATACTCTTTCAACCAAGCTGCATGAGATCTTAGTCCTTCTCACACCTCATCCTAACACTCTCCCTCACCTTAGCTCTAATGGTAACCTTAGACTTAATGTTAAGATAAGTTAGTGTGGATAATGAAGGCAGGATGACAGAGAATGAAGGAAGGAGCATGGAGCACAGCTGACATTGTATATGAGACCTGGTTTAAGGATGCACAGGATACATGACTCAGCCACATATTACCACATATCACCATTATTTCTGATTAGTCCAAACTTTGAGGATGTGCAAAGCCAAGTCTGACAATACAATTGACAGCTCAAGATAAAGTTTGGGAGATTTTGCTCACATATTAATGTTGAGTTTGTTGTTATTCAGCCAAAGCTCAAGAGACAAATTCAGTATTGGTCCAAATATTGTGTATTGGGTGTATCCCTATTGGATGTATTGTCTTAATAAGGTACTGCAGGAGTTACTGACTCGTGTATGCTAATATATAGATCCTAATGCAAATGATAAAAAAAAAACAAGATGAGAAAAGAGCACCATGCAGAGAAATCTTTATGTATATTGCCTGGGCGTGATATTTCATGTTGGAATTTCATGACTTTTCAAGCTGTTTGTACGAGTCACTCACAAAGCTCTCCTAAATGCTGAGTACACAGATAATGGGAGTGTTTATTTATAGAACCAGGAGAATGTTCTGAGAATGCTCTCTCCCCTCCCTCTCTTCCTTCTCAAGCTGAGATTTGGCTCCTTGTTTCCAGTCAGTCCAAGGGATGGATTAACTGTTTTGGCTCTGGACTGGAAGGTCACCACCTGGATGGGGATTTGATGGGGCTGGTTGGTAAATGGACTCTGGAATTTGGAATTGGGTCACCCTTAGAAAGGGAACACCCCTTTCAGAGAAGGAGGATTAAAGTCTTAAAAAGATTATGGCTAGAAATGTTGTTTTGAATTCACTGAATTTACAGTCTTACCAGCCTTCAAAGTTGTCCACAGCAGCTACCATGTTAAGCTGTCTTTAGAGTGTCAATGACACTGCACATGCTCAGGGTGCTCTGGACTAAGCTTAAAGGTCATCAGAAGCCACCAAGCAAAATGAGGTTTGCCTGTCATGAAAGGGGATGCTACGTGGTTTAGAGCATCTTCAGAGGCACAGATTTTCCCTTCTAAAGGGCTGTGAAGTTCTTGGGCTGGTACAGAAGCCTAAGGTATAACATTTCTAGCCTAATTTTATGTTGAGCTTTAATTCCTTTTACTCTTTAAGTTCAAGCCTTTACTGTTGTCAGAACATATGTTGCAATACTTAACTTTTTTAGAACTTCTTTGAAGTTGTGGAACACTTGGTTTAGCCTTCCCATCAATTTTGGTCCACAATTGTCACATGTCTCCACAGAGCCCACAAAGTACATAGTGATCTTCCCATATCCAGTATGATTTGTACTTATGGCCCTCTGGGGTACTTTTGAAGCTTTTGATAGACTCACAATGTTATTCTCTACCATATATAAGCCTTAGTTTCAAGGTACCTAATGTAACGCATGCTCCGGAATGTCCTAGGATGCTTGCCGGGATCACTAATTCACCTCTTGTGGATTACAGCTGCCTTTGCTACCAAATCAAACTGCCAATAACCTATGAACCAAGCTATAAGACTACCTTGCCAGCTAGCTATAGCTACAGTCCAACCTGCACCCACAGGGCTTTGCCAAGTACCTTGCAGCTTGGCTCCTGGTGTCAATACAAGATGATCAAACCAAAAACTCCTTACCTATCTGTCACCACCATTATATGACAGACCATGGCCCAGCCTTCCATCTGGTAACATCTGGTGTTCAAACCAGGAAACCACATTAACAATAACTTAGTGTGCACTGAAATAGGGTTTACTCCTATTACAAACAACTTATATAGAAGCACAGTGGCACTGTAAGATGTAAAAAAAAAAATAGAGAACACATAAGTGCTGGAACCTGTTCAGCTGAAAATCATGAAATTCACATCATTTTGTTGAGACCTTAAACAAACTCTCAAAACAGGCAACATGAACGTCACACCAAGGCCTTCCTGTGCGATAACGCATTTGCCAAATCCAAAAGACTTAAAATCCCAGCACAATTTCATAGAGGCAGAACTCTTAAATGCAACCTTTTGTTTAGAGAAACTTGGATCCTTGACATATTCTATGGTTTCAGCCCAACTTCCTCAGGAAGAAGATTAAAAACTATTCACACAGAAGACAAGGAAACGTGCTTTAGTACTGTTGAATGGCATACATGCGTGCATTTCTATTTTATTCCCTAAAACTTGGAAACTCTAACAAAAAAAATATGAAACAAGCAACCTGGAAATACTCCTTTCTAGATATCTGTCAAATGCAAAATAGAGTGATGGCCACGCAATGAGACCTGAACGATGCTGAAAGAGCAAAACATCACTTCATCCACGTCTCTGATTGTAAGCAATATGTTTGGCCAAGAAATTGATCATCACGTTACTGTCCCATGTCTCATTTATTTATTCACTGGCGTAAGGTGAATAAAGTGTCCCGCAGCTCCCCGCAAACACGTCAGTAGGTGATATAAAACTGAGAGAAGTGGGACAGAATCAGGACAGCGAGAGGTAAGAGGCAAGCCATGATAGGAGGAGGCAAGAATTTCAAGAAAAGTCAACAACAGTCAAAGGTTAAGGCAACAGCAAGCAAGACAAATACAGAAAATGGGCCAAGAGACAGCATCAGAAGATCAATTATAGAATAGCCAGGAAGACCAGGCCAGATAGCTCTAGCTTGCAGGATCCTTTTAAGACAGAAGTAGTGATGGGCGAATCTATCCCATTTCGTAAATTTGCGAAACAGCAAAAAATAAAATCGTGAAACTGCGAAAATTTGCGAAACATATTAAACTCAATGGGCGTCAAAATAATTTTGACGCACAACAATTTTTGATGCAAGCGACAATTTTTATACACGCTACTATTTTGTCCAAATTCATTAAAGTCAACAGGCGCCCGAATAAGTTTGACACAATCAATTTTTATGCGCGCACCAATTTTTCGGTGGAACATTTTTTTTGTTGAGGCGGATTTTTCACCGGCGAAATTTCGAAACAGTTTCGCAGATGCTGACTTGTACAGTTTTGCAAATCTCAGTGTTTTTGCACTACGTAAGTGACCCCACTGTCTACATAAACA
Organism: Xenopus petersii; assembly: GCA_038501925.1. NCBI lineage: Eukaryota > Metazoa > Chordata > Amphibia > Anura > Pipidae > Xenopus > Xenopus petersii. Next base: position 125,959,819 of record CM076684.1, read on the forward strand.
CTAATACAGGTAAAAAGTCTTCTGCTTTTTTTTCATATTTTTCCTGCACCTATTCACGCTGCTGCCACACCAAATAATCACATCAACCTGCAGCAATCCTTTAAAGCCTCGTGCGTCAATAGAAGCGCAAATTGTGTGTAAGCCGGAGCAATTAATACGTAGAGGAACGAAGGAGGAAAGAAAAGTGTATTAGGGAGGAATACATTAGTGGAATGGAAACGGTCACACAATAGTGAGAGCTCAGATAAAATGTCAGGACTAATCCCTTGGCAAAGGTATCCCGGCAAGGCTCAGCACAAATCAATTCTCCCACATCTCAGCACAGCTTTTTCCTTTGGCTCTCATTCATACTGTACTTAAATGAAGCAAAGCTCTCTTCATTGAAGATAGAGAATCTTACTGTGGATAAAAGAAAAAAACCTTTACTCCATATTTACAGACACAGATTATTCGCCTTTAATCATTTCCAATTAATTGCAAATAATTAGCGGGGTTCGAGAAATGACATCACTACTCACCGTTTATAACTGATGACATCACTAGTCACCGTTTATAAGGATATAATTTACAAGATATTCTTGGCTTTTGTGTATTATATGTTATTAACACTTTTTTAAATAATTTGAAGCTCATGCCACATTTGTTTTTGGGTGGGCTCATGTCTAGGACAATAGAGGATCTCTTTTGTCTTTATTTTGGACATAAGTGGCCGCTTCAAGCAATTTCACCAACAATCACTTATAAAGACATATATATGACCTGTATGTATCCACCATTTATAAATTGACGTATGTTAATGAAGTTTCACTGGGAAGAAAGTAATGCTAGAGAAAATTAATTTGGAAACAATTGTGCTGATAAAATTTCGCTGGCGAAAGTACGCCAGCATTCATTTGCGGAGACAAAACCTCTGCGTATTCGCTGCGAAATAAGCTCTGACAAAGTTGCACGAAGTATGGCAGAGCCTTCCTCAGCAAAAGTTTGCCCTTTAGTAAATTTGCCCCAATGAGTGAGACATGTCCCTTCAGCAGACACCGTATCATAACCATTGTTCTAGCAGCCATAATATTGCATACCTTAGCCTTATTAACTTTGTTTCTGAACACTTAGGGGCACATTTACTAAAGGTTGAACTTGATTAAAAGGTTGAACTTGATGGATGTATGTCTTTTTTCAACCTTACTTACTATGTTACTATGTTACTAAGGGTCGAATTTCGAAGTGCTGAAACTTCGAAATTTGACCACTGAATTGAAAAAATTCAATAGTCGGAGGTTTTTCTTTTGATTAATCGTTCGCTCGATCGTAGAATTCGAACATTTTAATCGATCAATCGAATGATTTTCAAAAAAAAAACCTTTGACTTCTAAAAACTTAGCCAAATGTTGGCTATAGGTTCTAGGAGGTCCCCATAGGCTAACATAGCAATTCGGCAGGTTTAAGGTGGCAAAGTGTTGAGGTCGAAGTTTTGTAAAGAGAAAGTACTTCGATTTTCGAGTGGTCGAAGTATTTTCAATTCGAATCAAAGTCGATTTGGCCTATTCGATGGTCGAAGTACCCAAAAATTACTTCGAAATTCAAAGGTTTTGATTTTGAAATTCACTTCGACCCTTAGTAAATGTGCCCCTTAAGGAATGTGGTGCCTTGGCACCTGGAGAAGCAAAGGAGACCTCAGACAATCCTGGTAAAGCAACTATATTTCCCATACTCAAGAAATGGATATTGGGTTTGTCATTCTTTAACCTGTTTGCTGGATGTGCCTTCATAAGGCATACAAGATGCAACATTCTCAGGTGGCACAATATGTGATAGAATTTGTTTTGCTGCCTATGGCACCTCCAGCCTGGCGGGTGGGAAAATGCTCACTAATGAGCAAAATTACAGATTTTTAACATTCACTCAAGGGGAATTACGGGATATTGGAATGAAGTTTAAATGAGTTTTTATTCCAGTGCTATAGCATATTATGGGTAGCCAGGAAAATATTGGCAGATAACAACACATTTATGAGCAAAGCAGAAGAGTCATAGAGGCATCAATTTAATTCATGCAGTGTGCCAACATTTCAAAGCACATCGGAGACTCATTCATCCAGGCATCCATTTACAGACGAAAGCAATGAGTCACTTTCTGATCTTATTTGAAAAATATTTCACTGCTGTATTAAGAGCGTTTCCAAAGCACAAACATGTTCTGCAACATTGCATCAGCATTAATTGATGCTACTTTTATTCTTGGAAGACTGTCAATAGAGGCTTTGGCGTTGCTCTCCACACCTAGTCCAGTATACAGCTGACTGCTCACTTTCTTCACTGGAAGTGGCATCTTGCCCTATAAAAGAATATTTCAACAGAGAGCTTTCAAAACAACCACTAGTCAGTCAGCTGAATTATAAATGATGGTCCATGACTTAATTAGGAAATGGTAACATGATCTTCTCAGGACCAAGTAATAGGCCTGTTCTGGCCAAGAACTTGTTCTGGTGAAGGCCAAACTACTCTGTAATGTGCAAACTGCAGAACAACATCTTGAAGGCTACTTCTAATGGTCTTTGGAACCCAATGGGATTGGGTGCCTGTATATTTTGGTTGTACATGAGTATGAGCCAGTAGACTACTCTATAGGTTAATGTTACAATGAGTGCCTTGACCTTCAAGGCTCTCTCAAGAAGAGTTGAGGAGGACAAAATTATCTCACATTTCAGTTTCAGTGGGAATCATGCTACCTATGCTGACATTCCCTGGAATCTTTCAGGAATACAGGAAGAGTGGTGGTGAAAAGCATTCTCACCAAAGTGGCTTTCCCTTAGACTGAGGAGGAGTGGTGTAACTTGAATATACTTGATTCATTTTAGGGTCACAATGGAAAAGAGCCTGACACCCTGCTTGTAAAGGCTAGTGGAGCAGCACAAGAAAAGACAAGGCTGTAAACACTGAGCAGTCAGGCTCCACCAATGAATTAGCACTCTAGTGACACATCTAATCTAAAAACTATACTGAAAGAGCAATAACTGCTTCTGCAATGCCGTTTATGGTGCCGATCCACACATGTTTCAGGGCTGGCCCTCCTTTGTCAGGTGTCCAAAACATGCTGTGTTGATTGGCACAGTTACTGGTGCTGCAGAAGCAGTTATTGCTCTTTCAATCTTGTCTTCAGTAATGGAATGGAACACTAAAAGGCTATTTATTATATCTGAACCAGAGGCAAGACTTGATTTAATTATTATTCCCTGAAGTAATCTACGCAAGGCCTGAGAGTGATGTGTGGGATAGCCCAAAACCTGTAGATCGGGTGGGTTTGAGATAAACTATCGGTACATTTAACAGATTCAGGTTGGGGGTTGAGTTAAACTGTTCCTCCAGTGCACACAGTTACTTGTTAAATTTTAAGTTTATTGTGCCAAGAGTTCCGCCTCCCCATGAACACATGAGCAGCCGGCTTACACTAGCAGAGGGACGTCATCGGGAGAGAATCATGCCCACCCTGCCACTCTGTCTCCACACTTACTCTGCAAAATGCCTCCACTTGCTCATTAGAATATGCTGGTGCCCCTGATTTGCTGGTGCAGGTCTGGTGCAGGTCCTTTAATGTCAACATTTTGCACATTAGGTTTGGTTGCAGGTCCTATAATGGCAACATTTTGAGGGCTAGGCTTGTATGAGGGTCCTAGAATGGCAACATTTTGTACGGTATGGGTCATTATGGGTCCTACAATGTGCCAAGAGTTCCGCCTCCCCATGAACACATGAGCAGCCGGCTTACACTAGCAGAGGGACGTCATCGGGAGAGAATCATGCCCACCCTGCCACTCTGTCTCCACACTTACTCTGCAAAATGCCTCCAATTGCTCTTTAGAATATGCTGGTGCCCCTGATTTGCTGGTGCAGGTCTGGTGCAGGTCCTTTAATGTCAACATTTTGCACATTAGGGTTGGTTGCAGGTCCTATAATGGCAACATTTTGAGGGCTAGGGTTGTATGAGGGTCCTACAATGGCAACATTTTGTGCGGTATGGGTCATTATGGGTCCTACAATGGCAAAATTTCACAGGTTAGTGTTGGGTGCTGGACCTACAATGGCAACATTTTGCAGGTTAGTGCCAGGTGTGAGTCCTACAATGGCAACATATTGTGGGTTAGGGTTGGTTGTGGGTCCAACAATGACAACATTTTGCAGGTTAGGGTTGGGTCCTATTATGGCAGCATTTTGCAGGTTAGGGTCAGGTGCGGGTCCTACGATGGCAACATTTTGCGGGGTTAGGGTTGGTTGTGGGTCCTAAGATGACAACATTTTATGGGTTAGAATCGGGTGCCGGTCCTGCTATGGCAACATTTTGTGGGTTAGGATTGACTGCAAGTCCTACAATTGCAACATTTTGAGGTTTAGGGTCGGGTGTGGGTCCTACAATGGCAACATTTTGCGGGGTTATTGTTGGGTGCGGGTCCTACGATGACAACATGTTATGTGTTAAAATCGGGTATGGGTCCTGCTATGGCAACATTTTGTGGGTTAGGATTGACTGCAAGTCCTACAATTGCAACATTTTGAGGTGCGGGTCCTGTGATGGCACAATTTCATAGGTGCAGGTCCTACAATGACAACATTTGCTGGTTAGGGTCGTGAGCAGGTTAGGGTTTTCCTGACCTGCACATCACTGCTGAGAAGGCATATTCCAAGGAAACCACAAATCAATATGTATGCCTAAAATTGCTGTGTAAAATACAGTGTATTTATGCATTTTGCTCACCATGTAAATTATCCACTATATGTACAAATACAATATGCAGAGACTGGTCGTAAATGTCCTAATATTCTCTTTTAAGGGAAAATAAATGCTTATATATAAAGCACATTTCCTATTAAAACACCTTCCCTATTTGGTCCCATGCGGCTTTGTGGAGCTGACAGGCATGGCTGATCCATTCACAGTTTTCTTGTCACTCTAAAAATTACATCAAGTAATTCCATGTCTCTACATTCTGTTCTGTGTGTACATAATTTGGACATCTCATCCTGTTGTCATAGTTTCTCTTTTCCTCTGGAAATAAGCAGCAGCCTCTGGCAAGGATGTGAATATAAATAAGGAGAAGTGTGTTATTCATCTGAAAAAAAAAAAAAAGAAAAAGTGGGAGCTATTTTTGGAGATAGCACATTTTATTGAGAGATCAGCTGTCACAAATACTATCACTGGCGCATCTGCTACTCTATTCTGGTTAGGATTTATACCAGTAAAATGAAATTACACCGTCAATCATAACACAGAACCTAAATAGCAAAGCATTAATCATATGTCAGTATAATTAAAAGGGATGGTTCACCTTTACATATAGAATGGCTAACTCTAAGCAACTTTTCAATTGGTCTTCATTGTTTATTTTGTATAGTTTTTGGATTATTTTCTTTCTTCTTTCGACTCTTTCCAGCTTTGAAACGAGGGTCATTGACCCCCATCTAGAAACAAATGCTCTGTAAGGCTACACATGTATTGTTATTGCTACTTTTTATTACTCCTCTTTCTATTCAGGCCTCTCCTATTCATATTCCAGTCTCTAATTCAAATCAGTGCATGGTTGCTAAGGTAATTTATCATCATTTTATCATCATTTATTTATATAGAAATTTGGACCCTAGCAACCAGATTGCTGAAACTGCAAACTGGAGAGCTGCTGAATAAAAAGCTGGTTTGTACTTTGGAAACCAGCCAAAGTTTTTTGCTGTCCTAATGTGCCAAGCTTGCGTCTTCCAATGCATGTTAGGTAATGTAGTTTTGCAGGCTGCCAAGTTTAATATAAGACTACCCAGCATGCAATGGGACTTGTGTAGAAGTCAGGAGTTACCAGATTTTGGGCTCTGTACCCCACTCTCCCGTCCATCTTAAGCATTCTGTTGTTTTCTGGTTACTTTTCTCAATTTCAGACAATTTTGGGGCCCACCAAAATGTCTAGAGTTTGACCTTTTTTACCAATATTTATTGATATTGTATATATGTATTAAGCTGGCCATAGACTCAAAGATCTGATTGTACAAATCTTCGTTGGCCGTGTGTGGAGTGTCCCAACATTTTCCGTGCTAGGGCGATCAGTCGATCAGACAGGTTACAAAATTTCTCTCGGCTACCGATAATATCACTGCATGTTTTTCTGATATGATGATTTCAGTGGGAGACTGTCACCAGCTTTTGTCGGACATATCTTTCGTACGATTGCTGTCAGGGCAGAACATCGTCTGATCTGTTCTTTTACTACTTTATTTGATCTGAATTGTTAGTGGCAGGTCGAGAGATGGCACCGAACGATCATCCGTCCGATGTGAAGGTAAATCTGCACGTCTATGGCCACCTTTACTGCCTTATGGGGTCCCTATACCTCCTAGGTCCACCTCTGTAGTTACTTTCCCTGGTGATGGGCGTATCTGTCCCATTTTACTTCATGGAAGAATTCAGTGAAAATTTGAAAAAGGCGTATTTTCACATATTTATTTTTTAGATTATTTTTCACTGCACATGTGCCATTTTTGGGCTAATTTTGAAGTGACTCTTGGCTAGGGTTGTCACCTATTTCGATTTTGACCCGAACAGTTCGGTTTTTCTAAGGCCTGTTCGGGTCTCAACTTTCTGTTTGGTTTTCAGCCTTGTAAAACCCGAACAATAATCTGGTGAATAATAAAAAAAAAAAAATGAAATACTAAGATCTTAACCTTAACATGGCTTAGTTATTATCAAGTACATTTAACTTATATTACAGAAACAAAAAAAAAAGCAAATCATAGTTACATAGTTAAGTTGGGTTGAAAACAAAGACTCTACAATCAATCATAAATAAGAAATTGCTTTACTAAATTAGCATTTCTGTATTTCAGAGCTTTCTTGATAACTGATTTCTGTGTAATAGATCCCGTACCTGTAGTTAGAGGTTTGGGCTTACTCATCGGGCAGAATATAGATAGAGATATGGTCGCCAGCCCTGTGGTTTTGAACTGGACATCGCCATCTTTCTGTCAAAACTTTCTGTCCGCTTTAAAACTTTCAACAAACTGAACAGAAATCAAGCCATTCGTGATGCACTAATCCCGCTCCTGGTGCATTAACTCCATTGACATCATTGTGCCTTTTTCTGATGTCATCATGCCCACACCAATGCTATGTGCCCCACACCCTTTGTTCAGGTTTAGGCTAGTTTTGGGCTGGCTGTGTAGCTGATTTTGAAAATTAGACCTGGCAAACACTGCCCTCAACAGCACCAACATCCTCACTTTCCAGCCTGGATGCCATGGTAACCAGTGATGCTGATGATTGTTCCAGCTGAGGGGCCCCAGGTTGTACATTACTGATTTGTATATAATACAATAGATAACGGCGGCTCTTGACAATCTCGGGGCGCCACCTTTTCTGGAAAAAATACCAGCCTTTCTATTAGGGTTGCCACCTTTGCTGATGGCTAAACCCGAACATGGGGGGCAGGGCAGATGGGGCAGTGATGTAGTAACAGGCATGATGACATCAGAAGAGAGCACAATGATGTTGGTGAAGTTATAACACCAGGGCGAGGCTATTGCATCTCTTAGATGCAATTGGCTGGTTTTCTATCCAGTTTTTGCAATGTTTTAAAATGTTAATGCCCAGCTCAAAACCTATAGCTATATTCTGCTTGCTTGTGTAAGCCCAATCTTTTAATTACTGGTATGAGATCTATTATACAGAAATCAGTTATCCAGAAAGCTCTGAAATACAGTTATGTTAATTTTAGAAAAGAAATCTTATTTTTGATTGCTTTTTTTTTTTTTTATCTGTAATAATAAGAAATTAACTGTGCTTGATAGTAACTAAGCCATGTTGAGGTGAGTATCTTAGTTTTAAATGTTTTTCATGTATCGGCCAGATTATTGTTCGGGTTTCATAAGGCTGAAAACTAGGGTTGCCGCCTTTGGTCGGTGGCTAAACCCGAACAATGGGGGGGGGCAGATAGCATTGGGGGTGAAGCGGTGATCTTGGGGGGGGGCATGATGACATCAGAGGCTGGCACAATGATGTCGTGGAGCTATGATGCTGAGTCAGGGTTATTATATCACTTATATGCCAATGGATGGATTTCTGTCCAGTTTTCACAATGTTTTAAATGGGACAGAAAGTTTTGAACGGACAGCCCTTTGACAAACTGAGATGTCCAGTTGAAACCCTACACTCTATCTATTCTTCCTGAGAAGTACGACCAATCCTTTAACTACAGGTATGGGATCTATTATACAGAAATCAGTTATCCAGAAAGCTCTGAAATACAGCAATGCTCATTTAGAAAAAACATTTCTTATTTTTGATGGATGTCCTTATTTCTGTTTCTTTAATAACAAGAAATGAACAGCACTTGATAATAACTAAGCCACGTCATGGTGAGTGATCTTGGTATTTAATTGGTTTTCAGTTCAGGCCAGATTAATGTTCGGGTTTCTCAAGGCTGAATCCCGAACAGAACGTTGAAAACATTAGAAAAAACCAACTAAACGTGTGAAAACCAAAGCAGGTGACAACCCGGGGAGATCTTGGCCCCTCCGCCCCCTGAAGCAGTTGCTGCCGTCCCAGGGCAGAGAGGGCCGAGACGCTAGTGCAGAGCATAATTGCGCCCTCTGCGTTAGAAAAGCTGCATTTCCAGTTTAAAAGACGGAAATTTGACTCTTAAAGTACCAGGTGCGTCATTTTTGGCCTTGGTACCCAGTGGGCCGCTGCCGCCTGAAGCAATATTCTCAGGTCGCCTCATTAGCGAAGCGCCCCTGGTGACAACCCTACTTCCTATATATTTATGATTTTCCCTATAAATAACATTGGGATGAACCATCATTTCCACAGGCCCCCAGTAAAACACAGGTCATGTGACAAACCTAGGCCCAGGGCAGATGCTTTTTCTTCACTAAAACAGCCCTGTCCCTCAGACCAGTCACATCTGTCCGTCCCTCCTCTCCGATTGATAAAACCCCAGAGCTCACACCTTGTACACAATCACCCCCCTCCCTCCCGAGCTGTAAATGCGCACAAGTGAAGCACAGTCGCTATAAATATCTCTGCCGATATATAAATACACACCTATGCCTATACGCTCAGCCGACCAATCGCACTGGGCCAGCCGCAAGCGCCACGCCCACATTTGGTGCCGGTCAGAGAGGGGGGAGTGGCGACCGCATCGTTCACTCACTCTTTTTGCCTCAGTGCCGCGCCCGGCGCCTGCAGGGTTAAATGACGTCACCGAATCATGTCGACGGGTCATGGGCGCCATTTTGAAACCCCGTCCCGGAGAAGCCGAGAGTGGCGGATACTGAGCGCTGCGTCCCATTTTCCCGAAGCGCTTCCCGTCTTTTTCCTTCCTTCCCCCAGTCCCCTCCCTCCCACACAGACAGGGACTTCCACACGTGACTAACCGAGCAGCCGCGCCACCGGGGGAGGGAGGGCAGCGAGAGTCTGAAGGGCGGAAACTCCCTCCCGTCCGCGGGAGGCTCGGGAAAGGCCTGGTCCTAGAGGGCAGCCATGGCAGGTAAATACCAGAGAGAGGAGAGGGGTTGGGCATCCCGACTGCGGAACCAGGGACGCTGGGAGTCGTAGTTCTGCATCAGCATGGTTATCCCGGCATTCCCTGTCGCTGCCATTCATTACGGCCTAGGGAAAAGTGCCTCACTCTGCGTGATGCTTGTCAGGGCATGATGGGAGCTGTAGTGCAGCCACTCGTCCCATAATGCATTGCACAAATGTGTTGCTTTGTATTTGTGTTACATAGGGATCTTTTCTACTGGGCAGGTAGTGGGGGTGAGGGGTGGGGCTCCCCATCTTCACAGGGGGGTTATATATATATATCTATATATACACACACACACAAAAGGACAGAGGCCATATAATATACTGTGTGATCACTATTACATATATATAAGGGTTACAGATTGAGCTTCCCAATCCCAAATCGTGTCCCCTACTAATAGAACCCCAAATTTGTTGGGGACCCCTATTTGTCTTGACTATGGCCCTGGTTAAGTCTTCTGTTCTTTTAATAAGTAGCAGGTTGGGAAATCAGTCAGTCTGGCATATGATACACTACATAACAATGGGATAAATATACCCACAAAAGCTTTAAGGGCACACGGGCAGATTCAGAGAGATTTAGTCGCCTGGCGACTAATCGCCTCTTCTTCGAGGCGCCAATCTCCCAGAACTACCTTCCGCCTGCTAAAATGCAATGCACTTGCGGCGCTTCCAAAGTCTCCCGTAGTTTCCTTGTGAGGCAACGTCGGGTGACTTCAGAAATTGAAGCACTATGAGTGCATTGCCGCAGGCGTGTTTTCATTTTAGCAGACGCCAGGCGACTGAATCTGCCCGTGAGCTAAAGCCCTAGAGCAGAATTCAACCCTGTAATAAAAAACCTGTATGCCCACCCCACACATAGATCCCCAGCCTAACTGCCCCCCCCGGGGAACTGCCCCTTACTTTATACTTGCCCCTCGGCACAGATTCCGGCAACGGAGTTCCACGCAGCCATCTTCTGGGTCTTCGGTAAGCTGACTGGCAGATCGACATGGCGACACAGTTGAAGCAATTTGCTGATTTGTGACAACTGCACATGCGCCGAAATGGACGGAAATTGTCGATCTCCCAGTCAGCTTACCAAAGACCCGGAAGATGGCTGCGTGGAACTCCGTTGCCGGAATCTGCGCCGAGGGGTAAGTATAAAGTATGGGGCATTTCCCCCGGGGGGCAGTTAGGCTGGAGGGGTTTTTTTTTTTTAACATAGGGTTGAATTCTCCTTTAAGGTTACCATAGACGCATAGATAATAAAATGAATGGTGGGGTCGGCTCAAGACTTTGATATCGGTCGGCTCATCGATCGGGCTGGATGGTAAATTTTAATTGGGTGCCTTTGGCCATTGTTAGTGCTGATTCATCAGATACAGGTAGAATTCTATTGTTTCTGTCTGTATATCTGATGTTCCAGCTCTACACGTGGGTATTGAAACGAACAATCTTAATTGGAAAGATCTTTTCCAAGAAAGATCGTAATTGTTACGTCTATGGCCACCTTTACACTCAACCTATACATTATATGGGTGAAAGGGGCACAGAGCTGACGTTACATATAACACCCAGATTCCATGGCCATCAAGCAGATCAACATTTTAGGAGGGGGGGGGGGGGCACAGGTTTGGTTGGTTTGCCACTTGTGATGCCATGGATGGTAAATGGAGCAGAAGGTGGCAAGGTGCTTTTCTCACTTTTCGGCCTTTCTCTCTTGCAGGAGTGGGCGGAGGGAATGATTTCCAGTGGTGTTTCTCTCAAGTCAAAGGTGCCATTGACGAGGATGTGGCGGAAGGTTTGTACAGCGCCGATGGTTAAGGGTGTCGGGAGTCAAGGCTTGGATAGGGCAACACTGCTAAAAATCCATTAGGGGCTGAGGAGGAATTTATTATTATTAGAATGTATTTTTAAAGTGCCAACATATTGCGCAGTGCTGTAAAATAAATGTGTTTATACAAAGAAATATATTCTTCCTTACACAGAAGTAGAAGGCAATAAGCTGTGTATACTAGGGATGCTCTGAATCCAGGATTCGGTTGGGGATTCTGCCTCTTTCACCAGGATTTGGATTCGGCCGAATCCTTCTGCCCGGGCTGAACCAAATCCTAATTTGCATACGCAAATTAGGGACGGTGAGGGAAATTGTGACAAAACAAGGAAGTAAAAAAAGTTTTCCCCTTCTCACCTCTAATTTGCATATTGTAAATTAGGATTTAGTTCGGTATTCGGCAGAATCTTTTGCAAAGGATTCGGCCGAATCCAAAATAGTTGATTCGGTGCATCCCTAATATCCACTGTGCCCCAGTTTTAGTTGAACAAGGACTCTCTGTATCCTCTACAACAGGGGTCCCAAACCTTTTTCACCTGTGAGAAACATTCAGATTTAAAGAGTTGGGGAGCAACACAAGCATAGAAAATGATTCTGGGTGGTGCCAAATAAGGGCTGTGATTGGCTATTTGGTAGCCCCTATGTGGATAGGCAGCCTACAAGAGGCTTTGTTTGACAGTACAACTGGTTTTTATACGCCAAAACTTGCCTCCAAGCCTGGAATTCAAAAATAAGCACCTGCTTTGTGGCCACTAAGAGCAACATCCAAGGAGTTGGAGAGAAACATGCTGCTCACAAGCTACTGGTTGGAGATCACTGCTCTACAAGTTGACTGTGGGAATGTTTATAGTTCAACTGCTAGTTGACCGTTTATTGTCTTGTATTGTAAATCATCCATTACCTAAGGGCAGTGATTTGTCCATGTGGTGGGCTGATTGTTTGCCATACAATACTTTTAACGCATGAATGTATAGTAAAATTATAATGCCAAACAAAAAAGCTTATGGAGCCCTTGAGCAGAATGGGGTCATAAAGGTCTATTGGAAAGTCACATCCAGCCCATGGGTCTCCACGTGGACAGCCGTGGATGTTAAAGGGGTTGATCACATGTGAGTTAAATTTTAGTATGATATAGAGAGTGATATTCTGAGACTATTTGCAATTGGTTTTTATTATTTATGGTTTTGAGTTATTTAGCTTTTTATTCAGCTACTCCGTTTCAACAGGCTCCAAATTCCCCTAGCAACCATGCATTGATTTGAATAAGAGACTGGAATATGAATAGATGAGGACCTGAATAGAAAGACGAGTAATAAAAAGTAGCAATAACTATAAATGTGCAGCACATAGACATACAGCAGTGTCAACCATGGGACTTGTAGTCCGTTATCTGGTTGAAAGGTTCTGTGCAGCATTTTTCTTATGTAGTAAAAACTTATAGGTGAACCATCCCTTTAACTCTTCAGCAGCTTTCAGACAAGTGTAAGAATTTTCTTGTAGTAAACTTAATTGTTGGGGCAGTTCTGGAAAAATGATGTCCTGCAACTTCTCCAAAAAACCTTAAATATAAGGTGTATGTCAAAAATATCCCTTGGGATGCATGTCGCCAGGCTTCTATTTGGACAGCACCTTCACTTTCCCATTTATAAAGTAGTGATGTATTCATAAGTCATATGTTACCAATGTGCAGTTGCTTTCAGTCTAGCAGGCCGATAACATGACATAATTCAATAATCCATTGAAACATTATCATACATAGAAGTCATAGAAGTGCGGCTGCCTATATATAATTTCCACATAGGCAGCCGCACTCTGATCCGGATCTGTTAGTTCGATGGTGGGTGCTGGATCAAAATTTATCATATAATTCCAGAAAGAAACGCACTCCAACTTGTTCTGTTGAACAAGTTCACATTTTATTGTGCTCAACTTGCGTGTCCAACGTTTCGGCCCACATTAGCCCATCCTTGACAAAGGCTCTAATGTGGGCCGAAACGTTGGACGTGCAAATTGAGCACAATAAAATGTGAATTTATTCAACAGAACAAGTTGGAGTGCGGTTCTTTCTGGAAATATATATATATATATATATATCTATCTATATATATATATATATATCTATCTATCTATATATATATATATATATATATATATATATCATATATTGTTCAAAGTGGACCAGCACACCAAGGGGCAGATTCACTAAGGGTCGAATTTCGAAGTTAAAAATACTTCGAAATTCGACCCTCGAATTGAAATCCTTCGACTTCGAATATCGAAGTCGAAGGATTTAGCGCTAAACATTCGATCGAACGATCTAAGGATTTTTCGTTCGATCGAATGATTAAATCCTTCGAATTGAACGATTTTAATCAAACGATCGAATGAAGATCCTTCGATCAAAAAAAGCTTAGCTTTGGGGACCTTCCCCATAGGCTAACATTGACTTCGGTAGGTTTTATCTGCCGAAGTAGGGGGTCGAAGTTTTTTTAAAGGGTAAGTACTTCGACTATCGAATAGTCGAACGATTTTTACTTCGAATCGTTCGATTTCGTTCGACTTCGATCGAATTCGAACAAATTTAACCAATTCGATGTTCGAACTACCCAAAAAAAACTTCGAAATTCGAAGTTTTTTTCATTCGAATTCTTCACTCGAAGTTAGTGAATCTGCCCCCAAATCTTCAATCAAAAAAGGTTTATTTCAACATCACTCAAGTGTCCAACGTTTCGGCCCACATTAGGGCCTTTATCAACAAGCTAACTAGGAAGGAGTGCAGGTACTTTGTGAATGTCTATATATATCTATATCTATATATCTATATATATATATATATATATATATATATATATATATATATATATATATATATATATATATATATATATATATATATATATATATATACACACACATATATATATTTATATATGTGTATATATATACATACAGGTATCTGGAAACCCGTTATCCAGATAGCTCAGAATTACGGAAAGGTCGTCTTGCATAGACTCCATTTCCCTTTTCTGTGTAATAATAAAACAGTAACTTGTGCTTGATCCCAACTAAAATATAATTAATCCTTATTAGAAGCAAAACCAGTCTATTGGGTTTATTTAATGTTTACATGATTTTCTAGTAGACTTAGGGCATGAAGATCCAAATTACGGAAATATGTTATCTGGAAAACCCAAGGTCCCGAGCATTCTGGATAACCGGTTCATACCTGTACCTTTAAAAAGAGCGTATCCTATAATGGCAAACCAGAGGTTGTGGTTTTTATAATTACCATGGTATGTCTGGGATTATAGCATGTCGGTCTCCTTGTTTATAATTGGCTTTGGTACTAGTCAGTTCAGAGGCAGATCAAGTTTGTTGGCTTTTAGACGGATGTTGTTGAACAAGGTGAATTTCTGCTGCCTTTGCATCACATTTATACAGGTATGGAACCTGTTATCCAGAATTCTCGGGACCTGGGGGTTTTCCGGATAACAGATCTGTCCGTAATGTGGATCTTAAGTCCACTAGAAAATCACATAAACATTAAATAAACCCAATAGAATTGTTTTTCTTCCAATAAGGGTTAATTATATCTTAGTTGGGATCAAGTACAAGCTGTTGTTTTATTATTACAGAGAAAAGGGATAAAATGGAGTCTATGGGAGACAACCTTTTCATAATTTGGAGCTTTCTGGATAACTGTTTTCTGGATAGTGGATCTTGTAATGTAGTGGGTTTTAAAGGGTAAGAAAAGGTCCAGTCACTGGGGGATGCCTGTTTTTTTTTTTTAGGCACAAATTATGCTACCTGGATGGTTCATCATCTCAGGAGAGCCTCATGTCTCCACTTTCTTCAGTTATGGAATTATATTGGCACAGTTCACCTGCTGTTAAAGGAGACATTTTGTGTAATAATAAAACCCCTAATTCCCAGGCTGTGCAGGTGAACTCTGCTTACTGTACTGTAGGACAGGAACCAATCAGCAGCAAGCAGGACCTGATAGGGAACTGAAACCTGTCTGCTTGAGTGACTGCAGGGCTGTGATTGGCTGTCCCCCTCCTACTGTGCTTCTGGCGGGGACCTTTAGGACCCGCCCACCCCTCATTTGAAACAGGGACCTGTGAACATCTATAGGGAGCTCCAATAAAGGGGCTATTTTTAAAGATTATATTAATTTATAGCCCCATGTATATTATGATACTCATAATATATAGCGATAGAGAGAGAGAATTAGGGTTTTTTCATTTATCCTATATATAAAATCTAGTGTGCAGAGGTGTTTTACATAGTGACCTAATGTTCGGTTTAATTTTAAATACATAAAATTTGCATCGGGGGAGTGGGTTTCTAATAATTAAGATTGTTGAGTGCTCAGGATTTCCCCACTCACTAAAAAAAAAAAAAAAAAAAGTGCAAGCTTGAAAAACAAAGATGGTTACTTAGGGGAAGGTAGTGAAGTGCTGGGTGAAGTACAGTACTTGCTTGAGAGAGCTTATTTAAGGTAATCCTGCTATGACTTTCCTACGCATGAAAAACAGCTACACTCGTTTATTTTTGGCAAAGCTTTCTCCCTAGAACACCAATGACGTTCACTCTTAATTAATCTCTGTTGGAAAGAGACTTGCATTGCATTTTTCCTCAGAAGAGAGAGGTAAGGGTTTCATGCCTGGTGCCCCTAAATATTCATTGAAATTCATTCCATTGCTCTCCTAGCCACTGTTGTTGGAAAATATATCCCCCCCCCCCTCATTCAGTTGTGCTTACGTAGTAACACAGTAGTACAGTACTATTTTATGTTTTCTAGGGGACCAGAAAAAAATGGTGTAAAATAAAGAATGTATTCTGCATAATATATAGTAGGGACCACAAAACAACAATGTTAAATGAGGAAAAACAAAATCAGGTGATGTAAAATTGAGTTTTCACTGTATCTTTTTTTTTCTGTTTGAAGGAAAAAGCTGTCTGTAGCTTGTAGAGATAAAACCTAAAGCTGTCAATGCAAAGGCTGATACTTTCTGCCCATTTGGCAGTTTATTGACCCACAAATGCCTGTTATCCGACAGCCTACCCGACCAATATCGGGCCAGGAATGGGGAAAATATTTGTTGAGCAGGTTTGTGAGGACTGAATCAGGCTCCAAATTACAGAAAGGCCATAAACTCCATTTTAATCCAAAATGCAGCTTTTTTTATGACGATCCCCAAGTAGCAGCCCAGACCACACTGAGCATGAGCGTAGTCTTGGTCTTGCAAAGATGTTTAACAAAGTTACAAGATGGTGACCCCCTGTAGCCAACTTTGAAAGCATAAATCATTTGTTTGATTAGGCTTGTGGTGCAGTAAGTTCATGTCTATATTTAGTATACAAAATACAGCATTTCTAGCCTTATTCTATTTTAGACCTTACATGCCCTTTAAGGTGTAAAGATCAAATTTAAGGAAAGATCCGTTATCCGGAAAACCCCAGGTCCCGAGCATTCTGGATAATAGGTCCCACATTTGTAGCTTTTCTAAATCTACAAGATTTTCTAGTGGACAGAAAGATCCGTTATTTGGAAAACCTCAGGTCCTGTGCATTTTGGATAACAGGTCCCATACCTCTACTCTCCCAACAGCCTTTCTTGCCCACCTGTTAAGATCCGTTTATTAGGGGTTGAATGAGTCTAATTTGGCCTACCGCATTGGTGGCAATTTGGGCAAACATACTCTTATTTGTGTCCTTGTCAAAGCAGTGGATCTGTGTGTTTATGCTCGGCTTAAATGACCAGTAACAAATTTTTTTTATAAAAAAATATTAATTTCTACTTAAAAAAAAAAAAAGACACTTTTAACTTAAAATTTGCAAAGTCTTTATTAAGAAATAAGTTAGATTCTCCACTTGCGCTCCTCTTCAGAAACGTTGACGATCAATGGTGCGGTACTCGATTTCTTCTCCCTGCCTTCTATAGGAGATAGCCAGGGAGGAGAAATTGAGCGCCGCACGATGGATCGTCGCCCTGTTGCAGTTTCTAAAGAGGAGCGCAAGCAGAGAATCGGTAAGTTATTTCTTAATAAAGACTTTGCGAATTTAAAGTTAAAAGCGTCTTGGTGGTTTTTATACGTTAAGTAAAAGCAATTTTTTAAAAAAAAAAAAAAAAATGTATGTTGCTGGTCCTTTAAGAAGTAGGGCTTACTTACAATTACAGGGGCATAACAGAACAAAATTGGATCTGTTTGTACTCAAACGTTCTTCAGACTCACTATTATACTTACAAAGTACAAGGCACAATGATTCTAGGGATTTTTCACCAGAAATATACTTTTTTTTCTACCACTTGTAACCACATGTTTTACATTTGATAATTTTTCCAAAATGTTAGTTTAATGTTCCTGCCTCTGGTATTTGTCTGGCAGCTCAGTGATCCAGGTGCAGATTCTGAACTGTTACAGTTTGCATCTGTAGGATATTAGCAACTATTGTATCTAGGGTCCAAATTACCCTAGCAACCATGCATTCATTTGATTGAGAGACTGGAATATGAATAGGTGAGGCCTGAATAGAAAGAGGAGTAATACAAATTTACAAAGAGTCCTTAAAGTGTAGTTCTTTTTAGATGGGGTCAGTGACCCCCATTTTAACACTGGAAAGAGTTAGAAGAAGGAAAATGATTAAAAAAACCTATACAAATAATGAAGACCAAATGAATAGTTGCTTAGCCATTCTATAACATACTAAAAGTTAACCTAGAGGTGAATGACTCCTTTAAAACTTCAATATTGCATAAACAGGCACAAATAGATAATAACTGAAATGTCTATTTTTATCTGAAACAACTGAACTGAAAAAAACTGAAGGTGAAATATCAGAGCAGCAATTACAAATGTTACCTTGATAAAAACACAATGCTTGGGGTAAATCCTGTGCAAGTAGTGTGCTACTTTACTGAATTCTGGTAAATAATGCTGAAAATCCATGTGTCCCACTTGCTTTGTAGGCCCAAATGAGTCCAGATATCTGTCCTGCCTGATGAATTAAAAAGAGGAATCAGTGCCATGTTCAGGGGTTGTTTATACGACTTCCAGCTGATTAATGTGCTGACATTTTATTTGACTGATTTTTCCTCTTACCTTTTTGGTGAACCTTGTATCATTTATAAGATTGTGTGTATTTATTTGTGTGATTTACTTTCCAGCCAACTATAGGCCAACAAACTATTTGCCCTTAGAGCAGAGATGCTCAGATTCGGGGAGATTAGTCGCACGGCAACAGATCTTCTCTTCTTTGGGGCGACTAATCTCCCCGAACTGCCTTCCCGTCGGCTAGAATATAAACCACCGGTGGGATGGCACTCGGAGCGCTTCATTTTCCGAAGTTGCCTCACGAGGATACTTTGGGTGACTTCGGAAAACGAAGACCGGGAAAAGGCAGTCCGGGGAGATTAGTCACCCTGAAGAAGAGACTTGTTGCCGGGCGACTAATCTCCCCGAATCTGAGCGTGTCTGTGCCCTTATGGGCAATTAGGGATGCACCGAATCCACTATTTTGGATTCGGCCGAACCCCCGAATCCTTTGCGAAAGATTTGCCCAAATACTGAACCGAATCCTATTTTGCATATGCAAATTATGGGTCTTTGAAGACACCCCAGTACCCCCTCTGTGCATTTTTTCTATTCCCAATGTGCTCTCGACTGTTCTTGGTTCCCTAAACTTTAATGATGGACTTTATATACAATATGAAAGTCATGATACAGGGCAGATTATTACTTCCTAGTCATATCACATGGCAACATAGAAACCAGTGTGTTGTGCATCAGAATGCAGTTACAGTCAGCCCTCAGGCATCAGTTGCTATGAGACTTTTTAACCTGTAATATTTTGACGATTCTGGTAACTTAGTTTCTCCAACAGCCCAGAACACACTGAGCATGTGCAGTGTCAGTGGCACTCAAACAATGGCCTGGCAACACAAGCAGCTGATGTTGCTCATTATAAAGGCTTGGATTATACAGTAATAGGGCTGCACTCCTTGCATATATAAGGAATATCCACAGTGTTGGGTGCTTGTAGGATTACGGCAATGAATGGGTGCAATGGGTACATCTTGGCTCCACCCCCGGCTGCTTCTCTTTTTTTGTGTGTCCCAGTGATGTGACTTTGTGGTGTTGTATTGTGGGTAACTGCTTTCCCACACAGGGGTCAGCTACGAGCCTGGAGTATGAAGTCGGTAGCAGTAGTGCAGAGATTGCTTTAGGTAGCATATCCTAAATGGCGTCACAGCTCCACTCCATGGCCAATCGATTGCATGATTACTGCAGGGATGGGCAGCCTACAGCCATAAAAACATAATCTTTTTTTATGAGCATTTCTTCTTCTGCAATCTTTCTAGGTCAGGTATGTTTTCTTTAAATTACTAGCAGGAACTAGTTTGCATATGGATTATACTGTATCTCTGCTGCATTTTAGTGCGTGTGCCGCTGGTCACTCAGGTTTACAGATAAGGAAGAGTTTAGCACGGAGTTTTTACTGGGGCATAATTTGACTGCCTTTCCCTTACATAGCTGCTCCAGGAAACTGGAAAGTACTTTCAATTTAACTGTTTATACCCTGTTGCGGAAATATCTGATTTATGTTAGACAATCGACACCAGTGTATTCAACACGGTATCCCTGTTGGACATGCAGATTGTGGCCTGAGGTAAATTACATAGTCCCTCCATCTTTTAGTGCCCAAAGAGCATTGTGTCTGGGCTATGCTGTTCTTCTTAAAAATGAATGTCTTGTGGAATTCTGAGCCATATTTTTCGGGTATATGTAAGAGTAGGCCCCCTTTTTCCTGTGATTTCCCTGTTGCTATGGAGATCTATGCTTCATTCCCCGGCTTCTCCCTGATGACTCCTGAGTTCATGGCTCAGTTTGTTCTGATGATATCAGTGATTCGGTTGCACAGGTAACGATAGCCTCTTGTGTATGTGAAAACAAGGGGAGCTGTCAAACTATATGTCCCAGAATGTCACAGTGGGCCGAGTCCCAGAGCTAAGGTAATGGCAGATGGCAGGCATAAGCACGGCACACCCTTCTATGTTTGTTCATAGAGTGAACATAGAATATGTCTAGTAAATGCATTCCACTACTCTACATAAAGTTCTTACCTTACTCATTTAGGGCCACTGCCCCCCACTTGATCAATGTTCACAAATGCTTCTTGTGATGTATAAATTGGTTACTTTTATACAGCTCTCTGTAGTGTTACCCTCTTATCTTGTGCCAAGTGTGTTTTCCTTCACAGCTGTGGAGTCCGGGCAATTTTGGGTAACTGGAGTATCTGGGTATCTGTCAAAATAATCAAATCAGATCTAAGAGCTTCTATGAAGGAAGATCTGGCAGAAGCAATTCTGTTTCTTAATGAGAATTCAACCCGTAGTTTGAAAAGAACCCTCCCCCCCTACCCTGGGTTTACCCCCCTACCTCCTGCCCCTCCCCTGGGCAAATGCCCCTAAATTTTTACACACCCCTCCGTGCAGATTCTAGCCTCGGAGTTCACGGCAGCCGACTTCTTCTTCTCAGGTAGAAGACGGCGCAAGCGCAGGTGGAGTAAATGGAGTCACAAACAACTGCGCATGTCCCGAAAGTCACGGAAATTCGTAAATTTTCGTGACTTTCGGTGCATGCGCAGTTGTTCGGGACCGGAAATTCACTCCAACTTCCGAAAAAGACAGAAGAAAGAAGATGGCTTCCATGAACTCCTAGGCCAGAATCTGCACGGAGGGGTGTGTAAAAAAAAAAATTAGGGGCATTTGCCGAGGTAGGGGGGTCTACCCAGGGTAGGGGGAGGGTTTTTTTAAACTACGAGTTGAATTCTCCTTTGAGCTGGCCATACACGGGCCGAAAAAAGCAGAAAACAGACTGTGTCGACCGCTTATTGGCCTGTGTATGGGGCCCTCAGAAGTGCTTCCTCGATATCTTGGCGAAAGTTGGGCAGGATTAAAAATCCCGTCTGATCGCGCCCGCATCTGTTCGTTGATGCAGTCCGGCGATCCGCCCGCCCGTATGGCTGCATTATGATCCAATCGTTGGGCCCTAGAGCCCATAATCGGATCAGCCCGATATCGCCAACCTCAGTGTGGGCACATCTTAGAGAGATCTGCTTGTTCTGCGAAAATGCCAAACGAGCGGATCTCTTCAGGTGCCATACCTTAAGAACAATACTTTAATGTTGCATTGTTTTCTACTGCTATTCTACAGTTATGTGCCAGTCTCAATTAATATAAAGGTTGTTTTGGGTTTTCTAATTGTGTTTGGTTTATGAAGTTTTAACTTTGATTTTGGTTTAGAATAACCAAAGGATGTGGTTTATATTCTTGAGCTTTGTTGTGTACTTAACTTCTTTCAATCAAGATGGAAAATACATTAAAAAACACCAAAAAATGAAAGAGTAATTAACATATAATATACTGTTAGCATGTATTGGTATAAGCTGCGTGTTTGCTTCAGAAACACTACTATAGTTTATATAAACAAGCTGCTGTGTAGCCATGGGGGCAGCCATTCAAGCACAGGATACACAGTAGATAACAGATAAGTACTACTATAGTTTATATAAAAAAGCTGCTGTGTAGCCATGGGGGCAGCCATTTAAGCACAGGATACACAGTAGAGAACAGATAAGTACTACTATAGTTTATATAAACAAGCTGCTGTGTAGCCATGGGGGCAGCCATTCAAGCACAGGATACACAGTAGATAACAGATAAGTACTACTATAGTTTATATAAAAAAAGCTGCTGTGTAGCCATGGGGGCAGCCATTTAAGCACAGGATACACAGTAGAGAACAGATAAGTACTACTATAGTTTATATAAACAAGCTGCTGTGTAGCCATGGGGGCAGCCATTCAAGCTGGAAAAAAAAGAGCAAATGCACAGTTTACAGTGGCCATATACGATAAGATCCGCTAGTTTGGCGGATCTTTCCCCAGATAAGGTCTTTCCAAGAAAGATTGTTCATTTCAATACACATGTGTAGAGCTGAATTGACAGAAACAATAGAATTCTACCTGTATCTGACGATTCCACACTTACAATGGCTTATGTTCAGATGCCTTCAAAGGCGTCTGATCAAAATTTTCCGGCCGACCCGATAGTCAACCAATATCCTAGTCTTCTGCCGATATCGGTTGGCTCATCTCTTGCCATAAAAAGTTGTGTGCTTGCTTTGGAAAGACTGCTATAGTTTATTCAAATGGGCTGCTGTGTAGCCATGGGGGCAGCCATTTAAGCTGAAAAAGGAGAAAAGGCACAGGATACTTAGCAGATAACAGATAAGCTCTGTAACAAAATACAATTGTATTCTACACAGTGCCAATAGCTACACAGCACCATGTTTATATAAGCTATTATATTTTCTGAAGCAAACACACCAATACAGTGAATACATTATATTTTAATTACTTTAAAAAAACTTTCTTTTTTTTTTTTTTTTTTTGGTGTTACTGTTGCTTTAAGATATACCTTTAAAGGTGGCCATACAAAGGCAGATCTGGAGAGGTTGCCAAATAAGCAGATCTTGCACGGATATGCCCAACTCAATCCAACTGGAATTTTAAGCCTGTTGCTCGATAATTGTCTGGCCAATGTTTGGCCAGATATCTATTATGGAAGCCCGTCAGAGGGCCCCATGGATCCCTTATCCATAAACCCATTAACCAGAATGCTCTGAATTACGGATAGGCTGTCTCCCATAGACTCCATTATAATAAAATAATCCGCATTTTTCAAAATAATTTCCTTTTTCTCTGTAATAATTAAACAGTATCTTGTACTTGATCCAAACTAAGATATAATTAATCCTTATTGGAAGCAAAACCAGCCTATTGGGTTTATTTAATGTTTACATGATTTTCTAGTAGACTTAAGGTTTGAAGATCCAAATTATGGAAACATCCATTATCTGTAAAACCTCAGGTCCCAAGCATTTTGGATAACAGGTCCCATACCTGTACTGACTTTTTTTGGCCACTTTTCTCAGCCCATCTTTAGGCTCCAAATTCTAGTTACCGGGTCCCATTCTACCACCCCTATACTAGATATGTATCAACTAGCGCAAGAAATAAAATGTAGTATTTTGTTATCATTTGTACATCAAATCTAAAGATACATGTGAATTTATATCGCAAGTGATGTTTCTGTTTTTTCTTTTAACAGCTGATATTATTTCAACGGTCGAATTCAATTGTTCCGGAGATTTGCTAGCTACAGGCGACAAAGGCGGGAGAGTCGTTATATTCCAAAGGGAACAAGAGGTCAGTATTGGATTTAAATAAAAATATGAGTATTGATCTATTACTGGAGCCAGATCACTTCTCTTTTATCTGTCTGTCTAAGTCTAAATGAATGGATATTTTTGACTGCTACATGTAGTTGGCTCCTAATCCTGTTTCAAGGGTAACAAACATCCTATGTAAGAATTATTTACAATAGGAAACAAAGAAATCTATTTTAGCAGGCTGCAAGTAGCAACTACAGGCTTAGAAATTACATTATTGAAACAGAGAAGCGATGAAGCTGATCTGAAAAGAATGACTGGCCAAGTTGGGATTGTTTATAATGGTTAAGGGGATATGATATGATCATTGCAGATACATCTGATTGTATTTTCTCACTTCCCATAAAAGGCATCTGACCCTTTCTTGAAACAAAGGTTGTTCACTTTTAAATTAACTTTTAGTATGATGTAGTAGAGAGTGATATTCTGAGACCATTTGCAATTGTTTTTCCTTTTTCTATTTGTGGTTTTTGATTTATCTAGCTTTTTATTCAGCAGCTCTCCAGCTTGCAATTTCAGCCATCTGGTTGCTAGGGTCAAAATGAGCCTAGCAGCCATGCATTCAATTGAGTAAGAGACTAGAATATGAACTGGTGTTTGGAGAAAAGTAGAATAGAAAGATGAGTAATAAGAAGCAGTAACAACACATTTTGTAAGCCGTACAGAGCTTTTATTTTTTTACATGGGGTCAGTGAACCCCCCTCGTTTAAAAGCTAGAAAGTATCAGAAGAAAAAGGCAAATAATTAAAAAAAAACTATAAAAAAAAAAAAATAACAAAGACCAATTGAAAAGTTGCTTAGACTTGCCCATTAGTTCTGTATCGGCCGGCCTGATACCCACGGGTTTACCGGCGGGTTCTGGCCGACCCCGCACTCCTCTTCTCGGGTGGATACAGCATCTTCTCCTGCTCTCCCCACCCGCCACCTTCAAATGCTGACTTCCGGCTTTATAACTGCTCGCCCCGCCTATTTTGCGACATCATCATCAGCGCAGGTCTATAAAACCCGGACGCTGGATGTGGGCAGTGGCTAAGGGAGGGCGTCAGGAAAACCCCAACCCACACATCACTACTGCCCATTCTATAACATACTATAAGCTGACTTAAAGGTGAACCACCCCTTTAATAAGAGTAGCTTTACTTATAACCTTTCACTTTTTCCCCCCTAAAGGTTTGCAAATGTCTTTACCCATTTCGCTTTAGCATTTAACGTTTTCTGCTTTTATTTCCCAGAATAAGGGTCGTCCTCATACGAGGGGTGAATATAATGTTTACAGCACTTTTCAAAGCCATGAACCCGAATTTGACTACTTAAAAAGTCTAGAAATCGAAGAAAAAATTAACAAAATTAGGTGGTTGCCACAGCAGAATGCTGCTAATTTTTTACTCTCTACCAACGGTACGTACCTTTATACATTTGGCTCCCTCCCAATGGTTTGCATTCAGAACATGGTTTGCATGAATTTCTATTAACAGGACATATTGTGTGTGTCAGTCTGCAGTATAATTTGTTTAGGTGTGAACTTTCCCTGCTCACAGAAATTTGTGCACTGATTTACTGCATTAGCCACACCTAATGTAGAGCTCAAGGATATCTGACTAGTCAGCTTATGTGTCAGAAAATAGTCCTGTTTGACTACACAGTATAGGTATGGGACCTGTTATCCAGAATGCTCGGGACCTGAAGTTTTCCGGATAATGAATCTTTCCGTAATTTGGATCTTCATACCATAAATGTACAAGAAAATCATGTAAACATTAAATAAACCCAATAGGTTGGTTTTGCTTCCAATAAGGATTAATTTTATCTTAGTTGGGATCAAGTACAAGGTACTGTTTTATTATTAAAGAGAAAAGGGAAATAGTGATTATTTCAATAAAATGGAGTCTATGGGAGACGGCTTTTCTGTAATTCACAGCTTTCCATATAATGGACCCCATACCTGTACTATGTGTTTGTGCTGTACCTGTCTAATGACCCCACGCAGGTCATTGCTTGGGCCACATTTTACGTTTTAGCAAGGTACATGGATGGGACCTGTTATCTATAATGCTTGGGACCTGTTATCTAGAATGCTCGGGCCTGCAATTTTCCAGACAAAGGAAATTTGGATCTCATTACATTAAAGGAACAGTAACACCAAAAAAAACCTGAAAGTTATTAAATTAAAATATCATGTAGTGTTGCCCTGTACTGGTAAAACTGCTGTTTTTGCTTCAGAAACACTACAATAGTTTATATAAACAAGCTGTGCCATGGGGGCAGCCATTCAAGCACAGGATACACAATAGATAACTGATAAGTTTTGAAGAATCCCATTGTATACTACAGAGCTTATATGTTATCTACTGTATATCCTGTGCCTTTTCTTCTTTTTCAGCTTTGAATGGCTGCCCCCATGGCTACACAGCAGCTTGTTTATATAAACTATAGTAGAGTTTCTGAAGCAAACACACCAGTTGTATTAAATTAGGGATGCACCGAATCCAGGATTCGGTTCGGGATTCGGCCTTTTTCAGCAGGATTCGGATTCGGCAGAATCCTTCTGCCTGGCCGAACCGACTCCAAATCCTAATTTGCATATGTAAATTAGGGGCGGGGAGGGACATCACGTGTCACAAAACAAGGAAGTAAAAAATGTTTTCCCCTTCCCACCCCTAATTTGCATATGCAAATTCGGGTTCGGTATTCGGCCGAATCTTTCGCAAAGGGTTCGGGGGTTCGGCCGAATCCAAAAAAGTGGATTCGGTGCATCCCTATATTAAATGCAGGGCAACACCATTATATTTTCATAACTTTAAAACACTTAATTTTTTTGGCCTTACTGATTTCCTGTCTACTAGGAAACCATGTAAACATTAAATAAACCCAATAAGCTGGTTTTGCTTCCAATAAGGATTAATTTAAGGGATGCACCGAATCCACTTTTTTTGCATATGCAAATTAGGGGTGGGAAGGGGAAAACATTTTTTACTTGTTTTCTGACAAAAAGTCACGCAATTTCCCTCCCTGCCCCTAATTTGCATATGCAAATTCGGATTCGGTTCGGCCGGGCAGAAGGATTCGGTTCGGTCGAATCCTGCTGAAAAAGGCCGAATCCCGAACTGAATCCTGGATTCGGTGCATCCCTATTAATTATTGGATCAAGTACAAGCGACTGTTTTATTATCACAGAGAGAAAGAAAATCATTTTTAAAAACTTGGAATATATGGATAAAATGGAGTCTGCGGGTTGATCTTTTTGGATAACTGGTTTCTGGATTGGATCCCTTACCGCTATAGGTATTCATACACCAGTGGCTGAACTGCTAAATCGAGCATTTTGGCAACCGGCTGATTCTATTGAACATTTAGGAACAAGGTCCCAAAGGAAGATTTAAGCAAGTAGAATTTCTCTTGTCTTTAGAGCTGAAAATCCAGTTGCAACTTCAGAGCGAGAGAAAGTACGCTGTATACTCTTAGCTCTCTCTCCCTGGGGTTTTCTCTGCTTTCAAATAGAATCAAAACAAGTCCCTAAGCCTTGTGTATAATTCCCAGTAGGTTTGGGGACATGTTTTGTGCACAGATTTCCAGTAAGTGAAACACCACTAGTAGGAACCTTTGTCTGCAGGTGAGGGACATGGAAATTCCAATATGCATTCTGATAGGCCTGATATTGATACAATATCCTATTCTCTGCCATTTAGTTTTACTAAATACACGTCGGCCGTGGGATGAGAAAATTATCAATCTTATTTTCTTGAGTTCCTTAAAGTGGTGCCTTTGTGTTGCTTAAAGGGGAACTCCGGGTTCCAACCCAAAATTTGATAAGAGGCCCACATAACACAGCAACCCCTAATGTACCCATCACAGTTTCTTCAAAACGTATGAATAAATGCCATTTTTTATGCTGAAATCCAGTTTAACGGTTCTTCTCTTTCTGCATCATTTGAAATCCTGGCAGGGAAGGAGGGACTAAACACTGATGTTACAAATTGTAACAACTCCACAGCTTACAGACAGCATGCAGGGACTACATACCCCACAATGCATTGCACTGTGATGTTCTGTTCCTTATTGAAATCACGTGTGCCGGGAATTGTGGGATTTGGAGGACAGATGGCTGCTGATACAAAGTAACAGTAGTCAGACAGCTCGGCAAAGTAGTCAGACAGATCAGCAGGGGGCTAGGCTTAGGGAACTTTTCCAAACAATTAAAAATCATGAAAAGTCTGCATATTTTTTTATAATATAATTGATGCATATTGCAAAGTTGCTTGAAACTATGTTTACTTTTCAAAAGGCCTAAGTTATGTTTGTGTGGAGTTCCCATTTAAATATGAGAGCGATTCACATTCAAGAACTACATAACCCACAATGCATTGCACTGTGATGTTCCATTCCTTATTGAAATCACGTGTGCAGGGAATTGTGGAGTTTGGAGGATGCAGACTGAGGACAGATGCCTGTTGATACAAAGTAACAGTAGTCAGTCAGCTCAGCAAAGTAGTCAGACAGATTAGAAGGGGACTAGGCTTAGGAAACTGTCAGAAACCATTAAAAATCATGAAGAGTCTGCATAAATTTTAATTGGTGTATATTGCAAAGTTGCTTGAAATTCTGTTTACTTTTCAAAAAGCTTGTTATGTTTGTGTGGAGTTCCCCTTTAAATGAGCTAAAAGGAATATATCTTCCCTGCAGACAAAACTATAAAACTGTGGAAAATAAGCGAGCGAGACAAACGAGTTGAAGGCTACAACTTAAAGGACGACGACGGCAGAATGCGAGATCCATTTAGAATCACTTCTTTACGGGTATGTGTTTTTTTTCTTTTTTTTTCAGCCGTGTTGAATTATATTTGGAGGAAAGTGTTGCATTATGACGGAGGGTAATTCTATTGGGGTGTAGCACTTACCTTCTCAATGGGCATAGGCTATTTTGGGGGGTTAGCTTTGAGTACAGTCTGAAGTTGAAGGGTGTTGATACTGAGTACCGGTACTAGAACCCTATGTGTAGTGACTAGGGATGCACAGAATTCAGGATTCGGCCGAATCCTTCTGCCTGGCCGAACCGATTCCTAATTTGCATTTGCAAATTAGGGACGGGGAGGGAAATCGTGTGACTTTTTGTCACAAAACAAGAAAGTAAAAATGTTTTCCTCTTTCCACCCCTAATTTGCATATGTTAATTTGGTTCGGTATTCGGCTGAATCTTTCGGGAAGGATTAGGGGGTTCAGCCGAATCCAAAATAGTAGATTCAGTGCATCCCTAGTAGTGACCGTAATAAATACCAACACAAACCTTGATGAGCACTGCAAGATGTGCTGGAGCAATTGTCTGTTGTATGTGTTACTTCCAATGCTGCCTTTAAAGAAGGTAGTTCACCTTTAAAGGGGAACTATCTCTAAAATTAAAATTTAATATAAGCTTCATCATACTGAAATAAGAAACTTTCTAAATACAATCACTTAAATATTCTGCATCGTTTCTGAACTTATATAGATTATGTTCACTATCCCTCTTTCAGCATCTGTTTCTCAGCATCTGTTTCTCTTCATTCTCACTTCATTCAGCAGTTGGGTGTCAGATATTCATTGACAGTTAGATCCTATATATCTTATAGGGGGGGGGCTTCCTTTCCTAGCAGATGTATTAGAGCTCATTCAAATAACTGATTCCAATTTGACTGACATTTAACTGCCTTTTGCACAAATTCTGCATGTAGAGAGACATGTCTGGTGATTTTAATAGAGTGAGCTCTAATACATCTTCTAGGCAAAAGGAGCCCCCCTATAAGATATATTGGATCTAACTGTCAATGAATATCTGACACCCAACTCCTAATGAAGACAAAATGAAGAGAAACAGATGCTGAGAGAGGAATAGTGAAGATAAATTAGATTATTTCAGAAACAGTACTTTTAGTACCGTGTTAGCCCTTTGAAAAAAATGCAGCAAATGTAAAGTTTGGTGATACCTTTTATTGGCTAACCGAATAAGTAACAATTGCAAGCTTTTGGAGCACACAGGCCCCTGACGAGGAAACAGTATTATTTCAGTATGATGAAGCTTATATTAAATTTTCATTTTCGTGATAGTTCCCCTTTAAGTTAGCAATTCTATAACATACTAAACATTAACCCTAAGCAACATTTCAATTGACCTAATTTTTTAATAGTATTCTGACTCCTTCCAACGGGGGTCATTGACCCCATCTAAAAAAAAAAACAAAAGCTCTGTGCGGCTACAAATAAGGCAATATTGTTATGGCTACTTTTTATTCCTGATCTTTCTACTCGGGTCCTATTCATATTCCAGTCTCTCATTCAAATCAGTGCCCGGTTGCTATGGAATTTGGGCCTTAGCAACAAGATTGCTAAAATGCCAAACCTGGAAAGCCGCTGAATAAAATGCTAAATAACTCAAGTCACAAACAAATTGCAAATTGTCACAGAATATCACTCTCTACATCATACTAAAAGTTAATTTAAAGGTGAACAACCCCTTTCAATCATTTTGCATTTACTTCTCATTTCAGGTGCCGATATTGAAACCCATGGACCTAATGGTTGAAGCAAGTCCACGAAGGATATTTGCAAATGCGCACACATATCATATAAACTCAATTTCCGTAAATAGCGATCATGAAACTTACCTCTCAGCAGACGATCTGAGAGTTAATTTATGGCATTTAGAAATCACAGATAGAAGTTTTAGTATCCTTTGATTCATATCTGGAAATACCGTGTTGTGTAATTGTCGGCATTGTGGGATATAAGACTAGTACAGGTATGGGACCTGTAATCTAGAATACTTGGGACCTGGGGTTTTCCAGATAAAGGGATCTTTCCATAATTTGGATCTTCATACCTTAATTCTACTAGAAAATCATGTGAACATTAAATAAACCCAATAGGCTGGGTTCTCTGTAATAATAAAACAGTAGCTTGTACTTGATCCCAACTAACATAATTAATCCTTATTGGAGATAAAACCAGACTACTGGGTTTATTTAATGTATATATTTTTTTCTAGTAGACTTAAGGTATGAAGAACCAAATTATGGAAAGAGCCATTATCCAGAAAACCCCATGTCCAAACATTCTGGATAACAGATCCCATATAATAATAAAAGAGTAATGTGTACTTGATCCAAACTAATATATACTTAATCCTTATTGGAGGCAAAACAATTCTACTGGGTTTTAGTATTTGACTTATTTTTTCGTAGACTTGAGGTACAGTACGGAGATCCAAATTATGGAAAGATCCCTTCTCCATCCCGAGCATTCTGGATAAAATACCTGTACTAAACAAAATATTGTTAAAGGAGGGGCTATAGCCTTTGGCAACGGGATGCAATTCTTGGTCTTTTTGTTTCACTTTTGATCGTTGGAGACGCCTTAACTGCATTTCCAGACATTGTAGATATTAAGCCTGCTAACATGGAGGAGCTGACAGAAGTCATAACGGCTGCGGAATTCCATCCTCATCATTGTAATGTGTTTGTCTACAGCAGTAGCAAAGGAACAATTAGACTCTGTGACATGCGAGATGCTGCACTTTGTGATAGACATTCAAAATGTAAGTTCCGGAATTCATAAAAACAGATGCGTTTGTTGCTTTCATGGCATCACGTGTATACTATGGTGTTGTGTATGGGGATATATATATATATTATATATATATATATATAATTACAAAAGGAATAAAAACACTTTTTTTGCACAACTTACAAGGCCTGTATGTGCGTTTTTTTCCAAGGTTGAGATATGTATATATATAGATATATATATATATATATATATATATATATATATGTGTGTATATATATATATATATATGTATATGTATATATATATATCTATATATGTATATATATATATTCCAATGGAGAAGCCGCACTCTTGGGTCTTACGAAAATACAACATTTTTATTGCATTTTGGTGGGAAAACAGCAGCACTTGTGACGTGTTCATAGTCCTAATACATCACAGTAGATCATATACCCAATAAAAATTATACTCATTTAACAAATCATTAACACATTTGCACGAAAAAATTTTTTTAAAAGCAAGGCACTTAAAAGCAATTATTATTGTAACATATTGCTACAGACTTGATTTGCAAAAAAAGATTTGGATTCGGTTCAGCCAGGCAGAAGGATTCTTCCGAATCCTGGATTCGTGCATTATTAATTCCTACTCATCATTCTATACAGACCCTCTCCTATTCATATTCCAATCTCTTATTCAAATCAGTGCATGGTTGCTAGGGTAATTTGGGCCCTAGCATCCAGATTGCTGAAATTGCAAACTGGAGAGTTGCTGAATAAAAAGCTAAAAAAGTCAAAAACCACAAATAATAAAAAAAAAATAAAACCATTGTTCTCAGACTCTCTGACATACTTTAAAGAGAGGGGGTTCACCTTGAAGTTAACTTTTAGTATGTTGGCTAATTCTAAGCAATGTTTCAATTGGTCTTCATTATTTATATTTTATAGTTTTTTAATTTGCCTTTTTCTTCTGACTCTTTGCAGCTTTAAAATGGGGGTCATTGACCTCTAAAAAACAAATGTTCTGTAAGGCTACAAATGTATTATTATTACTTTTTATTACTGATCCTTCTATGCAGGCCTCTCCTATTCATATTCCAGTGTCTCATTTAAATGAATGCATGGTTGCTAGGGTAATTTGAACCATAGCAACCAGACTGCTGACATTGCAAACTGCAGAGCTGCTGGATAAAAAGCTAAATAACTCAAAAACCACAAATAATAAACTGCAAATTTTCTCACAATATGACTACAGCAAACTAAAAGTTCAATTAAAGGTGAACAAACCCTTTAATGTTGCAGATTGGATAAAGGTTTATAAACAACACCCTTTTATGACCCTTTGTTCCCGCACAAAGTAAACAAATGTCCTTTTTAGTTTTTGAAGAACCCGAAGACCCCAGCAGCAGGTCGTTTTTCTCTGAAATAATCTCCTCAATATCCGACGTCAAGTTCAGCCATAGCGGCCGATACATGATGACTAGAGATTACTTATCTGTAAAGGTGTGGGACCTCAATATGGAAAGCCGGCCAGTGGAAACCTATCAGGTCAGTAGTAGTTTAGTGTAGTTCCTTTTTAACCTCTAAATATAAAATTAACTTATTTTGAATTATATATTTTTTTTCCCCTGTTGGAACGTCAGGTTCACGAATACCTGCGAAGCAAGCTGTGCTCACTGTATGAAAACGACTGCATTTTTGACAAGTTTGAATGCTGTTGGAATGGATCAGACAGGTAAGAGTTTTTCATTCACCAAATATCCGATTAGATCATTTTTTGTTATGGGGATTTAAAGGAGCAGGAAAGGCTAAAACGAAATAAGCTTTATCAGAAAGGTCAATATAAATACACCAGTAAACCCTCAAAGTAATGCTGCTCTGAGTTCTCTGTCAAAAGAAACACAGCATTTCTTTCCTTCTATTGTGTACTCATGGGCTTCTGTATCAGACTTCCTGTTTTCAGCTTAAACCTCCAGGGCTTGGGCTTGAGCATGCTCAGTTTGCTCCTCCCTTCTGCCTTGTTCCATGTGGAAATTATGAATTCTGGGATTTAAAAGGATACTGTCTTGGGAATTTTTTTCAAAATACATCCGTTTATAGTGCTGCTCCAGCAGAATTCTGCACTGAAATCCATTTTTAAAAGAGCAAACCGATTTTTTTTTTATATTTAATTTTGAAATCTAACATGGGGCTAGACATAGTCAGTTTCCCAGCTGCCCAAAGTCATGTGACTTGTGCTCTGATAAACTTCAGTCACTCTTTACTGCTGTGCTGCAAGTTGGAGTGATATCAACCCCCCCCCCCCAGCAGCCTAACAACAGAACAATGGGAAGGTAACCAGATAGCAGCTCCCTAACCCTAACACAAGATAACAGCTGCCTGGTAGATCTAAGAACAACACTCAATATTAAAATCCAGGTCCCACTGAGACACATTCCGTTACATTGAGTAGGAGAAACAACAGTCTGCCAGAAAGCAGTTCCATCCTAAAGTGCAGGCTCTTTCTGAAAGCACATGACCAAGCAAAATGACCTGAGATGCCCCTACACAGCAATATTATAAATAAAAAATACACTTGCTGGTTCAGAAATGAAATGTTATATTGTAGAGGGAATTATTTGCCGTGTAAACAGTGTAATTTAGAAATAAAAACTACACCATAAAAATCATGACAGAATCCCTTTAAAGTATAAACCATTACTTGCTATGTTCCCTGCCTCAGTAAAATGTGACTTCATTTTTACACTCTTATTTGTTACTGTAGATTATTTCCTAGAAAAGGCTGAATTTCTAAAGTGGAACAAAAGAGGGTTGGGGTAAGGGCACACACTAAGATTCGGGGAGATTTAGTTGCTGGCGACAAATAGCCTCTTCTTCGGGCGACTAATCCCCGAATCTTAGTGTGTGCCCTTACCATTAGAAAGATAGCGGCTTTTCTGCCCTTCACTTAATTTTCCCTGAAATTGCAGGGCTGCTCCCTGGTGGGTAGGGGTGGCAAAGTATGGGAGGTACAGGCTGCAGTTAGTTCAACCAGGGTGAGATTTAAAGAGAATAATAAACACTAGTAGGTGGTGATTTGCAGTAGAATTCTCACCAGTTTAGAGAAGGGATCCAGGTGCACCGCCCTGAACCTTCAGCTGAGGGAGCGGATAATAACTGTATAGAAAAGATGAGCAGGCACTTCCAAAGACCGATCTTCCAGGCAGAGTTGTCGGTTAAAAAGTTTTTTTATTTCAATGCACTAGGATACAGCCGAACACGTTTCGTATTGATTGGATGCTTAATCATAGGCTACCTATGAGATTTAAAGAGGTGGTTCACCTTTAAGTTAACTTCTAGTATGAATGTCATAAAGTCGAAGCAACTTTTCAATTATTATCTGAATGATTTGCCTGTTCTTTTGACTCTTTCCAGCTTTTAAAATGGGGGTCATTGACCCCATTTAAAAATCGAATGCTCTGTAGGGCTTCAAATGTATTATTGTTGCAAATTTTTAATATTCCTCTGTCTATTCAGGCCTCTCTCTCTCGTTTTAAATATTCCTCTTTCTATTGAGTCTCTCTCTATTATCTCTCTCTCGTTGTTGCTAATTTTTAATATACCTCTTTTTATTCAGTCTTTATCTATCCATCTCTCTCTCTCTCTCTCCATCTCTCTCTATATATCATCTCTAACTCTCTCTATTATCTATCTCTTTCTATTCAGTCTCTCTCTCTTTGTTGCTAATTTTTAATATACCTCTCTATTATCTATCCATCCATCCATCTATTTCTATCTATCATCTCCCCCTCTCTGTCTCTATTATCTATCCATCTATTTCTATGTATCTCCCCCTCTGTCTCTCTCTATTATCTATCATCGCTCTTTGTCTCTCTATCTATCGCTCTCTCGTTGTTGCTAATTTTTAATATACTTCTTTCTATTCAGTCTCTATTATCTACCCATCTCTCTCCCTCTCTCTATCATCTCTCTCCATCTATCTCTATCTATCATCTCTCCCTCTCTCTATTATCTATCTTTCTATTCAGTCTCTCTCTCTGTTGCTAATTTTTAATATACCTCTCTCTATTATCTATCTATCATCCATCTCTCTCTCTCTCTCTCTCTCTCTCTCTCTCTCTCTCTCTCTCTCTCATTGTTGCTAATTTTTAATATACCTCATTCTATTCAGTCTCTCTCTCTATTTATTATCTATCCATCCATCTCTCTCTATTTGCTATCTATCTCTGTTTCTATTCAGTCTCTCATGTAAGTATACATCATGCAGTTGTGCAGCACGGTGGAGTATTTTGGTGCTATGAATCCATGTTAATCTATAAAACTTGATGTATATGATTCCTCCGCAGTGCAATTATGACCGGTTCCTACAACAACTTCTTCCGGATGTTCGACCGCAACACACGTCGGGACATCACACTGGAAGCTTCTAGGGAAAGCAGCAAACCCCGTGCCATCCTAAAGCCGCGCAAAGTCTGTACAGGCGGCAAAAGGAAGAAAGATGAAATCAACGTTGACAGCTTAGACTTCAACAAAAAGATCCTCCATACAGCGTGGCACCCTACAGACAACATCATCACTGTCGCCGCCACCAATAACTTGTATATATTCCAGGACAAAGTTAACTAAAAAAAAAAAATTGGCATTATTACTTTGTTTTTGAGGACAGAGTCTTGTTCTTGCATAGTTAAGCCTAGTTGTTTATCTGTAAGAGATCAGGCCTCGTTGTCCTCCTCCCAGAAACAACATGGATGCACTTCCCTTAATAGAAACACACAAAGAGGATTTCATGGTTTGTCCTCCAGGAAAAGTGGGGGAGAGTTAAGGCTCCCCAAAAACGCACACCCGCCAGAAGCAGAAGTGACGGACATCTCCTTAAAAAGCCGCCATTTAAATCTGAGCCTTCCTTTCCACATCATTGACCAATGTGATTGTGATTTTTTATTTAAATTGAATTTGACACATTTTTCTTTCTGCTGTTCTATTTGGGCCTTTGAGAACATACACTGTGTTATGCCTGTAACATTCCTCCTCTGGCCTTTATTTGGCAAAATGTTTATTTCTATAATCCAAGCACTTAGCTAGAACTCAAGTCGGGTTCCCCCCCCCCATGTATCTGTACTGGCTGTACTCATGACAGTGCCACCTGGTGGAACCGCTAAATAAAACATTTAAAAAACAAAGTGTTTTTTTAGATCTGACCAAAACGCATTGGAATTTGCCCCAAATGATCTTACTGCATGTTATTGAGCCGAGCGATCGTAGAAAACGATAACTGAGATCAAATGTTCTGTCCGTTGCTCGAAGTGAAATCGGATATTTTACGGTTCTGTGAAATAGGAAGTTGGCCTCGTTCAGCTTCAAAGCCTACAGGGATTTTGCACAGTATTATGGAATATTTTAGCTACATAACTTACGGACTATACCTTATGTGCATTATATATATATTTTTTTTTTTCTATTGACTTTTTTTTTTTTTTTTTTCCTTTTCTCCATTTTGCATGCCATCCGCCATTGCACTTGAACCCCCCCCCCCAGATCTATCCTTAAAGGGGATCTATCGCGAATATTACCTTCAGCATACTGAAATAATAAACGTTCTAAATACAATCAGTTAAATATTCGGCATTTTCTAAAATAATGAAGTTTATCTTCACTATCCTCTCTCAGCATCTGTTTCTCTTCATTTTCTTTTCATGCAGCAGTTGGGTGTCAGATGAATAATCCAATATATCTTATAGGGGGGCCAATGATGTGCGGGTTGGGATATCCCGACCCTAACCTTGGGCTGCGCACGCCCGCATCCGACTTTCGGGTTGCCTTTATAGAACGCGTCGACCTTTAAAAGACGAACCCGGAAGTTGGAAGCCGGCATTTGGCGGTGTTGGCAGGAGAAGAGCTGAACCAGCACCCGCCCGCCACCTGCGAAGAAGAGCGTGGGTCGGGCCGAACCTGTGGGTATCTGGCCGGCCCGTATATCACTAATAGAGGCTCCTTTTGCCTATAAGATGTATTAGAGCTCACTCAAATAACTGATTCCAATACAAACAATATCTATCAAAATAACTGCCTTTTGCACAAATTCTGCATGTAGAGAGACATGATGTCTGGTGATTTTAACTGAATGAGCTCGAATACATCTTCGAGGCAAAAGGAGCCCCCCTATAAGATATATTGGATCATTCATCTGACACCCAACTGCTGAATGAAGACAGAATGAAGAGAAACAGGTGCTGAGAGAGGGATAGTGAACAAACTTTATTATTTTAGAAACGATGCAGACTATTGAATTGATTGTATTTAGAACATTTATTATTTCAGTATGATGCTTTATATTTAATTTTCCCAATAGTTCCCCTTTAAAACTCCATTATGCCAAACCTAGCGTTGGAAGAACGTACAATGAACAAATAGATTGAACTTTCGTGCATCTGCTTGACACTAAAAGTCTGGTATTCCCATGAGACCCGTGCCAAGCGGAAACCCAACACCCCTGCTCCTGTCTTAACTAGAACTCAATGGTCAATTATAAATCCGGCCGTTAATATGCAAGAACAAAATATGTACCCCTAATTTCTGTCTATATCAAGTGCCACCCTCGTTGGCATTAGGCCTAGCTGCAAATAAAACCACAAAAGAGAAGAATATCTGACTATACTGTATATGGTTTGTGACACTAATTCCACATGTGGAACTTGAAGGCCATTTTAAGAAAAGAAACTGAAAAAAAAAAACCTGAGAATCCGACCACATTCATAGAGTCGAAAAAACTTAAAAAAAAAAAAAAACAAAAGAAAATCAAACAGAGCTAACAAACGGGATTGTATATATTTGTTCAATTATTTTGACCAAAAAGTTTAATAAATTTTAAATGTTTACCTGATTTGGAAGCGTGTTATTTGTGAAGTCATGACACGGCGAGCCTGTAAATGCTCTGTAAAGCTAAAAATGTTTTTATTACTCCTCTTTCTATACAGGCCCTCTCCTATTCCAGCCACTTATTCAAATCAATGCATGGTTGCTAGGTTCACTTGGACCCTAGCAACCCGATTGCTGCAAACTGGAGAGCTGCTGAATAAAAAGCTAAAAATAACTAAAAAACCACACAATAAAAAAGGAAAACCAATTGCAAGTTGTCTCAATATTACTCTACACATTAAAGTGAATTTAAAGGTGAACAAACCCTTTAGCATGCGCAGCATCATTATTTAAAGGGGAACTATTGTGAAAATGATACATTTAATATTAGCTTCAGCATACTAAAATGAGAAATGCTCTAAATATAATCAATTAAATATTCTGACCTGTTGCTGAAATATTCATGTTAATCTTCTTTCCTCCTCTCAGCATCTGTTTCTCTTCCTTCTGTCTTCATGCAGGAGTTGGGGTTCTGATTTTGAATGACCGTCTAATATAGCCTTTGGGGGGGGGGGCTCATTTTTCCTACAAGATGTTTTAGGGTGGTGACACGCTAAGATTCTGGGGATATTCATCGGCCAGAGACAAATGGCCTCTTCTTAGGACGACTATTCTCCCCAAACTGCCCCCCCCCTTTGCAGGCAAGAATGTAAATCGGCGGCAGGATGGCACTTGGAACCCTTCATTTTCTGAAGACGCCCGAAGTTGCCATCCCGCCAGCGATTTACATTCTAGCCGACGGGGAGATTAATCGCACAAAGAAGAAGAGATATGTCGCTGGGCAACTAATCTCCCCGCATCCTAGCGTGTCACCAACTTTAGAGCTCACTCTTAAAGGGCATGTAAATTCAAAAAAATATATATATGAATCCCATTTTTACTTCAATGAAAAAGAAACCTATCTCCAATATACTTTAATTAAAAAAATGTGCATCGTTTTTATAAGAAACCTGACTGTATGCAGTGAAATTCTCCCTTCATTTACAGCTGTGGATAGGAATTGTCAGATGGTCCCTAACTGCTGAGCAGGGAAACAATCATACTTATGAACAGCAGGGGGAGCCCCCGCCTTACTTGCAGCCATGCAGAACTCAAGCAGCTTTGTTTGTTTCCCTGTAGAGCAGTCGGCGACTGTGTAGATATTTGTATTGGATTTTATTTTTGCCTTTACTGTTTCCAACTCCAGCTGCAGGGACAGTTTATGGAGCCAGATTTAAACAGATAATCTGTGATTCTAGTTGGAGGATTATTTTGCTGCAGCCACTGGTTCTGCGGAGTTGGAGAAAGTTTGTATTAAACAATACAAAAACTATAAAATCCACATTAGATTACATGACAACACAGGACTCCGTGCAGTCTGTATATTCTGATTATTAATCAATCTTGTATCAGCTTCTGGCAGATATTATTTGACTTGTGCTGTTTTGATAATTTATGACGATTCCTAAGCAGCCCAGACCACACTGAGCATGTGCACAGTCTTGGTCTTGCAAAGATGTTTAACAAAGTTACAAGATGGTGACTCCCTGTGGCCAACTTTGAAAGCATAAATCATTTGTTTCATTAGGCTTGTGGTGCAGTAAGTTTGTTTAGTATACAAAATACAGCATTTCTAGCCTTATTCTATTTTAGACTTTACTTCCCCTTTAAATACATCTTGTTTCCCTACATCCAGGGCTTGTGCCAGTCAGATATTTTGTTAGAATTTGTTTGTGCTGGAGTCGATTATTTGAGTGAGCTCTAATGCATCTGCTAGGAAAGGAAGCCCCTCCCTCCCTAAAATATCTATTGGATCTAACTGTCAGTGAATATCTGACACCCAACTGATGCATAATGAATGAAAGAAGAGAAACAGATGCTGAGAGAGGGATAGTGAAGATAAACTTGATTATTTCAGAAACATCACACATTTTTTAATTGATTGAAGTTTATATTACATTTTCATGATTGTTCTCCTATCTGTAGTAGATCTTTGACACTGAGAACAGTTATCTTGGGTATTAAAGGGGAAGTATACTCTGCTATATAACAATTTCCATGTAGTTAGAGTGCTCTTTTATGCACTTTCAATTTCATGTAACGGATTGTATTTTTTATTTTATGATCAGCTGTTTTACACTGCTAATATCAGGACTGTGTAACCAGAGCACCCTCTGTTCAACCCAAGCACAAGAGCAAAAGCTTGTTACAAGTGAGCAGGGAAGCGTCAGGAAAAGCTTCCGCTTCAGTCAGTGACTCAGTTTGACAGGAGCTATAGAACTGAGCAGAGAGTATTTGTAAAATATGATTTTGCTGTTTCTGCTGCTGCACAGAAGAGGGAGCTCCTGCTCCATCACTGCTCCCAATGGCTATTGCTCCATTAGGCAGAGAGGTTGTAATCAGGCAATGCAGGTTTATGGAGCAGAGGCAACAGATTCCATAACAATTAAAGGGATATGTACATCTACCATACACATGGCCGCCTTCCTCCTGTTACTTTTCCCAGATTGATTGGAAATGCACAAACAGGCCAAAATATGCTGCTTGAAGGGGATCAGCTGATCTGAGCTTGAGCAGTGACACTGACTAAAGGTGGCCATACATGGGCTGATAAAAGCCACCAACAGCAGCACATTGGCCAATGTATGGGGCCCTCAGACAGCTTCCCTGACCAAAAATTGTCTGGATGTCGATCAAGAAGGTTTATAATTAAGAACCGCATCAGATCTATCGGTCCTGCACTGATTACTTGCATTCCCGGGGGTTGTGATCCCATCATTGGGCCAACAATCCCATCCTCCTGATATCTCCCACTCAACATGGCCATATCGGGGCAAGATCCTCTCGTTTGGCGACATTTCCAGATGAGCGAATCTGGCCATTACTGATGTGTGGGCCGGCCCGGGACCCACGGATTCGGCCCGACCTCACACTCCTCTTCACGGGTGGCGTGCAGGTACAGGTTGAGCTCTTCTCCTGCTCTCCCCGTCCACCACGTGAAAGTGCTGACTGGGTTCATCTTTTATAGGCACGAGTGGAGGGAGCGGATGCAGGTTGGGAAAAACCAGACCCGCACATCACTACTGCCCATTAGTGAAGTACAGGCAGGCCCGATTCCCGTGGGGCCCGCTGGTTTACCCATGGGTCAGACGGGTGCGGGCCGACCTTGCACTCTCCTTTGTGGGTGGCGTCGAATGATGTCTTCTGACTTCCGGGTTCTTCTTTTATAGATGCTGCATCTGCTCGCCCGCCCCTTTTGTGATGTCATCGGCGGGGCCTATCTATAAAAGAAACCCGGAAGTCAGGGCGGGATCAGATTTCCAGATCCCATAACTGTACTGGCCATTCTTGGTTTGTTTAAAGGGGACCCATCACCAAAAAATTTTCAAAATCCTATTTTATCACATTAGTCAAGCAAAATGAACTTTAATTACACAATATAAATTATTTAAATCTTGTTTCCTTCAGTCTGGGAATTCATAATTATAACAAGCAGGCAGCAGCCATTTTGTGGACACTTATTAAGACAAGCCTTGCATCAGCTCAGAATCTTGTTTGTGCACTAGAATGGGGGACCTGATGTCCATCCCCATGTCCTGGTTACACAATTAAACAGTAAAGAGAACGGGGGAATGTGTGGAGAGCAGTGACATGTAGGAAGTGCTGAATGGAAAGTGAAAGTAATTGTCTGCCCCGCCTCTATACCCAGGGCCTAGAGGAGGGGCAGACAATATTTGATTTGACAGCTGAGATTTTTAAATGAGCTTACAACAGCTATGAATGCTTTAATAAAAAATAGAAATTGGATTTCATGTTTAATTTGAAAAGGACTTTTATTATACAGATTTTTGTATCTGGGTGTTACAGGTCCACTTTAATAACGTTAAAACACCATTTCCCGTAGAGGTAGGAATCCGTTGCTAAAGCCGACGTAGAAAATAAAAATCGAACAAAAAAAATGATTTTCAAAACACAAACCTTTATTTTTTTTTTTTTTTTCACAGAATCACTTGCATTAACATTCATTGTGTGGCTATGAAATATACAAAGTTTGGATGAGGGAAGGGCAGGCTGACGACAATACTCATGGGAGTGACTTATGGCACCAACAATGGCCATAAAGCAGATGAGAGGAACCCACCTTATTATAAATCGGCATCCTAACAAAGGGGAAACAGTACAAACATATTACAGTGAATAAATCCCTTAGTACAAGGGGTAGAAGTAAGGATGCTCAAGGGGGACATATACCTAAACTCATGCAACTTCATGTCACATTGCTCTTCTGAGCATTTATGTCATTTATATTATTTGTTGTTGTTTTCATCATGTCGTGAATGCAGGGGGCGCCCCCTGGTGTTATGTGCTGACCCGACAGTTACTTAGGCAGTTCTGCAGCAGAAAAACGTCAGGAGACGCTTCCTGGATCTGTAGTTTAAGCCTTTTGCATCCATTCAAAACAGCAGGGGGTGCTCCCGTTACACAGTCATGATATTAGTAATATACATAGTGTGCGAATGCCGTAAAAAAAAAAAATGTACATTGCATAAGTGCGGCTTAGGCACTCTGACCAATTTTACACGAAGCTATGTAGATATTTATGTTCCCTTTAAAAAAATCAACTTTGGCTTAAAAATGAACCTCATCAGTAATGAATCTCCATGTATTTACACCGACCACTGGCTAAAGAAGGTTTTCTTAAAAAATAACTTCACATTTAGTTTCCTACAGAGCATTTTATCTTCAAACAGGGACGTCCGATCCCCTGATAAGGGATGCTGGGAGTTGTATGTTTAATACAGATATAAGCTCAACCTATTGAGTTGTAGATCCGTTACAGCTCATCCTATTGAGTCGTCCATCCATTACAGCTCGCCTTATTGAGTTGTCCATCTATTACAACTCGCCCTATTGAGTCATCTATCCATTACAGCTCGCCCTATTGACTTGTCCATCCATTACAGCTCGCCCTATTGAGTTGTCTATCCATTACAACTCGCCCTATTGCACTTTCTATACAACTCACCCTATTGAGTTGTCGATCCATTACAGCTCACCCTATTGCATTTTCTATACATTACAACTCACCCTATTGAGTTGTCGATCTGTTACAGCTCACCCTATTGAGTTGTCGATCTATTACAGCTCACCCTATAGAACATTCTCCTCTTAAGGTGCTGGGACATTTTTAAACACATTAAAGAAGCTTTACTTCTTGGAACTGGGGTTAAAATAATAGATATTTTGGTACATTTAAAACTCTGTTAAAATATATATATATATTAAAATTTTATTTTGTTTTAGATTACAGTCACCTTCACTGCCAATAGTTATTAAAGGGCAGACATCCCTTCACCCATTGCTACAAATCGGCCAGATATGTA
This sequence comes from Xenopus petersii, assembly GCA_038501925.1. Lineage (NCBI taxonomy): Eukaryota > Metazoa > Chordata > Amphibia > Anura > Pipidae > Xenopus > Xenopus petersii. The sequence continues at coordinate 126,003,301 of CM076684.1, forward strand.
GGTGTTTCTATTTGCCTAGATGTCTCGTTTTCTAGACAAATTCACAGTCTGGGTCACTTACAAGTACATGTGGGGAAATGAATACACCATTCACCTTTCCCTGCCCCACTTCTGCCCCCGAGTAATGTCTTCTCCACATATAGATATTTAGCTTTGGGGGCCCAAGTATATGAAGAGGGATTCTATAAATTGGCCAGTCCTATACAATACCCAGCTGATCGGCCCATGGACCAAACAGAAGGCTACTGCGGGAGGAGCCATTGACGTGGTATGGTCATATTCCTTTAGTTATGTTGCCGTGGACCAACAGCCCAAACAATCGGAACATCAGTAAGTGAAGAGGAGATGCAAATTCATCTTCATTTCCCCATCCCCAAATGGACCATATATTGGCCAACTTGAGCTAGGTCTGAAAATGTCATCTGTCGGTACACCATCAACAAACCAACAGATTTCCACTGTACAGAGATATCAATTGGGACTTCACTCTCTATCCAAAATAGTAAAACATGTATTTATGTCAAAAATATCATACTACAATATGCCCCTATTCCTTTCGACCACTAGGTGGCCTTCAACAGGGAAAAAATAAACAACGAAAAGCAAAAAGAGTCTTTTTGTTATACATATATTGTTTCTGTATATTTCTACCCCCGATAAAGACCACCTAGTGGGCGAAACACGTACTATGATATTTTTGAAAAATGTTTACTGTTTTGGATAGAGGGTGCAAACCTCCTTTCTTTATTGATATTGTTGTCTTTGAAGACATTAATGGGTAGCCTCCTGTAGATGTGCACCTTGCGTGTTAATTTGGGTGTGCTCCCTCTAACTCCATTCAGCATATCAATTTGGATGTTCTGGCCTTTAGATTTTCTGTTCTTTGGCTATGTTATTCCAATAAGTATGGGCTATTGGAAGGTTCCATCACAGCTACCAAGAAAAAGGAGCAAAGACAAAATGTTGGGCATCACAATAACGCACTTCCCAGAGGCTCCAACAGGTGACATCATATTCATCCTGCAGTCAAGAGCTACCCATTTAAGTTAGTGGGAAGTGACGCACAGTTATTCCCAGCAACCTCATACCACAACACAGTAAAGCTGGCCATAGATGTTGAGATTTTTAAAAGATCCGATCCTCATCGTGAGACCACAATTATCTCGGAACGATCGTACGAATTGTCCCATCAACTAAATAGACCAATTTGCCAGAAAAACAAAGGGGAGCTGCCTGCTTGGCCCTGCAAACATAGATAGATTGCACTGGGACCGACAAAGATTTTTTAACCTGGGCGATCAATTTCCTGACAGATGTCGGGCAAAAAATCGTAAGATGTTCAATCGTTTCAATCCCACTAACCGCACGATAATTTTGAAGGATTGGTCAGACTTCGCTAAAATCGGACGTACGCCAAGAGAAATCTTAGCGTCTATGGGGAGCTTTATTCCCAGCAACCTGATACTACGCCTAATTGATTAAAGGAGCACCAATGACCAACATCCCACTAAAACGGAGATACTATTGTGGAACCACATAGGACTAACCTACATTGGCTTCTATATAATCTCATTTCCTTAAACCTGAATTCTCCTGTGCGGAGACAATAAAAGGGTTGGTGCATATGGGGGGCTTTAAAAGGACATTCCTTTCCAGGTGGAGTAGGCACAAGAATATGACACGTCTGTATTTTATGGAACCTCGCACTATTGCAAGAAGCCATTACGGTTCACAGTAGATTAATATTTACGTTAAAACATGCCCGTTGATTTGTAATGAAAATGTCACCTCGGTTTCAGGGACCATCGGCCCCCTTTCTGCTGATATGTTAGGCATAACAAGCAACATTCATTTACAGAGCAAAACAAAAAAAAGGCTAAAACGTATATAGAGTGCAAGAGTCGCGCCTTGGGTGTTCAACGTTATCTCATGCGAGTTTCTCCTTTAAAAGGTGCCGGTGGAGGTGGTCAAGCGTCTGCCGATGTAAACACTTTGGAAAGAAAAAGAACAGAAAATTAATGTGGTGCACAAACTTAAAGGTATTACTGTTATTTTCTGGAACACAGTTGGATCACTAAGCAAAGGGTTCACCAACAGGTACTGCCCCCGAGGCCTAGGACTTGAGGCAGAATTTAGTACATAAAGGAACTTATCTTGAGTCTTGTGAGACACTGATGTAATCAAACAGAAGGTTCAATGGGATCACCCAAGTAAAGTTCTTTAGGCATGATCTCAGATCTCACAGAGGTGGCTTAAAGGACAACCTCCAAGAAAGTCATAACTCATGTCCTAGGTAATCCCATTGTAACTGAGCCATCTCTCAGCTGCCATGTTCCTCAGGACTAAGAAGCAGGCTGAATTCTCCAAGTTACCTGCCACTTTTGCTTCCATGGTTTATTAGGGGGCTTGATAAAGGGCAGGTTGGGCTAATCACTGCTGAGCACCTGATCCAAAAGGATTGTGCACAAGGTTTGAGCGCTCCATTTCTGTGTGTCATTAGGGGACAACCTGTCACATCTGGGAGTAAATTTCTCTAGGTCATCTAAACCAGACAAAGGACGGGCGTTTAACAGTTGAGATAAAAGTAACAACCCCTATGCACAATGCAACTAGAACGCTCAATTCAACATGATTCACACCAAAGTAATTAGTGACTGGTCATACATGGGGAGCCTGAATGACTAGGTAGTAAAGAAGAGCTACAGTTCCGCTTCAGTTCTTCATCTGCCTATGCATCATGCACTGGCCAACTTGGTGCACAGGCAGATAAAATACTCAAACCTGCCCAAATGACAAACCAAATGATACTCATGTTAGATAGGTATTTGGTTCATCCAGCCTTTATGTATGATTATATCAGTACCTGTATGGCCAGCTTAAGACTGGACTGAGGCATTAGTACTGAAATCTTTGGCCACTGCCTGCTCTATTCTACAGCCTTAGCAAAAAGAACAAAATGAAACAGAACTCCAAACAGCAGAAGAGAGCTCCACGTGCAGGAGTATAGGTCAAACAACAGAAAAGAGCTGCACAAACAGGTCAAAGGAACAGAGCTCCATGTGCAGCTTTAACAGAACAGAGCTCCAACTACAGATCAACAGAACAGAGCTCCATCTGCATCACAACAGATTGAACAGAATGGAGCTCCATCAACAAGTCAGACCACAGAATAGAGCTCCAAGAGCAGACCAACATCAGGTCAAACAGAATTCCATGTGTAGACCAACATCAGGTCAAACAGTACAGATCTCCACATGCAGACCGACAAGTTAAACAGAACAGAACTCCATGTGTAGACCAACAACAGGTCAAACAGAACAGATCTGCAGGTGCAAACCAACAGTTGAAACAGAACAGAGCTCCACGTGTAGACCAACATCAGGTCAACCAAAACAGAACTCCACATGCAGACCAACAACAGCACAAATAGAACAGAGCTCCATCTGCAGATCAACAGGTCAAACAGACCAGAGCTCCATGTGCAGACCAACACCAGGACAGGCAGAACAGATCTCCATGTCCAGTCCAACAACAGGTTAAATGGAACTCCATTGTTAGACCAACATCAGGTCAAACAGAACAGATCTCCATGTGCAGACCAACAGGTAAAACAGACCAGAGCTCCATGTGCAGACCAACACCAGGGCAAGCAGAACAGATCTCCATGTGCAGACCAACAGGTTAAACCGAGCAGAGCTCCATGTGTAATCCAACAACAGGTTAAACAGAACTCCACTGGTAGACCAACATCAGGTCAAACATAACAGATATCCACGTGCAGACCAACAGGTAAAACAGAACAGAGCTCCATTTGCAGACCAACATCAGGTTAACCAGAACAGAACTCCACATGTAGACAAACAACATCTAAAATTGAACAGAGCTCCACGTGCAGATCAGCAGGTCAAACAGAACAGAGCTCCACGTGCAGACTGACAACAGGTCAAAGAACAGAACACCATGCCTGGGTCGATACCGTTATTCATAAGCGTAGCTGCAACTGAATAAGAGAGGAGTAATCCCAAGAAATATTGTGCTTGCTACCACTTCAATTAAGTGTTTTAAAATGTTTTTATATCCCACTTCACCTGCCGCAGGTCTCACCCAATCCAGGTGCCGTTTCATCGTATGCCACAGGCAGATTGTGAGAAGCCATCAACACTCATAACAGCGGAATGATTTTATAGGAGTGCAGCTGTGTATACATATCAATCACTGCTCTGGGCACAGCTCAGGTTATGTAGACAATGTACTGGCAGTTAATAACCCATGCCATTCTCACCCTGTGTTTTAAAGTTCACACAAGGACAGGGCAACTCGCTAAAAAAGTGTGCTTGATATTTCCAAAACTGCCAGAAAAACATTTATGAGATACGTTGATTAAACTCTCACTGAGAAAGCCTTGCATTTCAACAGAAAAGGATTTGGTTCGGAATTCGGTCAGGATTCAGATTTGGCTGAATCCTCCTGCCTGGCCGAACCAAATTTGCATCCTAATTTGCATATGCAAATTAGGGAGAGAGGGAAATCATGTGACTTTTTGTCACAAAACAAGGAAGTAAAAAATGATTTCCCCATCCCAAATTAGGATTTGGTTCGGTATTCAGACGAATCTTTCGCAAAGGATTCGGGGGTTCGGCCAAATCCAAAATAGTGGATTTGGGGCATCCTTAATTAGAAGTCCGCTTGGAGCTCCGTAACCAGCAAGGACGGCACAGATACGGGACTTTAACATTGCAATCGTTTCCTTAGCACTCTTGTCTGTAAGTACAGCTATGAGACCGGTTATCCAGAATGCTTGGGACCTGGGGATTTATGGATAAGCAGTTTTTCCCTAATCTCGATTTCCATACCAAACATAAATTAAACCCATAGGCTGCTTTTGCCTCCAATAAGGATTAACTGTACCTTAGTCAGGGCATTGAAGGAGAACTAAAGAAGTAGCTAGAAATGTTGTACATTATGGTTTGTGCTTCTGTACCAGCCCAAGGCAACCACAGCCCTTTAGCAGTAAAGATATGTGTCTCCAAAGATGCCCCAGTAGCTCCCCATCTTCTTTTCTGCTGATTCACTGCACATGTTCTGTGCTGCTGTCACTTACTGAACTTAGGGACCCACTCACAATATACAGTACACATAGAATAGAAATGTCACAATATAAGGCTGATTAGTAATTAATACAGATAATTATTACATGGCAGCACATAAACCAGTGCAATTAGCATCAGAATGTAATGATCAGCCCTGTAGCATCAGCTTATATTACAGACCAACCTCATTTTCTGCTGGATAATTAGTGACGACCCCTAAGCTTAGCTTCTCAACAGCCAATCAGAGCCCACTGAGCATGTGAGTGTCACAGACACTTTCCAAGATGGTGACCCCCTGTGACAAGTTTGAAGTCCTGGATCATTGCTGCTATTGACAAGCTGAAACTTTAGGCTGGTGCAATAAAGTAATTAATTTAAAGCCATATTCATTTTTAGGGTTTAGTTCTCCTTTAAGAACAAGGTACTGTTTTATTATTACAGACAATCAGTAAATAATTTTTAACAACTTAACAATGAATTATTCTAGAGGCCACAAAGAGTCTTTCTGGGACATGACAAGGAGCTAGATTTAATAGGGACAGTGAGACCAATCAGCTTTTAATGGATATGAGTAGAGAGGGTTTTGTAGATCCTGTTTATGCTCCAAGCGATTCCCTCCTTTGCCCCATAGCAAGTGGCACAGTTCCTCAGTAACATTGCTAGATCTGGTTGCCTGCTACTCTGTAGTACAACATGATTTATAGCCTACATCTGAATGGAAACTGGTCTGCAACTTTATTTTTCAAATCCAGCCCCCGGCGCTTTCATTCAGTGATGCAGAAGCCTGTCCTGATATGTCCGCTCCATCAGCATCATACACTTTAATGATACTCACAGAGGCTGATGGGTAAACAACTGCATGAATAATTCTGTCAGATTTAACCAACGGACTCCTCCGGCAGAAGTATTCTGGATTTATACTGTATATACTCGCGTATAAGCCGATTTTTTCAGCACCCAAAATGTGCTGAAAAAGTCTACCTTGGCTTATACTCGAGTCACACAGTAGGGGGGGTTTCTTTAGCTCTGATGCAGCAGCAATGGGAGAGCAGCAGCGACAGCATACCTGTGTATATGTATGATCGACGCAAATGTACAGATGGCTCCTTATTTGCACCAAGAATATTTTGTCCGCAAACCCCTTTCCCTCTCTTGCTAGGCTATATATCCACAGGCTAAGTTACACCTGTGATGGGCATTTTTCTTCACACTATTGTACTAAGCTAGAGACTTAAAAAAATTGATCCGTAAAAAAATAAAAACTGGATAAATACATAGTCTGTGCAAAATATAAAATGTTTCTAATATAGTTAGTTAGCCAAACATGTAATGTATAAAGGCTGGAGTGACTGGATGTCTAACATAATAGACAGAACACTACTTACTACTTTGCAGCTCTCTTGGTTTCCACTGATTGGTTACCAGGCATAACCAAACAGAGACATGAGGGGGGGCCACATGGGACATATATGTTGCTTTTGAATCTGAGCTGAATGCCGAGGATCAATTGCAAACTCAATGAATAAATATGTCCCATGTGGCCCCCCTTATAGTCACTGAGTAACTCAGAGTTAGAGAGTTGGAAAGTAGGAAGTAGTGTTCTGTCTATTATGTTAGACATCCAGTCACTCCAGCCTTTATACATTACATTTTTGCCTAACTAACTATATCAGAAACATTATTTATTTTGCCCATCCTATCTATTTACTTCGGTTTTATTTTTACATTTTTTAACATGACAAGTGCCATCCTGAATAATATATTGGCACTTTATAAATACCAATGTAGACCCACCGGGATACCAGAAAAAATCCCACTGGGCCCAGCTCTACATGCTCATCTCATCGCTCTATGACATCACAGCGTAACGATTATAGGGATACCGTTCAACATACACTTAAAGTTATTTTACTAGTATAGGTATAGGACCTGTTATCCAGAATGGGGACCGGGAGTTTTACGGATGACGGAACTTTCCATAATTTGGATCTTCATACCTTAAGTCTATTAGAAAATCACGTAAACAATAAATAAACCCAATAGGCTGGTTTTGCTTCCAATAAGGATTAATTATATCTTAGTTGGGATCAAATGCAAGTTACTGTTTTATTATTACAGAGAAAAAGGAAATCATTTTTAAAAATTTGGATTATTTAGATAGAATCTATAGGAGGTGGCCTTTCTGTAATACGGAGCTTTCTGGATAACGGGTTTCCGGATAACAGGTCCCATAAATGTAATAATGAAGAAGCAGTCCAATGGCTAGCACTCACCCCAGTCCAATGGCGAGCAAGTGAGAAAGCAGCAGTGACGGGAGGAAAACTTTTAAAAATTCAGCGGAGAAGATCCCCCCTTTCTTCATGACACTGGTGTTCCTCATGCTGAGAGCGGAGCTGCGCTTTGGGTGCTTGAAAAGGAACTCTCTGAAAAACAAACAATAAGGGGTTTCCACTGATATCCCTCCACTGGCTCTGTATCACCTACACCTGCCACTGCTCTTACTTTGGTGGGATGTTTTCAGGCCGGCTAGACCAGTCCCATATCCAGTCGGAATTTTTCTTCAGCAGGTTTTCCAGCTCTTTCCTCCGCTCGATGTAATCTTCTTCTGACTGCAAAGAGGCAAAATAGCAGGCAATGTCCGTTTACTTCCCTGGTCCCCATTTGTATTCACAGTTCAGTGATCACCCCTCTGTCCTAAAGACTGCTGAGGGCAATCTCAATACAACATTTATGTGCTTTTATAGAGAGAATGCAATTCAGCCTTGGGTTGGGGTAACTGATAATGGAATTCTGCCAGCACAGAGGAAAGGAAGAGGAAAAGAAAAGGGGGAAAAAAAAAGCTGAAGAAGGGTCAGTTGCACCCATGTAGCACGGAGAGGACAGCTTGCATAGGGTGCTATACAGCACTGGGCGAGTCCCCCTACCTGTGAGCTGCTCTTTTCCTTGCTCCCCGCAGTATCGCTTTCACTGCATCTCTGGATACTCGGGGTCTGAGAGCGAGGTGGGCTTCATATGTAAACCAACAACAAAGAAAGGATTAGTACAACCTTAGGCACCAATCAACTCTACAGCGAGTCGCCAGTACATTAGAGGGATTCTGTCAAGCAAAAACATGTCTTTTTCAAAACACTTCAGTTCATAGAGCTGCTCCAGCACAATTCTGCACTGAAATCCATTTTTAAAAGAGCAAACAGATTTTTTTTTTAAAAAATGAAATTTGGAATGTTAGTTTCTCAGGTGCCCTCAGTCATGTGACTTATCTCCTGATAGACTTCAGTCACTCTTTACTGCAAGTTGGAGCCCAGCAGTAGAACAATGGGAAGATAACAGCTCCCTAACACAAGATAACAGCTGCCTGGTCGATATGAGAACAGCACTCAATAGTAAAAATCCTTTGACTTCTTCAGTTACATTGAGTAGGAGAAAGAATCACTTATCAGAAAGCAGTTCCATAGTGCAGCACTGGTTCTTTCTGAAACCACAGGATCAGGCACAATGACCTGAGGCGCCTACACACCAATATAATACACTTGTTGGTTCAGGAATAAAATTTTATATGGTACAGGGAATTATTTGCAGTGTAAACAGTGTCCTTTAGAAATATAAACTACAACATAAAAATCATGACAGTATCCCTTTAAACATATCAATTTTGTGTCCTAATCCCATAATTAATCTGACTTCTAGTAGGAGCCACATCATGGTACAAACCCAGCTCGAAAGCCTGAACTCTGTATTTCATGTACATGCCATTGGTTTGTAATTAGAGCCGCCCAGTAACTTGCATCTGTTCTGCGTGTCCCCATTTTTCCAAGTGATCCAGTGACGTCCCCTCACCGTGAGGATGGCAGAGAGAGAGGGAGAGAGATTGTAATGGAGCTGTTGCCATTAACAGATACCTGTCACAGTGTGAACTTTCCCTGGAGCTGCTGCGGCCAGACTCATGTTGGGCGTCCAGTAGAATCTTTTCCATGTCGCCGTTGTGAATAGATAGGGAGGCCGGCCCTTGGTCCTGGCCCAGCAGCTGCGTCGTTGCAAGGTTTCCATTGTTACTGAAGTGCAGCTCTACCCAGGAACCTGCTGGCCAAAAACCAAAATAAGAACGTCATAAGCTTTGTAGAAAGTCAATAGTGCCCTTGCCTCCAATAAATGGGAGACACAATAATGTCTCATAACAAAAAGAAGGAATTTATAAATGTGTATTTATATTTCATACACTGATAAAGGCTTTATTGTGTTTAAAGCAAATACCATTAGATGCACTTCCCTTTTAGGGCAGAGACACATGTGGAGATTCGGAGAGATTAGTCGTCCGGCAACAAATCGACTCTTCTTCGGGCGACTAATCTCCCCGAACTGCCTTCCCGCCGGCTAGAATCTAAATCACCGGCGGAATAACACTCTGAGCACTTTGTTTTCTGAAGTTGCCCTAAGATTCCTCATGAGGCAACTTCGGAAAATGACGAGTTCCGAGTGCCATACTGTCGGTCGATTTAGATTCTAGCTGGCGAGTTCTCGAAGAATAAGCGATTTGTTGCTGGGTGACTTATCTCCCCCAGTAGCTTCATGTGCCCCTGCCCTTAGAGTCCAACCCTCCCGACTGAACTGGGGACCCCTAAACATCCTCTTGCTGTGCCTTGTTCTGGAAAGCAAAGTACGGCAGCAGGGTTGGCAGGCACCATTTTGGTCAGTCACAGAGTTATGTGCAGCTGGAGTCAGGTCCAATAAATGGGCATGATTAGGGCTCACCAGTGGTTCAGTTTGGGAAGAGAGAATGAGGGCTCTGGAAAGGGTCAAGGTATTAAACAGACTTTAGTTGTCCTTTAAAAGGTCAGTGTATTTCATTATGTGTGCGCGATTGTCTCTTTTTACTTCAGTCCTGCAGCGGATCAGGTACCCGCAAAAATCTGCAGTACCCTGCGGGTTGCAGGTAGAAGTTTCGGGACCGTGTATAGATGCGGGTCGGCGGTTCTCCGGATCTTCTCAATAGCGAGTTTTACTCCTTTTTTCTGATCACGCCTACTTCTAATGAGGTCACTTCCGGTTTACAATGACCACACTTCCTGTTTTACTCCCTTTTTTCTGATCACGCCTACTTCTAAAGAGATCACTTCCAGTTTACAATGACCGCACTTCCTGTTTTACTCCTTTTTTCTGATCACGCCTACTTCTAATGAGATCACTTCTGGTTTACAATGACAGCACTTCCTGTTTCTTGATGGTCAGCAGGTCTCGGATTGGGTTGCGGATAATGTACTTGTGGGTCGGATAGTTGGTTCAAGCTGGGTCCGGGTGTGGTTCAGGTTTAACAAATTGATTCCGTGCAGGACTCTCTTACTTTATGGCAGGGATTTGTGTTTAAAAATATATATTAATAAGGTGACCAGTTTGACAAAATCAGGCTGATGTAACTGGGGGTAATGAACTATGTGGGGGGAAGTAGGGAGGGGGACTATCTGGGGTAGTAGTAGTAGGGGCTTTTTTATTGGGGGGGGATTAGTTCTCCTTTAAGTCTACTTAAATAAGTTCTAAACATGAGTTAAACTCAGTAGGATTGTTTTGCCTCCAATAAGGATTAATTATATCTTAGTTGGGATCAAGTACAAGCTACTGTTTTAGTACAGAGAAAAAAAGAAACCGTTTTTAAAAATTTGGATTATTTGGATAAAATGGAATCTCTGTAATTCGGAGCTTTCTGGATAACGGTTTTCCAGATACCATACCTGTATAAGATTAATAATAAGCAATTACCCAAACATTAACCAGGCAATACATAGAGATTTTCCCTTATAAAGAATGAATATCCGCCCGGAGCACAAGGCACTTTGTTCCACCTTTCTTGTCATTGCCGAGCGTGTGTTGAAATCTAGTGACTGGCAGTCATATGACTTTTGTTTTTAGCTCACACTGCGGCCCCGGTTCTAAAGTTCAGTTAAAAATAGAAACCCGATACGTCCGGCACCGGGCGGCAAATTACTGGGAAATGTTGGTGGAACAAAGCGGTGGATATCAATAGTACAAAGTGGGGACGGCGGATACTGAAACCCACACTGGGCACAGAAATGAGACGATGGTGGAAGTGTTACACAATCAAAGCTTCACTAACACTAACAAAGCCCGTTGCCCAATCGGCAAACATCTGTTAATTGCAAGAACTTGGCATCTGACAGCCAAACAATATTCAGAGAGAGCAGGAGTTAAAGGTACAGGGACGTTTAAACTCAAAGCAGTATTTGAGTTTTCAGTTCCCTAGTAGGAAAGAAAATCTCTTTGGATCTTGGTGACCCACTCCCTTCATTTTTTAATTATTTTCCTTCTTCTTCTAACTCTTTGCAGCTTTCAAATGGGGGTCACTGGCCCCATCTGAAAAACAATTGCTCCGTAAGGCTACAAATGTATTGTTATTTTTACTTATAATTACTCATCTTTTTATTCAGGCCTCTCCCATTCATAGTCTAGTCTCTTATACAAACCAATGCATGGTTGCTAGGGTAACTTGGACCCTAGCAATCAAGACGGCTGAAATTGCAAACTGGAGAGCTGCTGAATAAAAAGCTAAATAACTCAAAAACTACAAATTAGGGATGCACCGAATCCACTTTTTTGGATTTGGCCAAACCCCTGAATCCTTCGTGAAAGATTCGACCGAAATACCGAACCGAATCCGAACCCTAATTTGCATATGCTTCCTTGTTTTGTGACAAAAAGTCAAGCAATTTCCCTCCCGCTCCTAATTTGCATATGCAAATTCGGATTTGGTTCAGCCGGGCAGAAGGATTCGGCCGAATCCGAATCCTGCTGAAAAAGGCCGAATCCCCAACCGAATCCTGGATTCTGTGCATCCGTACTACAAATAATAAAAAATGAAAACCAAATGCAAATTGTTTTACGTCCTTGTTTTGTGACAAAAAGTCACGCGATTTCACTCCCAGCCCCTAATTTGCCTCTCTCCAGCTTTCAAATGGGGGTCACTGACCCAATCTAAAAACAAATGCTCTGAAAGGCTACATATTATTACTGTTACTTTTTATTACTCATCTTTGTATTCAGACCCTCTCCTATGCATATTCCAGTCTCTCATTTAAATCAATAGATGGTTGCTAGGATTATTTGGCTCCTAGCAACCAGACGGCTGAAATTGCAAACTGAAGAGCTGCTGAATAAAAAGCTAAATAACTTGAAAGCCACAAATAATGAAAAATGAAAACCAATTGCAATTTGTCTGAGAATATTACTCTCTACATCATACTAAAAGTTAATTTAAAGGTGAACAACTCCTTTTATCACTGCAATGCTTAACCTGTTATTAACACAGTAAATATTGTATCTCAAAGAAAAACAGACTCCTGTGCTTATATCTTTTCAGTACTTGAAGAAAAAGTTACGCATTTCCCTGATTTTACATCATTTTCTTCCTGGTTCCCTGAAAAACTTAAAAATGGGGGTTCTACTGTATATATAAAATTCATTTGGATTTACAGAAATGTAATAATGCCCTGTAGCCTCAATGTCAGTGACAGATGAATATCACTTTCCGCTTGATGCTTCAGTATGGAAACTAGAACCGTCCAACCTACAACTGCACAACTCCCATCACCTACAATCCGAGGAAATGATAAACGCTGTACTATATATATATATATATATATATACGGTATATATAATAGGTATATGTATTAGGGATGCACTGAATACACTATTTTGGATTCGGCCGAACCACTGAATCCTTCGTAAAAGATTTGGCGAATACCGAAAGGAATTCTAATTTGCATATGCAAATTAGGGGTGGGAAGGGGAAAACATGTTTTACTTCCTTGTTTTGTGACAAAAAGTCACGCAATTTCCCTCCCCGTTGCTAATTTGCATATGCAAATTAGGGTTCAGGTTCGGCCTGGCAGAAGGATTCGGCTGAATCTGACTCCTGCTTAAAAAGGCAGAATCCTGAACCAAATCCTTGATCCTAGTATTCGGCCGAATCATTCGGGGGTTCGGCCGAATCCAAAATAGTGGATTCGGTGCATCCCTCATACGGACACAATAGAGCTCCCTAACAGCCTTCAACTATGCTTAAAGGGGAACTATTGTGTAAATGAAAATTGAATATAAGCTTCATCATACCGAAATAAGAAACTTTCTAAATACAATCAATTGATTATTCTGCAATTAAAATCAAGTTTATCTCCACTATCCCTTTTTCGGCATCTGTTTCTCTTGATTCTGCCTTCAGACAGAAGAGTGTCAGCTAGTCATTGACAGTTAGATCCAATATATCTTATATCTATATATATATATATATCTATCTATATCTATATCTATATCTATATATGAATCAATATCAATATATCTAATATTAATAGGGATGCACCGAATCCACTAATTTGGATTCGGCCAAACCAACGAATCCGTTGTGAAAGATTCGGCCGAATACCAAACTGAATCCGAATTAGCAGATGCAAATTAGGGGTAGAAAGTGAAAAACGTTTTACTTCCTTGTTTTGTGACAAACAGTCACGCAATTTCCCTCCCCTGCATATGCAAATTCGGATTCGGTTTGGCCGGACAGAAGGATTCCTACGAATCTGAATCCTGCTGAAAAAGGCAGAATCCTGGCCGAATCCCAAACCGAATCCTGGATTCGGTGCATCCCTAAATATAAATATGGACATACAGAAATACTAAACATTACAGACAAAGGGCAAATACGGGAATGAGATGTGCAGTTCATACAGGGAGTCAGGATTCCTGACAGTGATGAGAACGAGGTGGCAGCTGGCAAACTGCCGGGCAGGGATGTGCCGTTTGTGAGTCGGGTACAGACTAATCTCTGGCAGAGCTGACGTCGCTCTTGATGTGAGGGATCTGCTGACGAGGAAGAACAAACACAAGGGAAGACTCCATTCCTGGGACTGTAAACAAAGCCTCATAACTCCCGGCACCTTTCAAATGAGACCCTTCTTATGCCTGAAAAAACCTACTCGACAGGATCAGTGTAGGACAGCGGGCAATGCCAAGCTGGGTATAACGCCATAGTCTCAAAAATTAGGGATCACAATCACATACCCCCAAAGACCCTAAGACCCATCACCCCTAGACCCATCACTGGCAGCTCAGACAAAGAATATTCAGTGAGCACAAGAGCTGTACCTTATAGGGAACCTGTAGCTGTCGCTCAATTTCAACTCCCAGAAGCTTTAGGCTGCCAGGGATCGAGCAGAAATAACTCCCCATCAGCCATGTATTGTTTGATCATCATAACCCCTGATCACTGGCTGCCTGTTAATATTCAATCATTTCAGTGATTGCTAAACTGTTATACAGTGCATGCTGGGAGCTGTAGTCCTGTACCATCTGGGGACACAGAGGCTTGGGGGAGATGGGGACTGAGACTTAATTCTTACCCTGCAAATGTTCATCCTGCAGGTTCGGTCCTTCCTCCTGGGACATGGTGTTGTTTCACCCTTGTGTTCGCTCAGTAGCCTCTGTGGGTTCCGCTCTGCCCTGCGCACCGCAGCTCCAGCTGCTTCTCTCGCTGGCCTTGTTATTGTTATGCTTCTAGCTCACGCAGCTCCGTGACGTTACACACGTAGCCGCCTTCTGATTGGCCAGGAGGAGGTCCACCTTCCAAGGCAGCGTTCCAATAAGCGCCCGCACACTACGCCCATCCTCTTTCCCCCTGCCGTGTAAACATGATGTCATCCTAACGCTGATAGGCTGTTGCTAGAAAGCGCGCCATTGGCCGCCTGCGTTTTATGTGGCGTTGCCAGTTTGCTCCACGTTTTAAAAAGGGAAACTTGACCCGCAAATTGTTTTTTAAAGAAAGAAAATAAAAGTCTCTCCAGTGTTGTGTGCAGTCACATGGAGCCTAAAAACAGGGGGGTGGACAGTTTTTGTTGACTATTGTCAGTGGGTGAGTCACAGGGGAGGATTAAGTGATCCCTATTATTTACTCACCATGGAAAATTCTCTTTATGGGAACAGGAATGACTCCGCCTCCTGCTGTCACCACTGCCCAGGGCTTTTGAGTTCAGCTTTACCTTAAACTGCCCATTGTTGCTTCTGCTATATAATGTGTCTGTAGCGAAGACTCTGATTGTACAAAATAATCTTTTACCTCAGCAATATAACTCTGAGAAAGGGGTACATAATAAACATTATACTAGGGCTCATATGGATGCCCTTAATTAATGGCAGCGTCATTGCAACCATAACATAAGTTGCTGCAGATCCAAATCAAATTGGGCCCAGTTGTGTTTGTCTTATTGACACAACCCTCTATGGGAACTCTGACACTTTCATCTGACACCGCTATCAGGTAAGGTTGCCACCTGGCCGGTATTTTGCCGGCCTGGCCAGTAAAAATTATGGTTGACCCCAATGTTATTAATAGGGAAAAAAGATAACTATATAGGAAGGCGGGTATTTTTTTCCAGAAAAGGTGGCAAACCTACCATCATTAGGCCCAGGTATAGAAGTAGTCAGCATCAGGCTGAGGGGGGTCTGGGGCCCACCAGGGCTGCCACATCAGACAGGCCCTCTAGGGTTGCCATCTATCCAGATTTTTGGAAGGCATTCCAAATTAGGAATCCGGACAGGACATTGACGTTAATGACATGGTGATCAGCCAATCACTGATTGCAATGTCATCAGTCCCTGCACTGACATCATCAGCTTCTCCCCCGCCATCATCAGGCCTGCCCCTGATATCACTGACGTCTGAGGTAGGGTTGCCACCTTTTCTTGGAAAAAATACCGACCTTCCTCCTATATTTATCTTTTTTCCCTATTAATAACATTGGGATCAGCCATCATTTTTACCGGCCAGGCCAGTAAAATACCGCCAGGTGGCAACCCTACCCCTTCTGTAAGCTGGAAAGGTGGCAACCCTAAGGCCCCCATATTGCCCTGGGCCCCCAGCAACAACCCCCTGGGCCCCTGCTCCAGCTCCAAGACCCCCCTGGCCCAATCGTAACACCTCTCCACTACCACCAGCACTTGGGAATTAGGGGTAGTGTTAGTTTCTGTGTCAGAGCGGGTCAAGGGGAGGTGAATCACTATTGCACTCTCTGCACTGGTGGAACCAAATTTCAGTTTTTAAAAAAGTATTTGGCTCTTAAAGTGATACTGATGCAAAAAAAACCCTACCCCTTCTGTAAGCTGGAAAGGTGGCAACCCTAAGGCCCCCATATTGCCCTGGGCCCCTGCTCCAGCTCCAAGACCCCCCTGGCCCAATCATAACACCTCTCCACTACCACCAGCACTTGGGAATTAAGGGTAGTGTTAGTTTCTGTGTCAGAGCGGGTAAAGGGGAGGTGAATCACTATTGCACCCTCTGCACTGGTGGAACCAAATTTCAGTTTTTAAAAAAGTATTTGGCTCTTAAAGTGATACTGATGCAAAAAAAAATATTTTCAAAATATGAATGTACATTAAAAGTTACCTATAGGTCATGTTGATCGTTTTTCACTGATAGTTCTGCTTTTGTAAGTAACTGTTAGTTGAAGTTCACAAACCTGAATACTTTTATGACAACATTATAAATAGTATACAAAGACAATATTATGATAGATGTAAAAAAAAAAAAGGTTATTTTCTGGTGTCAGTATCTCTTTAAAGTTATCAGAGGTGACTTTTTACTGCCCCTGATAACTGGCTGCTCACAGCCTCATGGCAGGAGCTACCCTGGTTGCACTAAGCACTTATTGATGCTGGGGAACCCTGGAACTATTGCCATCCTCAACATGGATATAAAGCTGAGGAATGGAGAATCCTCCCTCAATGCCTGCCAGATCTAAACTCAAAGACTACCACTTGGAGCACTAGCAGAACAAGTGACCTGGGAACTGACACTTATATGGCAGTGTCACCCACTGTAACCTACAGATTTGTGTCTGTATGTTACCCTGTTAGACTTCAAGCCCCTTGGGGAAAGGGCCTCAATCCTTTTGTCTCCTTGACAATACGCACTTAAAATGTATTGTAACTATATTTATGTGTATTGTATTCTTATTTGTACTTATTATAGTTTTTACAAATAAAACTATACATACATACATTACATACATGGAGATAGGAGCCCCATGAAACATTGTGCATGCTACGCACTGTTTATATAGTATGACTTACAATTAAAGATCTTTATGGAAGAAATGTAATTCTTAAACGAAATGTCATTGTGCTTGGCTCTATTCTGTTGGCTCAGTGAGAGGCTTTTAGCACAGTCACAAATGTCAATTTAAAGCTGCATAACAAGTGAGTCAACCCCCAAGTATTAGACACATGCATGCACAATTTTTTTTTATATTTCAGGTGCAATTCAATCAGATCATAACGGGTAGCATGCCGATGTGGTCCTCATCCTACAGGATTTTCAAACATGCCCAAATTTATGTCGACTTCTTCCAGATATCTGTCAGGGAGGCTGCTGGGAAGGACTTGTACAGTGGCAGAAATGCTGTCAACACTGTGTTTCACCTTCACCACTAGATGGCACGTCATATTTAATGTTATATAATTCTATAGTTAATCTCTTTGTACAAGTGGATCCTTCTAGCTGATCCAGAAGAAGGCAGAAATAAAATCCAATTTTCCCCCGAAAAGGGAAAAAAATCCTTATGCCCTCCAAAAGGCCAAATGAACCAGTACCTGGACTGACTTGGCAGTAAGTTACTTTAAGTAGCCTTGTTTTTTTCCCAAGTGCTAAAACAACATCCAGCCTTTTCTTGAATCCATCCAGTGTATTTGCCAGTATCATCCTTCATGGACAGAATGCCTTGTATTGTTAATAAAGAGTGATATAATCAATGTTAGAAAAATTGTTGTAGATCTTGCCTTAGGCTCAGAGGCTTCAATAAATAGGTTTTACTAACTCCTATCAGGGCAAATTACAGAAATGTGTTACTCTCTTTTTGCCCTAAACCAATACATTTGTTATCTTATTTCACAATTAAATGTTAGCAAGGGTGAAGTTGGAAGATGGGAACATTGTGCCAAAGATCATGTATCATATAAGGATCACATGGGATCCAGCACTTTCCTCTAGTTCACAGGCTGTTTATAACCAGCTGGAATTCTGATATTGTTCCTCATTTACTGTCCTAGCAGAGCTCACAGTATTACATATAATTAGTGAGGGGAGAATCTGTCCCGTTTTGCTTTGCTGAAAAATTTCTAAAATGACTAAAATTTGCAAACTGCATTGAAGTCAATGAGCAATTTTTGCTGAGACTTTTTTTAAACGGCACAACTTTTTTTTGGTTCTGTACTGCTGTCCCTTTCCACTTGGTTTCCTTCTATTTAAACTAATACCAAGAAGTGGTGGGTTAAATGATGCAGGGCCCACAGAGTTTTTTCCTGGTGTCCCGTTGGTCCAGTCTGACCGTTGTCTTCAGAGACTCGTTTTTAATGGCACCATAGCTAGGGATGTAGCGAACGTCGGAAAAAAAGTTCGCGAACATATTCGCGAACTTGCGCAAAAATGCGAGCGGTTCGCGAACGGTTCGCGAACCCCATAGACTTCAATGGGAAGGCGAACTTTAACATCTAAAAAAGACATTTCTGGCCAGAAAAATGATTTTAAAGTTGTTTAAAGGGTGCAACGACCTGGACAGTGGCATGCCAGAGGGGGATCAAGGGCAAAAATGTATCTGAAAAATCTGCCTGTGTGTGCTTGGAAGAGATAGTGTAGGGGGAGAGCTGTTAGTGATTTCAGGGACAGATGATAGTAAGTTTGCTGGCTAGTAATCTGCTTGATACTGCTCTGTATTGGAACAAAAAAATAAATAAAAGCAGTCCTTACAAGGACTACTGTTATTGCAGCAGTCAGCAGATGAGATCAGAAGCAGGACAGCTGCCCACTGCAGCTACATACAGAGCACTGCAGTAGAAGGTAGATTACTAGCCAGCAAAGCTACCTAAGCTTAAATGTCCCTCAAACCCCTGCAGACTTCTGTCCCTCCAATAACAGAGCAGTATCAACACGATTACTAGCCAGCAAACTTTCAACTGTCCCTGAAATCACTAACAGGCAGCAGCTCTCTCCCTACACTATCTCTTCAGCACACACAGGCAGAGTGAAAAAAACGCTGCAGGGCTTCGGTTTTTATAGGGAAGGGGAGTGGTCCAGGGGAGAGCTTCCTGATTGGCTGCCATGTACCTGCTGGTCTGGGGTGAGAGGGCAAAAAAAAGCGCCAACAATGGCGAACCCAAAATGGCGAACGTCGCGCGACGTTCGCGAACTTCCGGCGAGCACGAACACCCGATGTTCGCGCGAACAAGTTCGCCGGCGAACAGTTCGCGCCATCTCTAACCATAGCCCCCAGGTTAACCATCCTGTGCAGCTTTCTCATGTCACACCTACTGGATTTGCATGGCAGGCAGGTTCTATATGATGCCTAATACTAAAGTGCCAGATGGGCACAAAATGCATAAGGCTCTCTTTTGCAAATATTATAGAGATAAAAACATTTTTGTGCTTTTTTGACTTTCAGTCTGTATACCTGGAGATTTTTGTTGAGTGTCAGCAAGTTTGGTAGGTTTAGTCCCCAGGTCTCAAAAAGAATATTAATGAATATTAATGTATATATAATGTATAAAGCCCAGGGAAGAGCAACTAAGATGAGAGTATGGAAGCTGCCTATAGGAAGATATAACTATGTATAAATAATACTTTAATCACCCACAGATCTTCCCACCAGACATGACGACATTCACTGAGATTAGAAGAAAGAAGGTTTCAGTTTAAAGTGCAAAAACTGAAACAGTTGTGCTGGCTCAGTGCTGGACTGGGCCGGCAGGACAAAGGGAAAAAAAACCTAGTGGGCCTCGACTCTTTTGGGGCACACCGGCCCAGACCCTCTCCCTGCACTGCCACTGCTTACCGCCCTCCCTGACCCCGGGCGTGCCACACAAGAAAAGGTGCCCACGCATGGGGGGGTTGCGGCTGGGATGGGGTGAAAGGGGGCTTTGCAGCTGGAGTGATGGTGTGGGGGGCCCCTGAGACTGCAGGCCAATGCTGTGCTGACAGATACATTAGATATATCTGAGAAAGTTTTGGATGCCTTTTATCAAAGAGAAAAGATTAGTAAAATGAACCAAGCAACTATTTCCACTGCCCCCTCTACAGCAAATTAGAGGTTTTTTTCACCTTCCTCTGAATGAGCTAGCAGTTATGCAGATTTAAGATGGACAGAAAAGTTCAACTTGAGAGAGTGTTTACTACGTTTGGACAGAGCTGAGCTTTCTTTCATCCACTACCTATTTTGTCAAGGCAATGGCAGCAACTGAGATCGTTTCCATTTCCCA
The DNA here is from genome assembly GCA_038501925.1 of Xenopus petersii. Lineage (NCBI taxonomy): Eukaryota > Metazoa > Chordata > Amphibia > Anura > Pipidae > Xenopus > Xenopus petersii. The sequence continues at coordinate 126,023,691 of CM076684.1, forward strand.
TTACAGTTCTGTATAAATATTTACGCTGCAATGGAATTATTTCATTTGAATATTCTCTGTTTGTTTATATTTAATTCAGTGTTTTGTGATTACTTGGTTATTTACTGAGGCAGAGTTTATACTTTACCTCTAGTTACCCTTTAATCTTTTTGTTTCCTTTCTATAGGAATAGAGAAAACAACAGATAAGCGCTCTTATCTACACACCGCAGCTAAAAATAACCGGAAGCAGAAGGGAAACATTGTGTCCATAGGATAATAATTATATGCATGCCAAATGGTTATTGTTTAACTAAAACAGTAAGACAAATAAAGTCGTTAATGACAGCAAATTACCTCTCTGACGCAGGAAATGCCGGTACAGATTCCTATTAATCATTAACCTTGTGTTACCTTATATAATATGGCTCTCACCTGGAGCTGAGGAGACACACTCGTGAGATCTGAAGGGCAATGCCCACCCTGACATTTGGGTTAACTTGCCCCTGTTTGTAGTGAGATGTTTTTCTTATCCAAAGTATTTTTTTTATTTCTCGTTTATATATATATATATATATATATATATATATATATATATATATATATATATAATACACAAAAGCCATGAATATCCTGTAAATTATATCCTAATAAACGGTGAGTTCTGATGTCATCCGTTATAAATGGTGAGTTCTGATGTCATTTCTGTCACATGACTCACTGAAATTTGTGTATTATAATAAATAAAGTACCCCCAGTTGTAAAATATGAGGATATTAGAAGTTACCTCGGAGTTCCATGACCTGTATAAAAACACTCGGCCTTCGGCCTCGTACTTTTATATGGTCATGAAACTCCTCGCTAACTTATAATATCCTTATATTTTACAAGAGGGGGTACTTTATTCATTATATATATGTATATATATATTTATAGAGAGAGAGAGAGAGAGAGAGAGAGAGAGAGAGAGAGAGAGAGAGAGAGAGAAATTTACCCCCTATACTCGTCTCGGGGTGGAAGTAGTAACTTTAAAAGCCGAATTTATGATTTTCAATTGTGTTCTCTGTGCTAGCGACGTGGACTCCCTGAACCCCCTCCGGCACTGAAAAGGAGGGTACAGGGAGTGTGGCAGCATGAAAGCAATCTCAGGGCAGCAGAGGGATAAGGATCACCCTTGCCCCTATTGTAAAACATAAGGATATCACAAATCACCGAGCAGTTCCAGGCTCAGTTCTTTTCTACAGGTTATGTACAAGGCGAAGTTCTGATATACTCATATAAAACAATTCAAGGGGTAGATCATTTTTGCTCCGAATTATGGAAAGGCCGTCTCCAATAGACTCACTTTTATCTAAATGATCCAAATTTTCAAAAATGATTTCCTTTTTCTCTGTAATAATAAAACAGTCCCTTGTACTTGATCCCAACTAAGATATAATTAATCCTTATTGGCAGCAAAACCAGCTTATTTGGGTTTATTTAATGTTTACATGATTTTCTAATAGCCTTATGGTCTGAAGATCCAAATTACAGAAACATCCATTATCTGGAAAACCCCAGGTCCCGAGCATTCTGGATAACAGGTCCCTACTCAAGTTTAGTAATTCATTCATTCATTCATTCAACTAGTGGCATATATAGATGTTACTGGGCTCCACAGCAAATTAAATTTAGTGCCCTAAAACATTGCTAAGATAACCTATTCTATATATGTAGTAACATTGCTCATTGATATTAGAGCTTCGCTGGGCCAACCGCAGGGTCTGCTTCCTCTGTAGTTAGACACCTGCACACAGGGCCACCATCAGGGGGGGCACTGCAGGTACAGCTGTACCGGGCTCGGCATTTTTTTAAGCTTAAAGGGGGGGCCTGGCAATGCTACACTTCCTGGATTTGCTGGGCCCCCCTCAAGACACGAAGAAGCGAACTCCGCTGGAAACGGCCACCAAATTGATCCGTAAGCCTCCGAAAAGACCGAAGCTGCAGAGAAGGACCAAAAAAATTTATTTAACTTTTATGGGGGACCCTGGCCACCAATGTTTTCTATTTAACTGTTATGGGGGGCCTTGCTGGTGATGAGGATGAGAATGAGGATTTGTATGCCCCTGAAGGCAAGCATTTAACAATGGTTATTAAAATAATTAAAAATGTGAACATGAAATAAGCAATTAACTACAACCTCTCCTGTTAACACAAACCCAACCCAGGTACATGAGTCGCCAGACTGCTTCTTGTGATTTGTTTGGAATTCACTTAATTTCTTTTAAACCTTTGCTTTTTGTCTAGTTTTTACACGTAACTTGTTTCATAACTTGCTTGACTATATTCAGTTACCGTTACCTCTTTCACTAACGATATTGTTACTTTTTTTTCTATTCATCTAAGGGATCTACATCTGCTTGCAATCCGAAGATCCAAAGCACGGCTATTCTTAGATGCAGATTTATCATGGGTCGATTTGAAAATTAGAATTTTCAAATTCCAATTTCGAGTTTGTTTTAGCGCAATTCGACTAGGGAATAGTCCAAATAAGATTTGAGTTTAAAAAAATGTGAAATTCCAAATTAATCATGTACTGTCCCTTTCAGAATTCAAATTTCACTATTTGCCATCTAAAACCTGCCAAACTGGTGTTTTAGCCTATGGGGGGGGGGGAGGGGGGCGTCCTACAATCAATTTGAAGTAGTTTGTTGCACTTTTAAAAATCTAATTTTTTTTAAAAAAACTTAAATCCAATATGATCGAATTCGATTCAAATTCGCTTCGAGTTTGCGGGTTGATCCCATTCACCCGAATTTAAATAGTCATTTTTTTGCGAATATCTAAGGGCAGAGACACGCTCAGATTCGGGGAGATTAGTCGCCCGGTGACAAATCTCCTCTTCTTTGGGGCGACTAATCTCCCCGAACTGCCTCCCACCAGCTAGAATGTAAATCACCAGAGGGATGGCAATCGGAGCACTTGGTTTTGCAAAGTCTCCCGAAGTTGCCACACAAGGAAACTTCAGGCAACTTCGGAAAACGAAGCAATACGAGTGCCATCCTGCCGGCGATTTACTGTACATCCTAGCCAGCTGAATGCATTTAGGGGAGATTAGTCACCCGAAGAAGATGCGATTTGTTGCTGGGCGACTAATCTGCCCGGAATCCTAGCGTGTCACCATCCTTAGAGCTCACTCTTAAATACATATTATAATCTAAAATCGCAGACGGGAGGCAGTTCAGGGAGATTGGTCGCCCCGAAGAAGAGGCGATTTATTGCTGGGCGACTAAATCTCTCTGAATCTGAGCATGTCTCTGCCCTAAATTCCACCCTTGATAAATCTGCCCCTTGATCTCACACACATCTTCTCTACACCAAAATGTTACACACTCACACAACAGTCATGTGAAGTGCATTCCAACACCAGTTTTTTTCACACTTTTTTTCAAATCAAGTCTGAAGTTTTTTTTTTGCCACATTAAAGGGGAACGTCCCTTGTTAATATTCTCTGCACTACTGGTTCTGACTCCTAAAACAGCGAAACACAACTGGAAGAGAACTGTTTACATTGTTTAAATAGTCAGACCCAGAGAACAGAAAGGCATAAACAAATACTGCTTTCAATAGTAAACACATTTACAAATAATTTGTAATTGAAAAGGTCTAATAAATGTATATGTATATATGAAACTTGGTTCAAATTACATTTTCTTATTTTAGACATAAGGTACCTTTGCGCTGGCATGATCCACATTTACTCTTATACACAAGACTCATACAAGGACTTCTCCTTCTGGCTTTGTAGAGGGTAACAGCTGAGACTGCAGAAAGGAACACTTTGCATAGGAACAGAATATTAAGTAAAATACAAGACCAGTAGCCACAAATTAGTACCCACACAACTACATTTAAAGGGGAACTCCACATTTTATTTTTTTTACATAATGGAAGAAAATGAAATTCTAAGCAACTTTCCAATTTGCATTCATTACACATTTTCAATGATTTTATGTAAATGACACACAAGTTAGGGGACAAGTAGGTGACAGAAGGGGGAAAGCCTGATGAATGCAGTCAGCTCTCTATTCATGGGGGGGATAGAGGGGCCGAGGACCCATTTGGGTGCAAATTATGAAAAACATGGCAAATTGAACCTGTTTTATGTTCTTTGCCTCCATTGGCATTAATATATATATATATATATATATTCTAGTTCTGTCAATATAGCCAAGGTTCCGAGTTTGTATATAGCTTCTGCTATATTGCTTCAAGGGTCAGAACCCGGAGTGCAGAGGATATAAACATCCAGGCATTGCTTTCAGTACCAATTCCATTTACAAGGTATGGAAAATCTTAGCTATGAGGGAAGACTGTCCAAGTTGGGGTTGTTCAAGCTGGAGAAGAGGTGCTTAAGGGGTGACATGCATTGATTCGAGAATTTGTCCCAAAAAATTTGTGAAACGCATTGAAGTCAATGGGCAACGACATAATTTTGACCATCAACAATTTTTATACACGCAACTATATTGTCCAAATGCATTTAAAGTCAATGAGCGTCCGAATACTTTAAACTTGCAAAAAAATTTTAACAACAATTTTCTTTTTTTTGCTGCAAATTTTTCGCTGGCGACTTTGCTCTGCAGTTTCGCATATTTATCCATGGTTGGTTGCTTTGGATCCATGCCTGCTGAATTTATTCACCCATACTACTGTATGTATACATATATAAGGGGATCATATAATAATCTCTCTAATGCTTTATTTACCAATAGGTCTTTCCAGTTGACAAGAGGTCGCCCATTCCGATTAGAAGAAAGGAGGTTCCGCCTAAATATTCGGAAGGGGTTTTTTTTACAGTGAGAGCTGTGAAGATGTGGAATTGTCTCCCTGAATCAGTGGTACAGGCTGATACATTAAATAGCTTTAAGAAGGGGTTGGATTGTGTTTAGCAAGTGAGGGAATACAGGGTTATGGGAGATAGCTCATAGTACAAGTTTATCCAGGGACTAGTCCCATTGCATGTTGGAGTCAAGAAGGCATTTTTTCCTCTTTTGAGGCAAATTGGAGAGGCTTCAGATGGGGATTTTCACCTTCCTCTGGATCAACTGGCAGTTAGGCAGGTTATATATTGTCTTAAAAGGTTAAACTTGATGGACCCGTGTCTTTTTTCAACCTAACTTACTATGTAAAAACCACCGAAAGCGTTTTACTACTCATTAGTAATGTTCATCGGCGGTGTTGCTGGTGTGACTTTTAGAAGTCACCGGCTGAGTTGTCTGGCACATTCAGCCTTCCTCTATCCTCAGGATACCCTTGCCTTGCAGTTTTGGAAGTGTGCACTTGATGACGTGCTTGCACACATTTGCTAGCTGCAGGGGCACCGCAATGGCTGATGTGAGCGGCTGAATGCAAGCAATGAGCTCATTCTCCCAGCAGGGAGCAGGAATCACAGTGCATCAATGGGAAATTGCATCTTGCCTGTGAAATCCATCCCCAGCATCCTCCTCAGCCTGATGCTCCACTGGGTGGGTGTGGATATGATGGTGAGCACTATTTACTAGATCCTTTTTTTTTTTCTCCTAAACCGGGATTACTGTGACAAATCATTGCCCAGTCTTCCCACCATGCACAGAATAGGGCTGGGATATGAATAATCCGTGCAGCAGCAGCAGCAGCAGGAATGGATTGCTTTAATTTATGTGTCAGGGATGAAATCCTTTTCAATCTGCTAGGAAGAGCCTGTTGGCTTTTGCATGAATTGCACTGCATGCCAGCAATGGTGCTGTTCACAGGTAAAGCGGATTTATCTGTTGAGCATCACGGTGGATCCTATATGTCAGGTCAGTCTTTTATATATAAATATAGATATGTATGCATTCAATGCATGGCTTGTGTTCTCCCATTATCAAGGCCTGTGGTGTTGTTTTTCTGATATTTGCCTCAATCCGCATCCTCCACATCCTCCACATCCCTGCTGCAGGAAACTCAATAAAGCATATTTGTATTTCTTATCATCTAAATGTCTGGGTTAAGGTGGTGGTTTAGCAGGTGACTGTGACAATTAATATTTTGGCACATCCCCCCCCCCTTAAAAAGGAGCATGGATTAAAATGTAATATTAGATACCTAGTACTAATTGTCTGTGATTTAAGGTTATTTCTTAGCTTTGCACAATTCTGAGCCAGTCTGAGCGTGTCCCCCTCCTAATGTTGGTTCTGTGCCTGGGTGCTAGATAATTGCTCACTCGCTACCGTGCTACTTTGCACTGACTGATCGAGGAGACAGGAATGTGCATGTACCGTGTGCATCTGGGATTTAATATGAAGTTCAATCTGGTCACTGGCAGGTCCGCTTCTTGTTTTCCTTTAACCTTGGCTACTTGCATTAGGAGCCATATTAGAGCAAGTTCATTATCAGGCAAAGTCGGCCGACCTTGCACAGAATGCATTTGGTTAGTTATTCCAAATGATTAAATATCGTCCATACCTGATGTTTTGGTAATCTTTTATGGATTTATTAATAAATATAAGGCATATAATAATTAATTTTTTTTGGGGGGGGGTTGTTAATTGATTCTAGTAACATATTTTCTAAGAAAATTTATTTTAGTTTCAATTTCATGTTAAATGTGGCTGCACATTCATCTCTGGCACTAGATAACTTTCACAAGCAACGTGGTTCAACTTGTTTTCCACCAGAAATAGGTGGTCCCACATTTCTTTTTCTTACTCCCTTAATGGAGGGTTGTTTCCCTTTAAATTAACTTTTAGCATGATGTAACGAGTGAGACAATTTGCATTTGGTCTTCATTTTATTATTATTTGGGGTTTTTTTTGAGTTATTTAGCTTTTTATTTAGCAGCTCTCCAGTTTGCAATTTCAGCAATCTTGTTGCTAGGGTCCAAGTTACCCTAGCAACCATGCACTGATTTAAAGAAGTAACAATGGGAGTGGACCTGAATAGAAAGATGAGTAATAAAAAAGAAGCAATAACTATACATTTGTAGCCTTACAGACAGTGTCGGATTGGCCCACCGGGATACCAGGAAAACTCCCGGTGGGCCCAGTGTCAGGGGGCCCTCATGCTACTAAACATTTGGCCTATTTCATGGTCATTCCCCTATTTCTATGAGAACAAAGAGACTAAATTGATGAAATAATAGGTTATAGTATGCAAAGAAAACAAACTAGAGGAATAAAGGTTGATGAGGAAATGAAGAATATTAGTACTGACAGTGGGCCCCTGGTCTAAGATTTTATGGTGGGCCCCTGGTGTCCCAGCCGACACTGCTTACAGAACATTTATTTTAAGATTGGGTCAGTGACAAATGTGTCAGAAGGAGAAGGAAAATAATTTAAAAACTATAAAAAAGAAAAAATGAAGACCAATCGAAAAGTTGCTAAGAATTAGCCATTCTATAACATACTAAAAGTTAAGTTAAAGGTGAACCACCCCTTTAGGGCAGAGACACATGGTCAGATTCCCCGAACTGCCTTCCCTGGCTAGAATGAAAATCAATGGCGGGATGACACTTGGAGCACTTAGTTTTCCAAAGTTTCCCGAAATTGCCTCACGAGGAAACTTTGGGCGACTTCGGAAAATGAAGCGCTCCGAGTACCATCCTGCCGGTGATTTCGATTCTAGCCGGCGGAAAGGCAGTTTGGGAGATGTCGCCCCGAAGAAGAGGAGTTTTGTCGCCAAGCGACTGATCACCTCAAATCTGACCGTGTGTCTCGGCCCTTAGAGGCATTTGCAAATAGACAGCTCTAAATAAAGGGATTGAATCACCCTTTTAATGAAAAAGTTCATGTTTTAGGGTCCTTCTTTGTATTTAAACAAGGGGCCAAGGATGAAAAGTTATCTTCCACTTTATATGCCTTATCTGCAGCACAAATCTGGTGCTGTTTTATTGCAGCTTTATGGGGGAAAGTCCCTGGTTTCCAAGTGCTGTAGAACCCCCTTTTTATGTTTTACAGGGGACTACAAAAAAAAAAACAGTGTAAAATGAGGGAAAACTTAAAATAAGGGAATGTATAATTGAGGTTTCAAATAGCTCGAAACATGTTGTGGTGAATAATAATAATCTTGCAGCAGAACCTCTGTCTGTGCCTAATGGTGTCTTCCCATTTTACTGATTTAAACCCTTCCATGGCACGATTCTTCCCTACATGGAGGTAATTTGACAGCAATTTTTAGGATAAGCTAAGGCTTTGGGTTAAGCTAATACAGGCGACTGTTCAGTTTACAGAAGTATTATAGTAATCTGCTAGTAAACTGCCATTTGTTATTAGACAAAAACAGGAACTGATGTGGCAGTCGTCATCAGTTCTTTTTATGATGTCACAATATGGGGGAGCAGGGATGTGTAAGGGAGGGATTTTGGTGGTGTTCAGCAGGGGGGGGAGAGTAGGCTGAATAATTAAAATATCAACTAAGGGGGGTTTGGTTCTAGTACAGGTATGGGACCTGTTATCCACCAGAATGCTTGGGACCTGTGGTTTTCTGGATAACGGATATTTCTGTAATTTGTATTTTCGTACGTTTTAATAGAAAATCATTTAAACATTGAATAAACCCAATAGGCTGGTTTCAACCCTTAATAAGGATCAAGTACAAGGTACTGTTTTATTACTACAGAAAAAAAGGAAATCATTTTTAAAAATCTGGATTATTTGGATAAAATGAAGCCTATGGGAGACGGCCTTTTTGTAATTCAGGGCTTTATGAATACTGGGCATCCGGATAACGGCTCTCATACCTGTAATCTGTATTGTTACAGCACGCAGTGGGTTAATTGCCATACTCCACCTTGATTTGTAACTGAAGTTGCTAGGCAACCGGTGAACATTAAAACAAGGATAATGAGAGGTTTACAGCAGTTCAGTCAGTGTGTTTTACGTGTGTCTATTGTGGCAGGAGAATACTGAAGGGTGGAGGGAGGCACTGTAACCAAAGTCATGCTCCTCACCCTCTGTCATGTTTTAGTTCATTTTGCATCTTTTTAGTCATTTTTGTTAAGTCAATCAAGGACACTTCTAATAAATGCAGGTGGTTGGACGGCACTTAAAGGGCACCTATCAGCAAAGAAAAATGCTTCCCCCACCGGAGGTGCAAGCTAATAGAGTCTGAACTTTAGTTGGGGGAAACATTAAAAAAATGCCCCCTGCGAACACTAAGCCATCCATATGGAGCCATGGGCGGCCATGTTTAGTCACATGTATGTACATAATGCTTCACAGCATCCTGCTTGTATATTATGTCATAACACAGCACAACCCCAGCATATTCTATATTACATCACATTATTTCATATATACAGTATATCATTCTCTCACTTTTCCTCAATCTGCTACTGTTCTCTACATTCATTTTCTCTTTTTGTTTCCACTATATTCTTCTGCTCTCCTGTTCTCTATAACCCTTCCTTCACCTTCTTCATCTGTGTAACACTTCTCTATCTCTCTCCTTTTATTGTAGGGTTGGCACCTTTCCCCACTGGGAACTCTGGGTGGGGGGGCGAGTCAAGGACATTATGGGGCGGTGACATTGTGGGGGGTGATGTCACGGGTGGGTCAGTGGGCGGAGCTATGACTTAGGGAATCCTGCTCGGTATTCCAATTTTGGCAAACCAGGGATGCAGTTTTGACCCGGACAGCCAGGCTCGGACTGGGAAGACGAGACACTGGGTAAAAATCTGATGGGCCCTGGACCCTTAGGCCCTAATCGCAGCAGCAATAGGTATGCACTTATGGGAGAACTGGAGTGGGGTTTCGCCTAGGGCAGGGAAGCCCAGAGTGGAGGTGGGGCTCCTGTGTAGGAAGCACCGGTGGTGCCTCAGACCATCCAGTCTGACACTGCGGACAGCCCTCCCAAAATCCGGGTTGTCCGGGTCAAAACTGGACAGGTGACAACCCTATTTTATTGCCTATATGTGCCTTTTAGCCTCTTACTTATATTTGCATTAAGGTTGCCACCTGTCCATCTTTGACACGGACAGTCCAGTCTTTTGAAGGGCTGTCTGGGTCAAAACTGCCTTCCCCAGTTTCCTTAAGGCAGGATTCCTTAAGATTGACACGGTGATTGGCCAATCACTGATTGCCACTTCATAGCCCTGCTCCTGATGTCATCGGACCACCCATATACATCATTGGCCACCCATTACGTCACATCCCCACCCAGAGTTACCATCGGGGAAAGGTGCCCACCCTAATTTGCATGTCGAAGTAAGGAGGAGCAAGAGAAAGCTCTGGTATTACAAAAAAAGAAACAAACACAAAAGTTATTTCTAGGTCCACTAACACATAACAGCCAATCAGATATTTGCTTTTAAACAACAGAACAATAATTTCTACCTTTGCACCTATTATTACACTACCCTTACCCCCAAAGTGGAGAGCTCCAGAATAAAATGTAAATAAATAAGAAGCCACCAAGAATAAAAAAATGAAGACCAAGGGCAAATTTAAAAGTGAACATTGGCTTTAGATGGTGATAACAATATATGAAATAATGGGTAATAGTGATAATTTAGGATCAAAGGCAAGAACATACTGGAACAGTTAACATTACAACATGCTCATGCTTAAAGCTGGCTAAACAAAGGAGATACTTAGGGACATCACAAGATCTGAAATCAGTATACATGAATCACATGAACCCCTTTTCACTGCACAGAATAATCATTGTCTGACTTCTTCCAGAACACATTTCCATTGCATAAGAATGAATAAACAGTCTTTCTGTTTGTTTCTTGGCTTACCTTACAGTACACCTCTGTCTATTAACGGGGTGGCTCGACCTTTAAGTTACTTTTTAGCATTTTATAGAATGGACAATTCAAAGCAACTTTTCAATTGGTCTCCATTATTTATTTTTCTTATAGTTTTTGAATTAATTGCTGTAATCTTCTGACTCTTTCCAGTTTTCAAATGGGGGTCACGGATCCCATATAAAAAAAACTAATACTCCAGAAGGCATCAAGTGTATTGTTATTGCTACTTTTTATTACTCATCTTTTTATTCAGGCCCTATGCTGCTGTTTATCCTATGTGCATGTGCAAAATGAAAGACGCAAACTATTTTAAAAACAGGTTTTTCCCTCCATAGGAACTGTATGGTCATGACTGTTCTCAACTGTTAATTTTGGTTACTTGTCAGAGGATCAGCTATTGGACCAGCCAAGTTTGGCCACCCAATTGGTAATCTTGCTGTGTACAGTCAGCCCCTATTGAAGCTGTATGGTCATTATGTTAATTATCATGCCATAATGCTTTGGGTCAAAAATATACTTATGATCAGGCCCAGTTTCCCTATAACCTGGTTGCCCACTCATCCACTCTTGTCTGGTCCATGTGTGGGCCCATAACAAAGTCCTTACCCCCTTCTTGAAGCCTTGAAGCCCCTATTAATTAGAAAGGTTTTCCCATTGTGCTACATCACATGAGACACAGACTGTACTCAACTGTACATTTGGTCAACATGTTATCTAAATACTTGTCAGAGGATCAGCTATTGGACCAGCCAAATTTTGCCGCCCAGCTGGTACAGTCAGCCTTAGACAGGGGTGAAATTGGGGCACATTTGATAGGGGCTATAGTGAGTAAACCTGCATAAATTGCTAATATTGTCCAATACTTCCTGTATTCTACTGACTACTGAAGGCCATTCATGAATTCTTTGGTAAAGGCTCTTCCTGGGCCTCCTATGTCATGTGATCATTGACCTGAAGGATAAATGATTGGTTCAACCTAAGTTGGTTTGTGTGGCCATACTGCTCAATGTTTGCACATCTGCCGACTTGGCCAAACAAGCAGATCTTACTATATATGGTCCAACTTTCCTCCGGCCTTGCTTGTTGCTGAGTTTGTTGTTTGAGCCAAGTGCCAACATGTATCGTTCTGCTCATGCTTAATCCTTCTCTATTACTAAACAAATAATAACCATACCGGCCAGAATATTTAATAAGACAATCAATGCTAGGTGCTATGTCTATTCCCTCTACAAAAAAAGTTACCTAGGGAAAAAGTAATCACTAGGGTTAAATTGGTGATTTCTTTAAATACAATCTTAATTTCATGCCTGATATCTGGGATTTAGAATATTGCAGTGATACCCATACAATCTCTCTTTTGCGGACTAGTGTTTGTAAGTACAGCGGGTCTCCTTTCTTGGTTGGAGATGCTGCTGGTTTTCTCATCGTTGTCTTTCAGTTCATACACTCTGGAAAGTACTTATGCAATATATGAATAATTTATAGGGCACATTGCTTACGCAGCAGAAATAATAAGCATGAAGCATATTGAGGCTCGGCTATGTAGAACATGACAGATACAGTTAGAGGCTGATACCCCCAGGATCCGAATCAGAACAAAAGGTCTTTCTTAGAAGAATAAAGTCATCTTTGTATCTGCATTCCCCAACAGACCTGTTTGGAGTTCAGAGAAAATAATTTCTGTAATGTCTGTGCTTTCTCCTGACAGGGCTGAAAATTCCATTTTCCCCTGCTATGATGGTATTGTAGAATAATAAGTGTATCTTTGTGGCCCCAAAGTGCTCCCTGAGGTAGTGCCATGGAGCAGTAGACACTATGGGGGTTATTTATCCAGGTCCGAATTTATCTCAATATCGGCTGCTACAAACTCCAATCTAACCCGCTTTTCCACGCTTATTTATTATTACATTTTCCCGAAAATTAACTTTGCACGATTTTTTTGTGAATTTTCCCCGAAAACTCAGAAAACATTGTGAAATTGCCCGAAAACCCCAACACAACCAAAAATCAATGGGACTGTTCCCATTGACTTTTATGCAATCTCGACAGGTTTGAGATGCCGTGGTTTTATATTCTGTCTTTTTAGCCCTCGGGGTTTAATAAATTCCGAAAAATTCGTGATTTTTTAAATCCTATTATAACACAGAAAATCACAAATTTTTCGGATTTCGGGGAATTTCGGGCATTCGGAGCTTAGTAAATAACCCCCTATGTCCTTCACCATAGACAAAGTGGTGCACCATTGTATGAAGTGGCAGAAAACAAGGCTCAATCCCATATGGTACCTGACCATTTAGACAGTGAGCTGAAAGGAGTACAACTCTACTAGAAGCCATACATGCTGCAACCACCTTTCTTTTGTTCTTGTTTTGGGCTGGCAGACTGAAAGGTTGGGAAATCAAGAGAAACACCCAACCTGGTGAACCAGCAGCTAAAGTTCTGGCCTATTAGTCTAAAACAGCTCCTAGAGGAATGCCTGCAGCAGAAATAGTGCCCTAGGCTTAATCATGTCCTGGTCATGGAGATACCATTAATATATATTGTATTCCAGCATTTGTATTCTGTAGTTTTGTTCTGGTGCCCCCTACTCCCCCTACCAGCAGGATCCCGACGCTACAGAACGAGACTTATTTTTCAGCAGCACCACACGTCTAACATGAAAATGAGATGCCCTCAAACCTGACAATCTGGAAATGTGTTGCCCTGAATAATCATCATGCACTGGTGCACATGACTAATTCACAGGCATTGATTGAATGCAAATTGATCAAATGAAAAAATAACAGTTTTATGGAAACAAGGCGCAAGCTGTATGTCAGACATCTTAATTAGGGCTGGATCATTACGCAGAAGAAGGGACAACTGCTGCTCTGGGTTGGGACACAAGTGATTTGTGGAACAGGCACCCAACACTGTATTTCCTTACTTAGTATGTCCAACTACAACATTCATAGAGTAGTAAAAAGCTCAAGCAGATAACACTGCATAGTGTGTTTAATAAACGAACTTTGCAGTGATTTCTGCTTGGGCTTTTTCCTACTCTATACATGTTCTAGTTGTACTATAGGTCTGGACAGGACATGCAAGGAAAAGCCGTGATTGAAGGTTTGGTTGTGTATGGAGAAGCAGTTGTCTACTTAGTATGTCCAACGTGCAGTCTTCTAGATGCCACAATTGCAAATTCCTTTCCACAGGCAGAAGTTGTATCTGAAATTCACTGTTTATATATGAGGGTGATTTTTGGAACAGCTTTACTGTTTAAGGAAATGGCACAGGGGGTGTTATGTTGCCCAAGCAATTTTCTGCTCATTTGGGGAGGCATAAAACCACTAGGAATACCCCTCATTCATTTTAGTTGCAATTGTTTGGACCCATGGCTGCACATATTGGTCAGGCAATTGCTGCTCAAAATTCCGGAGCATCAAATGAATGACAGGCTATCCGATCCCTGTAATCATGGGCCTATCCAACCCCAAAGAATGTGAGTCTATAACAAGCATTGTGTCGCGTGAGCAAGTGCCAAAATACTTAGCATAGCACCTCATTTAATGCCCTAAATTTCCATGCATGCCAGAACTGTTTAATAAAGTATGCAATTTTATTTTAAAAAAAAACTATATTTATGGGGGATAAAATAAAAATAATTCTTGAAACTTGGCTTTTTTGCATATGGAGGAGCAAGGTACAGAGCACCGTTTTTGTTGCACTCTTCACCTTGTCCCTCTGCAGCATCGGACTGGCCCACTGGGACACTAGGAGAAATCCTGATGGACCCTGTCACTTCAGGTCTGTGTGGCAGGTCTATGTGTGGCCCTTCTGTGAGCCCTTAGTTCTCTAGTCCAACAATGCCGCTCTGGTATTTGCTCCCACATGTTTAAGGTCCAACTCTTTTCATGGCCAGAATCAAGAGAAAAAGAGTTGTCCATCTTTCTGCATATGGTGCTGCATACAGAGGGGATAGAATATGGCCACCATTCATGATGCACAAACTATGAGCCCTGGGAGATGCAAGGTGCTAGGGGGGCTCTATACCACCTACCTGCTTGACAGATGTTAAGGGACCCCTCTCAGTAAAGAGCACCATGCAGACTGTGCCTTGCAAGGGTTAAGCACACGTGCCATCTTTAGTGCTCCTGCTCTTGTGTCCAGTCTTTGATAGATGAACCTGGAAATAAGCAAACATTTTTGGGCATATAACTGTTCATTTACCTGTATTAGATAGTCATTACACCAGCTTTCAGAAGCCTGATGTAATGACTGTCTAATGGAGAATGTAATGTTTATGTGTGCTTTTAAAGTGGCAAATATTTTATATTTTATGAATATTACTTAAAAAAACTGTTAGCACTAATTAGAAGAGCGTACAAAGGAAACAGGGAAGTCTGCAGATGGCAGTTTTCCTGTTAGATGACAAATGTAAGCCTTTAAAATGGGAATCAAGTTTTGCAGGCATAAACTAATTTTACTGCCCTGGACGATATGAGTTGGAAAATGTCACCTATTAAAAGGATGAGCTAGCCACCCTACTCTTTTACTAAGCCTTGTGTTAACTGAATCATGTTATCAGCTTGCTGTAGAGAGAAAGAGACAGTTCCAGAGAGGGGAATAGGGATATGAAGTGCATAATTAGACTGGAGGTTCCTTGGGTTTCCTCACCGTACTGCTGATGTCTCGGATGTGTCATTGCCAGACTCAGCAGCTCAGATTCCAAGCAGCCTGCCTCTGGGGTACGAGTGCTTCCCATTAGACAGGGGGCATAGGATATATGTCAAATGGATTCATGCATAGATATCAGCACAGACCTGCTCGCTGGATTGCTTTCTAACTACATTATAGCAATGCGGCTTTTGACTATTGCTAACAAGAAGTTCTAGATAAGGTTTAGGGTACACCACCCTGCCACCGAAGGACCCACCACCCAGCTACTGCCACTCCTCCCCCAGGCAAAGCTGCTCCAATTCCACTGCACTAGGTACTTCATTGTTAAAAATTAAAGATGGCCATGCATTCCACATTGGAACACATGGCAGCAGAGTGAGGGGTGGTGGTGGTGGCTGGGAGTGACTGCCTTACGAGCAAGTGGCAGGGTCAACATGGTCTGGGCCCATCTGCATTTTTCCCGGTGTTCAGTGTTCTGTCTGCCCTTTCCTGTGGTCCCCACATTTAGGCGAGTCATCTGGGGAACTCCACACTACTACTCCTCGGTGGAGGCCGTCCGCCTTAGATCTCCTATGGGTGTGCTAGGACAGAGATTTCTATCTTTACCTCTTTCACTGGGTCCCTTCATGACATGGGTAAGGTTCTTTGTCACCTTGGGGCTCAAAACTTGGTACTGGGGAGTGGGGACTTCTACTCCTGTATATCTAGCACATCCACCCCAGCTACAAGGTGGAGTCCACAGAGGATGAGCCATGTGCTCCCTTTTATAAACTAGGACAGGAACAGGAACTAGGCATACTACCCCTGGGCCAGTTGGGAATCCTTGATCCCGTAGGGCATAGCCAACAGGCTAGAGATTTCTTGAGCAGCAGGGAAAATGAACTCTTTGGGTCTCCTACATTTGTAAGGAAAAATTATCAAACAGCCTGGGGTTGGGCAAGGGGGAGTTGTATCAGTGCCATTTACAGTGGATTGATCCCATGCAAGGGTTCAGTTTTATGGACCATATGGACCATATGGACCATGAAAGAGGTGGGGTGGGCTTTGTGTGTTTCTTGGATGAGTCTGGGATTGGACTATTGAGATACATGGTAATTGGTTGGCATGGCCAATCACCCAGGTTGCAATGGTCAATGGGTTATTAACACATGACATAGGAGGCCCCATGATTTCTGATGGTGTCCCTATTAATCAGTATCAGTAAATCAACTTATTAAGTCCCTCCCTGTCTTTAAAATTCAGGGGGTTAACAAAGCAAATGGCTTTGCTGCTCTAAATCCTTGTTAGCTTTTTCAATCGCTGATTCAGTTCAGTACAAGCAGCTTTTCCATCCGATTAAGAAATTAAAATTGTAAAGCCTGCTCAGATTTACACCACCTCAGGCTGGAGAATCACTGTATTGGGTTACGGTGCATCTGTGCCACCCTGAGCATCCATCTACCGAAATAAGTACTGAGTAGAGTTTTGCTGAAATAATGTGTTTATGAATTGAAATTTGTAGGTTATCAAAATCAAAAGGTTTCTAGTGAAAAAATTGCCTGTTTCACTGACAATAGAGCAGCAAACCTTTAAAAAAATATTTATTATATCACTTTACCAGTAAAGGACCAATTAAATTCAATACTTCAGTACTTATTCTTGCTGCTAATAAGCTTTGTATAAACAACCCCTCTCCCTTCTCAGCTGCAGTCTCTGTCAGGCTTAAGGGTAAGTCCACACAGGGCGTTTTGGGGAGATTTGGTCGCCTGGCGACTAATCGCCTCGTTTTTGCGGCGACCAATCTGCCCAAACGCCTTCCCTGACTTTGTGCTGGCTAAAATGAAAAAAAAAAAACGCCGGCACTAATCACACATGGCGATTCGTTTTCCAAAGTAGCCTGAAGTTTCCTCACGAGATTCGTTTTCCGAAGTAGCCTGAAGTTTCCTCACGAGATTGGTCACTGCAAAAATGAGGCGATTAGTCGCCAGGCGACCAAATCTCCCAAAAAACGCCCTGTGTGGACTACCCTAAAGAGTAGTTTATGATACAGAGAGTCTATCTATGAACTGGTAATTTGATTAACAAACTTGTGCTCCTCACACAGTTGCTCATAAGTAAAAGAGGTTTTAGTTTCAGACTTTGCCCTGTTTAATGTGAAAAATAACAACAAAAAAACAGATATTTCATAATAAAAACAATAAGCAAAAAAATGTATTCAGCAAAATCCCTAGTGATGGAATAAAGAGGTACCTAAAATCAGAATGAAATAGTAAAAAAACTTGGGAGTAAGTAGGACAGGTTCAGCCAACACCCTACCTATTGGAGTGTTTACTGCTGACAGGCCACTCCACATTCATGGCGCCCCCTACAGTGTGTAAAATCTTTATCTTATCTATAGCTTTATCTTATGCACAATTTTGTCCTTCTTCTCTTTTCCTGCACATGCTTACTGAATATCCTTCCCTGGTAAAATGCCTTTTTGGTCTGTTGCTAGACCATAAATATCAGAGATGTAGGTCATGCCCAAGCATTCTAATTACTTAACAATGCGCCGTGAGGTGTAAATCATTCTAATCATGGTTCTTCATCGTTGCAAAGCAGCATCGGGGCCTGTATTTTCTTAGTTATTATGACAATTATATGTTTATAGTTTCATTTGTTTTCTATCAAAGGTTATGTGTACAATGTAAATACTATTAAATGAATGTGGCATTGAGCCAAACCAAAACTTCAAGGATCAGAATACACCCATTATAACATAAGTTCAACTGGTTAGCCTTGTATGTTGCCTAAATGTTTTTTTACTCTTTAATTAATGTAATTTTCTTAGAGAGAAGTCTGTGTACAGTATGTCAGGAAATGGCTCACCCCTAAGCGAACCAGCTCCCAGTAGGGAACCAAAACCATTTTTTCTTTGCAAACCTTGTAACTGTAGGAAGCAATGAAGCATTGCACTTGCAGTCCCTCTACCAACAGAAGAAACCAATGGTGCTGCCACTACCCTTGGAGATTTGTCCAGCATTATGGGCCTCTACCCATGTCCGGTGGTGTGTCTCTTGGAGCCTCACTGATGCCTTCTCTTCTGCCACTGTACTTTTATCTGGAGACACAGCACACTCTGGCCCATTCAAACACTTCCAGCTCTAATTTCAGCCACAGAGGCAAATGGCTGTAGGTCATTGTTGGTCTATGATTGTTGGCACAATCATAGACATCTAAGGTGGTGGGCAGTGAAGGCAGAAGCACCAGGGGCAGTAGTGGCTGGTTGTTCAGATATTAGAGGGACTGCAAGTGATGTAATTCAAGGCTATCCAGATGGAGTCATGTAGACCAAATATGGCCTCCAAAGAGATTTATATGGACCCCAACATGGAGTCCAACATGTACTGTATGACATGATGGCTTTATAACAATCCCCCAGTCTTATGGAAACAAGTTGAAGGTATTCTTTTTACTGATAAAACTACTGTGGATAATTGTTTCATAATATAATATGTAGGAGACCTTTGAAGTTAAGCGGAAAACAAAGATGTAAATGCCCAATATTGGACACAGATATAGAACCTGCTTCTACTCTTCGGGATATACAGTGCAACTTGAAGCTGGATGCATCAGCAGAGGGAGACTGGGCAATAGAACGTTCTTAGCTTTAGAGTGTATATCTGTGACTCAAGGGAGGGAATTAGTGATGAGCAGGTTGATCCGAATTTTGGCCAACCATTGCACGTTAGGGTTGGGTGTGGGTCAGACTGGGGAAGTACACTGTCTGCAATCGCAAAGGTTGGAACCAAAGGTGGGCACAGAAGTAGTGTACAGAGTGAGATGATGCGGGTACAGATCCTACAATGGAGATATTTAGTGGGTTAGGGTCAGGTACAGGCTGTGGATTGTGGGTTGGATTGATTGCAGTTGAGTTTTTCCTGACCCCCACATCAATAGAGGGAATGGTTTAGATTTAGAAAGCAGGTATAAAACAAGCTGGATGTTTTATTTATTTATCAATAGGCAATGAACAATAAATATTATATAATATGCTTGTTTAGATATATTGTATTTGTGTTATACTTTTAACAAAGCACCTCTGTACTGTTTTATTGACGTTATGTTACATATGAAAAAAACTGCAGTTATGAGAAAGACAGTCAAAATGTTTAAGTAATATTTGGGCAGATTTACATAGGGTCGAATATTGAGGGTTAATTAACCTTCGATATTCGACTGCCGAATGTAAATCCTTCGACTTTAAATATCGAAGTCGAAGGATTTAGCGCTATTCCTACGATCGAACGATCGAAGGAATAATCAGTCGATCAAACGATTAAATCCTGGAACGATTCGAAGGATTTTAATCCATTGATCGAAGGATTTTCCTTCGATCAAAAAATTGTTAGGAAGCCTTCCCCATAGGCTAACATTGCCCTCGGTAGGTTTTAGGTGGCGAACTAGGGGGTCGAAGTTTTTTTTTAAAGAGACAGTACTTCGACTATCGAATGGTCGAATAGTCGAACGATTTTTAGTTTGAATCGTTCGATTCGAAGTCATAGTCGAAGGTCGAAGTAGCCCATTCGATGGTCGAAGTAGCCATATTCGACCATTCGAAATATTTTTTCTTCTATTCCTTCACTCGAGCTAAGTAAATGGGCCCCTTAGAGTTGTCACTTAGCATTACCCCTCCATACGCAATAGGCACGTATTTTATGTGGCTTATTTTGATAGAATGCAAGCGGATAAATGTATCCCCTCTCCATTACTATCTACATATCAGCGTTTAATGCAAAATTGAGCAAGCACTTAAGAAAATCCAATGTTGATGGTTCAATAAAATAAGAAGTTAATCAAAGTTTACATGTCCATAAATGCATTTTGTGCTTCCAGGAATTTATTCATGGCCTATGACTTTGCATATATGGTTTGATCCACTCCATCTGCCTGTAGGCTTGGGGCTAGGCATCCAACCCCCAACTTTTCTACTGGTGAGTTTCTAGAGTATAGTGATGGGCGAATAAAATCGCCTGGCGTGAATTTGTGGTGAATTTTCGCGTTTCGCCGATAGCAAATAAATTAGCAAAACTCCTGTGAAAATTTGGCAGTGAAAAAATTTTGGAAAAGTCGCTCACATCAAAACCGCCCATTGACTTTAACGCCAATGTCAAAATTGACGCGGATGTCAATTTTTGAGTTTCGTGAACTTTTTGCCGTTTTTTTATGTGACTTAAAGGCACCATACATATGAAGCCATGTATACAATTGCATTTATGTGCTCAGTGGAGGGATGAGGATTAAGATTGATGTTCTATTAGTTAACATTTATTTCCTTATAAGAGTTTGTCCAGTAGTCACTGACAGTGAAGGAGCATATGCAAGTGTTTTTGTGTAATAACTTCTTACATGAAAATAGGACAGCAAACAAACTCAGTTATCCATCAAACAGCGCTGGAGGTGGATGTTTGTCTGCTTGCTTGTTTACGATTTGCGTTATCTGTATTTAATCAGAAACAGGTTGGAATCCGTTATCCATAAACCCGTTATCCATAAAGCTTTGAATTATGCAAAGGCCACCTCCCATAGACTCCATTATAATCCAATAATTAATTTTTTTTCCCTTTTTCTCTTTAGTAATAACACTTTACCTTGTACTTGATCCTAAATAAGATACAGTTCATCCTTATTGGGGGCAAAACACTGTTTATTTGTTTTTTTTAGTAGACAGAGCATGGTGATCCAAATTAAGGAAAGATGCCTTATCTGGAAAACCCCAGGTCCCGAGCATTCTGGATAACAGATCCCATACCTGTAACAAAAACCATCACCTCCCTCATTCCTTTGCTTCTCTTCTTTCCTACAACCTTGGACTGACAGTGCAAAATGTTTGTTTTCTACAAAATGCCATAAAGGCTGAGGCTATAAAACACTAGATTCCATTCAATGACCCAATTCTTTGAACATACCATGAAATATGTGACATTTGGCTTGTAACATTAGCCGGCTCGCTTTCCCGATACACTGGACAAAATGTTCCTATTTCATCATTTGCTTTTTGGCAGGTATCCACCATCTGCAATCTCTATCTTTTATTATCATGGACACAGAGTGTATTTATGTTAGCGGCAACTAGACCCAGAGACCTGCGGCAACTAGACCCAGAGACCTGCAAAACATTGCTCTAATTCAATTGCACTTTAAAACAAACAGTTACAACAAAATGGATTATATTGGGAATTTATAGCTTTTCCATGTCTTGTAGGTAATGAAAACGTATATATATATATATATGTTGCCTGATAGTGATAAATTCGACAGGCATGGATTCACGGCAAATTTCAGCATTTCACCGCCAGCGAATAAATTCACTGCAGTGAAAATTGACGCATCAGAATAGGTCCACACATAAAAATTGTCATGTGTCAAAATCATTTGGACGCCGATAGACTTTGATGCATCTGGACCCAGGGGCGGACTGTGCAGGGCCCCCGCTACCTACTGTTAGGCAAAGCGCAGCTTGGCATACTTGCCCAGGCGGCGCATCACGCATGCACAAAGATCACTAGGCGCGCATGCGCAAACGGCGATGCAAAAAAAAAACTGTTTGGGAGAGGGGGGTCTGGCCTGGCAGGGGCCCACTAGGGTCGGGGCCCACCGTGTATTTTCCCGGTGTCCCATCGGGCCAGTCCGACACTGTCTGGACCAGATAGTCCCGCAAATAAAAATTGTTGATCGAGTCAAAAATTGTTGTGCGTTAAAATTATTTTGACGCCCATTGACTTCAATGCGTTTCACAAATGATTCCGTGACAGGACAGAATCGCCCATCTCTACTACCTAGCCCTGAACTGTCCCTGACAGGCAAGGTCCGGCCAGGGCGTTGCCCTCTTATTGGAGCCTTAACTTCTCAAACAGCTGCCATGTTCATATTTATCATCAAATAAGGTGAGCACCATGATATCTGGCCTGCCAATACCTTATTGGGATTCCACCTAACTGGCATTTTATTGGTCTGGAAGTTAAAAATGATGTTTGATGTCAATGTTATTATTAGTGAAGAAAGGTGGCAACCATACATATGTCAAGGAGTGCTGATAACTTGGCTAATGTTAGGCACCTCTCTAATGAAGCTGGCCCCAGGTCCTTGGCGTTCTTATCACTTCTTTATTAGAGGTCGGGGAATACTATCAGTGGTGTTAATAGATATTACTGGGCCCCACAGCAAATTCATTTTACGGGCCCCAACATATCCAGAGGCTGTCCTGTTTTACCAATATATGTTAAAATGACTCATGGGGCCCCCTACACCTACTGGGGCCCCTGCATCTGCAGGGTCTGCTACCTCTGTAGTTACACCCCTGAATACTATACACTCCTTTACCTGAACAATCCCCTCCTTCCAGATTGACACTGAGGGACCACCTCCTACCAAAACCTTCTACTGCTGCAACCTAGTATCTGATATACAGTATTTAATAATGACGAATAGTATACAATTCCAATAGTATTTATCCATTTTAGAAGTAGAACCATTAATTAGGCAGGTTACGTCGATTAATCGGGGTAGGCGTTAATAGGATATTTAAGTGAGAATAAAAAATATTATAAAAGTGTCATAAAGGGGATCAAGTCAATATACAGAATTACCCTATTTCACTTTTCACTACAGGATTAAACTTCTTGTTTGGGCAGTGTCTTAAACCAGAAATAAATGTTGCAACTTGCACAGCCACAGAGCTGCAGCACTGACCTTATGTTACTGCCCCCTACCAGAGACTAGACTCTAGCGTTTATATATAATGTATGTATATATATATATATATATATATACATACATATACTGCTAAAAGCAAACTTATTCTGGGAACATTCCTTTATCAGAATGCAGAGATAACCTTGGAGAAGAGCCAGGCTGAAATACCGTACTGTCTGTACTTAGCAGAATAAAACAAGCTGGCAGCAAGGAAACATTTTGCTCACAGTAGCAACACAAGTTCCATGTTTGTGACCTCAAGCAGGGTCCTTATGCGACTGTGTACAATACTGGGCGTTCTGGAAAGCAAGGGGCACTGAGGGAGACCATCTGTCATCAAAATTCCCTTTCCAGCGTTGCATGAAGATCCTCCTGTGGCAGATACTGGCACTGTCATGCACAAATTGCCCAGCAATTCCAAAGTAAGTGGACAATAGCCACCCAACAGGTCCCATGTTTGCCACGGGCAGCATACCTTCCATCCATGTGATTGAAAAGTGGTTGTGGGCCGAGAAGAACATTTGAGTCGACTCTGTGATTCTGCCTGACAGGACCCAAGTAGTCGTATCTACCTGAGTGCCATTGACTGTAAAGGAAAATAATCATACTTTCCATTAGACCAAGGGAAAGACAAGGGAGGCTTTAATAATTCAGCATTGCAGCTTGCTTTGTTCCACCTGGGAGACATAATAAAAAGCTGAAATAGCAAAGTCTGGTTCAGAATCAATGGCACTGCTTATGGTTTTGGCTTCATCCTCTGTATATTCTTGTACATTCTTTTCTATCAAACCCATTTGGCTACTGCTCCTGCTTTTCTTTTTCATTGTAGTCACATTTTTGCTGCTCATCGATCTTACAGTTCAGTCAAATGCCATGGCCTCAGGACATGTATAACAGTATGAAGTATTGACATATATAGCAAAGCCTATTCATCTTCTAGTGCACGCCTCACCCCAAGTTTTGCACCGTGATATACTGTATAAATATAAGCTTAAACCTTGTAAATCAAGTGCAATTTGCAATTCAAATCAGGAGCATCTGACATATAATCGATAAATCTCAAAAGTGATGCTTTGGATGTAGAGATGTGATGAATCCATCAATCAAATTTGAGGAAAATTAAATATTTGCATAATCTTTAAAGCAGTTGTCCAGAGCTTTATCGTCATATGAGTTCAATGGTTTCGATTTGGTTTAGGTGAACACACACCTTGCTTCAGGCAGTGCTTTACTCTGAGTAGCAAATAGCTGCCCCATGAAACTTTAATTTCTGAATATCTGCCCGTGGGGGAGGGGTGGCATTGAGTCTGCTGGCTTAGGTGGCAGAGAATTTAGGGTCATTCCTCATTTGCATAGGGTATGACGTTGGGCTTAACATGATGTTATTGATGTTTTTCCTTTGCCAGAAAGTATCTTGCATTTTGCCCTCTCCCCTACCCTGCCCTCTTCCCAGTTCATGCATTTTTCAAAGCTGGAGGTGGTAACCCTAGTGTTGGGGGGCCAATAGGGTCAAATAGTTTCAAATGTCCTAAAGCCATCGCTCCTACGATAAAAGTGCATGCTGTTTTGTATTAACTCTCCATTAGAAGTTTTGGACTCCACTGTTAGGCTAATTGTTATTCCGGGAAAGATATTTTCCTTGTGTGTTCCTATTAAACTACATTAACCCTGTTTTCCCATTATTCCTCTGAATATGGAGATGGATTTATAATGATTACACTGCTACAGAGGTTTCCCTTGCTCTTATATGGCTGGAGCCAGACAAGAGACTCTCACACAGTACTTCAGCGCCACGTAAATATCTTTGTAACCGCCTTGCCGTGTTCCCCTGTCCGATGGGAGACGCTTATTAAAAATATGTGCCAGGGAACACAGGGGATAATACAGTGTTTCAAGAGTGACACTTGCTTGTTACTTAGGAAACGCCAAGTCCCTATGGCCAGTGCTGCCATAGAGTTGTGCATGATTAAGAGAATATCTATTTGTATTGCAATACTTTGAAGTAAAGTCAATCACCATGAGCTTTCCAGTGATAATAATAATATTATATTATTATAAAAATAATATTGTTATGGCTTTCTTTCCTTTCTTCCTCTTTTCTTTCCCTGTTTGCTAGAACCCTGCAGTAGGTCGATACCTGCAAAAAAATGGGTAAGGTGGAGGTTGGACTTGCATGTGGGTATATATGTTTGTTGGCAGGTCTGCAGGGCTATCTATAGAAAGTTTTATTCCTTTACATAAGTTTTTTTATATGCCATCACTTCCGGTTTGCAGCAACAGCACTTCCGGTTTAATGGAGCTCAGCAGGTCGTAGGTCAGGTTGTGGATATGCAGTTGCAGGTTGAGTTGGGTAGTGGGTAAAAATGTGGATTGCGGGTCGCCGGTCGGGGTCGGGTTTTAAAAACTGGTTCTGTGTCAGCCCCCCCATGCATAAATGTGGCACCAATGCTTCAAATTAAGATAACCATTTCATCCAGAGCCACATTGGGCAAACTGGTTACCCATGTGACTCCAATCTAAAGATATTAAGGATCATTTATCAAGGACAATACAAAGTGCAAAGAATGGCTGAAATCTGCACTTTTCTCCCTGCACAGTGCTCCGTTTCCTTGGTGAATTCATGTGATAGGTGGACAGGCACATAGGCACCCCCCTATAAACTTGTGTGTCAGTCAGATGTGAAAGAGTGATATGGCCCCAATGAAGCCCTGTATGTATCACCTACCCATATGACTGATGGTAACTATTGGGGGGTGGAGAGGGTGAGACTGCACAAGGGCCTGCAACCTTTTGGGGCCCATCAGAGACACAAAGTGACATTAGAGGGGCAGAATATCAGTGCTATTTAATCAGCAAAAGAAAAAAAAATATCCCAAAGCTACAGCTAGAGGTGCAACATTCATATAGTTACCCAGTATATTTTAAGGGAAAGTTCACCAGGAGCTCCCACCCCCAAAGTAAAGTTAAAATACATTTAAGAAGAAAAGAATCCATATAGCAGAGAACAGGGGGGGTCTCAATACTGGGAATATATTAGGTAAAACACACACACAAAAATACACATACATATTAAAAAAAAAACTAGACATAGCAGCAATATATTAGGTGTGGCATCAATCCATTTGTTTCACTAAAGGTAAAGATAATAACACATTTAATTGAGTACCCGGCTACTGTTAGGGATTCAAAAAAAGATTCCCATACAAATAATGCTAGAAGGGGATAAGTATTATTCAATCAGACTTATATGCCCAATGCCCCAGTTGCCTTCTGGCATAAGCAAAATTGAGAGCCTACAATGAAGACAATCACCTGGCACTGCATAATCCTTTAGTGAGGCAACTGGGGCATTGGGCTCTTGAATTTACATTCTGGGTTTCAGTAAATTAATTGCCGACATTACTCTGCCTTAGTGAACTATCATTTTGCCCAGGAGTGCTAAAACCCTTGGGCAACAAAACAAAACTTCACAAATCACCCAGTGTGCCGTTGCCCTTCATGCGAATACAAATATCTGGAAAAAAAAGGGTTACTGTGCCTTTATTGGCAGAGGAACTGAAGCTAAAAGACACTGTCATTATCTCCAAATATCATTGCTTGTTGGCGGCACCCAACTGGCAATTTCTCTCTCATTGCATGAAGGGTAACATGCACAAACAAAGCCCTCATTTACATTAAAAAAGCATTAAAACAACTGGAAAATGCTGGCAGTGACTGGGAGCCTGCAGCCAATTATCAGATTAATTTCATTAAAGGATACGGCTTTTATTAACATAAGATTATGGGGCTCTTCTAAAAGAAATGTTCTACTGGTGTCACATTGTGTCTGTAATGAGCTTACAAATGCCTCCGAGCGCTGGTAACCAACTTGCTAAGATCTAAATCTAAATCTAGCCACTAAGGGGGGGGGGGTAATATTATAAGGTAAACTATAGTTAAAGGACACGTGTGCTTTATATCATTCACTTTTAACTAGACTATATTTATTTAGCACCGATATTTATTTCCTTAGCTGCAATCAAACCGAGGACCTAGGAGTTATTGTGCTGCCTCAAAATTCAGAATTCTGTATCTTCTTCTGAACTTTGCAGGGTGGAGTAGTGAAGGGTAGAGGGACCTGGAATCAGTTTTAGCTGGGATGCTGGGGAAGGGCTACCCCTGTCCTATTACTGTCTGGTTCAATACTGTCTGTCTGGGTTTCAGAACACTGAATAAAAATGGCCCAGTCCCTGATCTGCTCAATCCCTACCCCCTCAACATCAACACCTGCCAGGCCCGGACTGGCAATCTGTGGGTTCTGGCAAATGCCAGAGGGGCTGCTGTAAGGTCCCATAGACAGTCATTATTTAGTGGGCTGGTGAAGGACTATTTGGGCCTCTGTGTACATGTAATGCCAGGGCCTATTTTGACTCCCAGTCCAGACCTGCACCCTGCACCTTGACATCACCACTTCCCTTGTGACATCATCATGCAATCCCCTCTCAACATCATTGTTCCACAATATGACATTATCACCTCCAGTCAGTGAGGTTTGTGGCTGATTTGGGGAGTGTTTGGGGTAATGGGGCCTGGAAGCTTAGACTTAGACCCCATTCTAGTTATTTGGTTGAATCCATCCTACTGGGGGACCAGGCAGGCAGAAGGAACATAACCTGGGTTCCATTGGAGAAGGGACCTACTAGCTAAGTAATATGTGGCCCCAAGATTTGTGATGGCAGCTACAACTGCCTCTTTGGTGATAACAGCTTATGACCACTATCATTGAACGTCTGCTGAAATTTTATTGTTATTGTCAGAGGAAATAGGCCGAAGCATTTGCGATGCTGGGAAGAGATGCCATCGATTTGGTTGCGCATATGATTTAACATCCAAGCGAATGCTCAGGCTTTAGTGATTTCTAATTGAGTCACAGGGAGATGCCCGGCAGCAATTCTCACAGACCCACTAAACAGCCGCGAGGGCTGAATCTGTGCGGTAACAGCATCCAAACGGGTCAATTACTGTTTCATTGCAGAAAACCGTGATATTTTAACTCTTTGTTGTAATGGACATTTCTGTTATTACTTTGGTGCTGTTCTATATAAGACGATAGTGCCACTCGGTATTGCAAATATAGCCTGGTACTTCCTAGAGAGATTAACTTTGCCGACGATCGTTTTATTAGAGCCTGTGGATAAGAGGTCACGTTTCTTGTCTGAGCATTCTGCAGCATGGCAGGACTTTAAGTGCAGGACAGCATTTTACTAAGTGAAAGTGAAAGAATATCGGACGAAACCCAGTGCAGATCATAATATCTTCAAATTGTTAAAGGGACATCTCCCATTGACATGTAAATGACCTCAGTAGGTTTGAGATGGCAGATTTTTTGGATTCAGACTTTTTGCAGCTTCAGGGTATAATCATTTTTGCATCTAAAAATTTGAGCTTTTGCCCAAAAAAAACCTTAGTAAATAACTCCCTAAGTGTCTGAGCAATTTCATCAGGAACCTGCCTGTGTGTTTTTGGAGCATGGGAGGAAATCTTTGTACAGGTATTGGATCTGTTATCCTGAAACCCTTTATCCTGAAAGCTCCAAATTATGGGAAGACTGTCTCCCATGAACTCCATTATATAGTGAATAAAGTACCCCCTCTTGTAAAATATAAGGATATTATAAGTTACCGAAGAGTTTCATGACCATATATATATATTTTTATACAGGTCATGGAACTCCGAGGTAACTTCTAATATCCTCATATTTTGCAACAGGGGGTACTTTATTTATTATAATACACAAGTTTCAGTGAGTCAACCTCCGAGGTAACTTCTAATATCCTCATATTTTGCAACTGGGGGTACTTTATTATAATACACAAATTTCAGTGAGTCATGTGACAGAAATGACATCAGAACTTACCGTTTATAAGGATATCATTTACAAGATATTCATGGCTTTTGTGTATTATAATGAAGTAATTCACATTTTAAAAAAAAAAATACATTTTCTTTATCCCTATAGTAATATAAACAGTAACTTGTACTTGATCCCAACTAAGATATAATAAATACTTATTGGAAGGAAAACCAGCCTATTGGGTTTATTTAATGTTCACATGATTTTCTAGTAAGATCCAAATTATAGAAAGATCCCATATCTGCAAAATCCCACGTTCCAAGCATTCTGGATAACAGGTTCGATACTTGTACCCTAGTGACTAGTGACGGGTTCATACCCTGAGAGTGTGCTTTGCTGGCAGGTTCTTGTGTCTCCATAGAGAATTGCTGGCCATGTTTCAGCTAATGAAGTAAACTATACTATATAGTATAACGCTGGTTAAACACAGACATTATTAGTCCAATCACATCCTGACTATTGATGTGTTTAATAATGAGGGTTGCGCTTCTGCTGCTGGAATACTAAAGAGCATTTATAAGCGACCCAGAGGTTTTATATGCAAAGTTAATGGAAACTAATTAGTAAATTACTCCCTTCAGTTTTATAAATATACTATTATCTTTACTACAGCTTTTGTGCTTCTGTTTCCATTAACATCACGTGTCTTCTTGGGCGTCCAAGTTATGAACATTCCTCCCAAAATACTGTGTATCTGTAAGGAGAAATTACCATCACGTCTGTTTTGCTGACCGGTATATGGGACCTACTGATTGGTTGCTATGGGTTACTACACAAGTAGCAACCATAAGAATTAGGGATGCACCAAACCAGAGTCGGACTGGGGGGCCCTGGGCCCATCGGAACTGCTGTCCAGGGCCCCCCTCTGGACCCCCTGGCCCCACTATAATGGTGGCGCGGTTGTCCCAACGGATCGGCTCTCATTTGCAGCCAGAGCCATGCCAATGTGCATGTGCAGCTGGAGTCACACAGCACGCTTTTTTTTTTTTTTAGGAAGGCCCAGGAGATTGGCAGAGGAGTCTGGCCCAGCAGGGGCCCATCAGGGCCGGGGCCCACCAGGTTTTTTCCCAGTCTCCCGCCGGGCCAGTCCGACTCGGCACCAAACTCCCGGATTCGGTTCGGTATTCGCCCAGTATTCAGCCATTTTTAGAAGGATTCGTCAGAATCCTTGTGCCTGGCCGAACCGAATCCTTAAAATCATGTGACTTTTTGTCACAAAACAAGGAAGTGCGTGGCTCCCTTTTTCCCTCCCCCTCACTGATTTGCATATGCAAATAAGGGTTTGGATTCGGTTCGGTATTAGGCCGAATCTTTCACAAAGGATTCAGGGGTTCAGCCAAATCCAAAACAGTGTATTCGGTGCATCCCTAATAAGAATATTTCTTACGTTCATATGGTGAATGGCAACTTATCCAGGGGTGGAAATATTTACTAGTTATTCCTTCTTTGCAAGTGCAATACGAGATACAGTATGCATCTTTTTTTTATTCCTTTGTCGCTGATGCAGATTGTGCAGGAGGTGGAACGGTTGAATAAGTGCGGCATTTACAGGCAGCAACATAAACCTTCATAGCAGCAAGTAGAAAAAATGACACACACAGTACCTGCCGGGGCATGTAAGGCTGAATGAACAAAGGCAATGCAAACATACAGTATATGTGAAAACAAGGGCAGAAAGGAATAAGAAACAATAGAGGAACATGTTGTAAATAAGGACAATAAGTACAACTGAAACATTAAATTGATAATTATTTACTAAAGAGACTAAAGCTGCTATTTGCCTTCAGGACAGCCCTTTTTGTATCTGTATATATTTCTTAAAGAAGTGGTTCACCTTTAAGTTACATTTTAGTATGTTATAGAATGGCTAATTCTAAGCAACTTTCCAATTGGTCTTCATTATTTATTTTTTTTGTAGTTTTTTAATTATTTGTCATTTTCTTCTGACTCTTTAAAATGGGGGTCACTGACCTCATCTAAAAAACAAAACAAATGCTTTGTAAGGCTACACATTTATAGTTACTAGGGATGCACCGAATCCACTATTTTGGATTCGGCCAAACCACCGAATACTGAAACGAATCAGAATCCTAATTTGCATATACAAATTAGGGGTGGAAATGGGAAAACATGTTTTAATTCCTTGTTTTCGTGATTTCCCTCCCCACCTCTAATTTGCATTTATAAATTGGATTCGGTTCGGCCGGGCAGAAGGATTCGGCCGAATCCGAATCCTGGCCAAATCTCGAACAGAATCTTGGATTTGGTGCATCCCTAATAGTTACTGCTACTTTTTATTACTCATCTTTCTATTTGGGCCCCTTTCTATTTATATTCCAGCCCCTTATTCAAATCAGTTCATGGTTGCTAGGGTAATTTGGTCCCAAGTTATCAGGTTGCTAAGATTGCAAACTGGAGAGCAGCTGAATAAAAAAGCTAAATCACTCAAAAACCACAAATAATAAAAAATGCAGATTATCTCAAAATATCACTCTCTACATCATACTAAAAGTTGAATTGAAGGTGAATAACCCCTTTAAAGACTTACTGGACATTATGCTTTTCAAGAGGACATAGGGAAGAATAGGGAAATCTAATCACATTCTACATTCTGGAGCTTTCTAGTAAGGTTCAATGTAGTTTAAACTTCCTGTTGATGTTCATGAAACGGCTCTTATATCTGCTTTCTCCTTATGTCTGGAGGCAGTAATATCTAGAGGGAACAGTGGGATGTGGGCACATGGGCCAGGGTCTGATAGTTGCCTGGAAAAGTATAATTAAGTACAATTAAGCATAATTAATGCGAGTCGTTGGACTTGGATGTTCTGGTGCCAGGTGCAGTTTTTGAACCTGGGCCTGTGATATCATAGTAAGACCATTGCTAAAAACTACTAGTGATGCATCGAATCCAGTGCCTGGCCAAACTGAATCCTAATCCAAAAAACGACTTTTCATCACGCAAACAAGGAAGTCTAAATTTATTTGCCAGGTATGGTTCTCTTTCCCCTTTTTTCCGATTTACATATGCAAATTCGGGTTCTGGTTCGCTTTTTGGCCGAATCTTTCACAAAGGATTTGGGATTGGCCGAATCATAAAATAGTGGATTCGGTGCATTCCTAATAGGGATGCACTGCATCCAGGATTCAGTTTTCAGCAGGATTCAGATTCGGCCAAATCCTTGTGCCAGGACGAACCAAATGTATATCCTAATTTGCATATGTAAATTAGGGGAGGGGAGGGAATTCACGTGACTTTTCGTCACAAAAGAATATTTTTTTCCACTTTTTTCTTTCCGGCCTCTAATTTGCATATGCAAATTAGGATTCGGATTCAGTTCGGTATTCGGGCGAACATTTCACCAAGGATTTAGGGATTTGCTTGAATCCCAAATAGTGGATTCGGTGCATCCCTAACTCCTAATAACCAGGGTCGGACTGGCAATGTGGGACACCGGGCCTCATGGGCCCCCTGCTGGGCCAGACCCCCTCTACCAATCTCCTAAAAAAAAAAAGTGGTGCCGTGCAGCGCCGTCTGCGCAGCTTTTTTTGCACATTCGTGTGGCGCAGCTCCTTTTGCGAATGCGCAGCGTCGCAGTAGGGGGCCCTGTACAGGGGACCCTGATAATAACTACCAAGCCCCCCACCCTGCTGCACAACTAAACCAATGCCTCCCTCCACCTCCAGTGGCGGTCAAAAGAACTGGTGGTATTTAGATGGTTGGCCAGTCGAAAACTACACATGCTGCATAAGTGGAAAGAGAGGAAACATATTTCATGGCTGTCAGGGTTTCTTAGGAGAAGCATGAATTCAGCAATAGACATGTTTACATTTGTCTCACCATTTGTATATAGCAGCCATGAATATGGACTTCTAATTTGTAAATAAGAATCCAAAGAAGGAAAATAGTCAAAGGTTGGTTCGGCTTTAAGTTAACTTTTAGTACATTATAAAATGGCTCATTCTAAGCAACTTTTCAATTAGCCTTCATTTTGTCTTTTTTTATATTTTTATAATTATTATTTGTCTTTTCCCGCTTTGAAAGGGGGGTCACTGACCCCTTCTAAAAAACAAATGTTCTGTAAGGCTACAAATGTATTGTTATGGCTACTTTTTATTACTCATCTTTCTATTCAGGCCTCTCCTATTCATATTCCAATCTCTTATTCAAATCAGTGTGTGGTTGCTAGGGTGATTTGGGCCCTAGCAACCAGAATGCTTGAATGGTATACTGGAGAGCTGCCGAATAAAAAGCTAAATAACTCAAAAACCACAAATAAGGAAAAATGAAACCCAGTTGCAAATTGTCTCAGAATGTCAATCTCTACATCATACTAAAAGATATAAAAACGTTACTGGGGCTCATTTACTAAGCCAGGTGCTAATTTGCTGATAGCAACTACTGAGCAAATGGCTGCTGTCTCCTACAAGTGGAAATCGACTCCACTGGGGAAATTTAGCTCCCTTGTTTGCTTTGCCTTAAAACAATGTTTAATATTGTGTAAAGCAGTACAATTCTGAGTAAAAAATACATACCTCCCAACATTTTGGAAGTAAAAAGAGGGACAAAATTTTTTTTTCCGCATGTAGCACAGCAATTTTTTGACCACACCCCTTTCTGTGGCCACACCCCCTAATTACCATGTATTTTACAAAATTTGGCAGGTTATGAAAGTTTGAAAATATTTCTCCTTATCTAAACTGTGTTTTTGTGTCTCAAAATTGTTACAAAGTATCTTATTTGCACCTGTTAGTTGTTCTGGGCTCTCTGCTAAAAGCCAATTAAGTGAGAAACTTTATTTCTTTTTCTGGCTGTTCAGTGCAGAGAAAAGAGGGACTTTCCAGTACAAATGAGGGACTGCGGGTTGAGCTGTCAAAAGAGGGACTGTCCCTCTGAAAAAGGGACAGTTGGGAGGTATGAAAATATACAAATCTTTAAAACCCATGCCTGTGGCTAAGTCAACAATGAGAGAGGAAAACACAACAAAGCTTGGCAGTCGGGATGCTCATTCAGAAAGCAAATACCGGTATGTGCTTGGATGTATTAGGGATCTTTAGCTCTCACGTTAGTAAATCAGCCCCATTATCCACTTCAGCAGCCTGTTATTGTACTGAGGCCTCTGTCCTTGGTGCTGAACACTGGCAAAAAGAGAAAAGACACTTTCAGCACTCCAGCTTCCACTGATTTGAATTATCTGTAATATTATATCTTTTTGTGACAGTTTTGGATCTGAGCATTAAGTTTACATTGGTTCTTTGAGTTTAGATCACCTTTAATTAATGAATCCAATTAACAGAACCAATGGAACATTTATCTGCTCCATTATAACTTCTCAAAGGGTTGGTTCACCTTTAAGTTAAGTTTTAGCATGTTATAGAAAGGCCAGTTCTAAGCAACTTTTCAATCGGTCTTCGTTATTTATTTGTTATAGTTTTTAACTATTTGCCTTCTTCTTCTGAATTTGTCCAGCTTGCAAATGCGGGTGACTGACCTCATCTAAAAACAAAAAAAAACAAAATGCTCTGTAAGGCTACAAAAGTATTGTTATTGCTACTTTTTATTATTCATCTTTCTATTCAGGCCTCTTCTATTCATATTCCAGTCTCTTATTCAAATCAATGCATGGTTGTTAGGGTAAATTGGACCCTAGCAACCAGACTACTGAAATTGCAAACCGGGGAGCTACTGAATAAATAGCTAAATAACTCAAAACCACAAATTATAAAAAAAAGAAAACAAATTGCAGATTGTCTTAGAATATCACTCTCTACATCATACTAAACAGTAACTCGAAGGTGAGAAATCCCCTTTAAAGGGGTGCTTCACCTTCATGTTAACTTTTAGTGTGTTGTAGAATGGCCACTTCTAAGCAACTTTTCAATTGGTTTTCATTATAATTTGTTTAATGTTTTTTTTTTTTAATATTTGCCTTCTTCTTCCAGCTCTTTGCAGCTTTCAAATGGGGATCACTGACCCCATCTAAAAAACAAAGGCTACACATTTATTGTTATTGCTACTTTTTATTACTCATCTTCCAGGCCTTTGCTATTCATATTCCAGTCTTTTATTCAAATCAATGCATGGTTGCTAGGGTAAATTGGACCCTAGTAACCAGACTGTTAAAATTGCAAACTGGGGAGCTGCTGAATAAAAAGCTAAATAACTCAAAAACCACAAAATAATAAAAAAAAGTAAATAAATTGCAGATTGTCTTAGAATATCACTCTCTACATTATACTAAACAGTATCAGTAAGGTGAATCATATGTGGCTATGCCAGTAAATAATGCTGACAGATATACAGCGCACCGTGCTATGCTAGAGATTGTATTTCTGGTTGAACTATCTCTGGTGTTTGTGAAATTCACATTTATTGCTGGTTCTGCTTGTGCCATGGGGAATTCTTCTTTGCTTTTCTTTTCTGAGATGTTTGCTTTGAATTTGTTTCCAGGATTATCCCAGAGAAAGAAATCAGGTCACACAATGTTGTCTCGGTGCAATCCAAACAGATGTAGTTTGCTAATCCTGCAGGGTTTTCTGTTGCTTTTCTGGCAAATGAGGTTTCTGTGATTCACTGTTTTCATCCTTTCAGACTGAATTATAATGGTGGACACACTGTAGTAGGTTTTATCCAAGCAAAAACGCAGTTGATTTCATCTTCTTGATTGTGTTGTTGTGAAGAAGAAATCTACCTATGACTTGACAATAACTGGGTGAAGGGTTGCTATTATCTTGGAAGTGGTAGTACAGGTATAGGATCCATTATCCGGAAACCCATTATCCAGAAAGCTGTCTTCCATAGACTCCGTTATAATCAAATAATCCAGATTTTTAAAACTGATTTCTCTTTTCTCTGTAATAATAAAACAGTACCTTGTACTTGATCCCAACTAAGATATAATTAATCCTTATTGGAAGTAAAACCAGTCTATTGGGTTTATTTAATATTCACATGATTTTCTAGTGGACTTAAGGTATGAAGATCCAAACCACAGAAAGATAAACCCCAGGTCCTGAGCATTCTGGATAACAGGTCCCATACCTGTATAAGAAAATGTATAAAAATACCTGTATGTTGGATAGAGTGAAAATTTTGGCTGTGCCTGTAGAAACCCATTCTCAACACCCCTAGTCACTAGATCATGCATCTCCTTGGGTTAATGCAGTGCGGTTATTACTCTATAAGAGGAGGACTGTGGGAGGAGATAAGGGTGTTCATGACTTTCTTAGCATCTCATTTAGGCAGGTTATCCTGATTGAAGGACCCAAACTGTCTTTGGTATTACAGGTATGGGATCTGTTATCCTTAAACCCATTATCTAGAAAGCTCCAAATTACGGGAAGGCCATCTCCCATAGAATCCATTTTAAATAATTCAAATTTTTAAAAAAACTTTTTCCCTGTAATAATAACACAGTAGCTTCAATGTGATCCAAACTAAGATATAAATTACTTCTAATTGGAGGAAAACAGACCTATTGAATTTGATTAAATTTATTGATTTTTTAGTAGACTTTAAGGTATGGTGATGCAAATTATGGAAAGATCCCTTATCTGGAAAGTCCCAAGCCCTGAGCATTCTGGATAACAGGCCCATACCTGTACCTCAATATTAACATTCATGGTAGTGCCAAGACTTGCAGGTATAAATCTAGCAGTATTTGGGGGTGCTGTTAGTGATGGGCGAATTTATTCTATGTGTACTGTATATTGTGAGTGGGTCCCTAAGCTCAGTAAGTGACAGCAGCACAGAGCATGTGCAGTGAATCAGCAGAAAAGAAGATGGGGAGCTACTGGGGCATCTTTGGAGACACAGATCTTTACTGCTAAAGGGCTGTGGTTGCCTTGGGCTGGTACAGAAGCACAAAACATAATGTAAAACATTTCTAGCTACTTCTTTAGTTAAGCTTTGCTTCTCCTTTAAAATATATCTAAGTCTAGGTGATGGAGAAAATTCTACCTACATCTTCTGTCTTCCAATTGGTGCTGGAGAATTCCTACTCTCACTGCCACTCTCTTGATTGCCTTTACTTTGATGGCTATGTCAGACACTGTATATCATGTACTTTTTCCCAAAATCCCTGTATCCACTTTCCAAAACCATTCTCGAACTTCCATGCATTTTTATTTACTCAAGTTTTGTGCGAATTAAGGCACTTCTGACAAACAGTGTCACTAATGCCCAATTTTAAGCAACTTTATCATTTATTTACTTTTTAGATTTTTTGAAGATTTGTATTCTTCTTCTGACCCCTTCCAGCTTTCAAATGGGGGGGGGGGTCACTGACCCCATCTAAAAAACAATTGCTCTGTAAGGCTACAAATGTATTTTTATTTCTTCTTTTTCTTACTCATCTTTATAGTCAGGCCTCTTCTATTCATATTCCAGTCTCTTATTCAAATCAATGCATGGTTGCTAGGATGATTTGGACCCTAGCAACCAGATTGCTGAATAAAAAACGAAATAACTCAAAAACTACAAATAATAAAAAAATGAAAACCAATTGCAAATTGTCTCAGAATATCACTGTTTACATCATACTGAAAGTTAACTCAAAGGTACACAACCCCTTTAAGACATTACACAAATCTATTTAGTATTGAGCCTCAGAAAGGAAAAAACCCCAGAGAAAAATCCAATTTGATTGATAACCGTATGAACTTTCAGGTGCTAAAGTTGAGGCAATAAATACTTATGAACATCAATGAATTAAGACCATAAATGAGAAACCTGAGGAAATCCCTTGCAGATGGATTACATATAAATTAAGAATGTGAGACTTTATTTAAAGAACATGTTGCTTTGCCAACCCTTTAATCTCTTTCACCCTTCTGTACAAGAACAATGGAATCAGGTCACTCATTCTATTGACTTAGAATTCAAATGTCCCTTATAGACTTCTATATACTGACCTATGGGGTATTTTAATTTTTTAAGATGGAAACATAACAAATTTGTTCATGCATTCCTCAAAGCTCAGGTAATTGTACCCATTTATTTATGTTCTTCTTCTTCTTCCCTGATTTACTTTATTTCAGTAAGTACCCTACTTTATCCAGCTGCCGAAATGTGTAACCCTAAATTAAACCATAGTTGCGGTGGTAGAGGTACTTTTTGGAAATCCCTGATTTATTTATTTATTCCCCTCAGTGGCTCCAGAATTTCAGAATTGTCTGGGCCCCAGCATTCCTGCATTGTGGGTCCCACCTTTTCTGTATTGTCTGGGCCCCAGCGTTCCTGCCTTTTCAAGGCATTCCTGCACTGTCTAAGCCCCACCTTTTATGCAAAGTCTGGGCACCAGCATTCCTGCTTTTTCAAGGCATTCCTGCATTCTCTGGGCCCTAGCATTTTTGCATTGTCTTGGCCCCAGCATTCCTACATTGTTGGGCCCCAGCATTCCTACATTGTCTGGGCCCCAGCATTCCTGCCTTTTCAGTGCATTCCTGCCTTTTCAGTGCATTCCTGCATTGTCTGGGCCCCAGCATTCCTACATTTTCTGGGCCCTAGCATTTCTGCATTGTCTGGGCCCCAGCATTCCTGCTTTTTCAGGGCATTTCTGTATTGTCTGGACTCCAGCATGTCTGCATTGTCTGGGCCCTAGCATTCCTGCATTGTCTGGGCCTCTGCCTTTTTGCATTTTCAGTGCATTCCTGCATTGTCTGGGCCCCAGCATTCCTGCATTGTCTAGGCCCCAGCATTCCGGCATTTTCAGGGCATTCCTGCTTTGTCTTGGACCCCGCATTACTGCATTGTCTGGCCTGATTTACTTAACTCTGTACTATTTCTTCATGGTATGATATATTGTACATACATATCTCTTGGCAATGTATGAACTATTGGAATATATGGGCAGCGTAACATTTGTCAGCTTGCAACAGAGCTCAGAGATGAAATTGCTTTCTAGCATGTAATTCTAAGATTACTGTTGATCTCATTAATCTCTGCCAATCTGACAGCAATCTGTGGGATTTAAAGGTAGTCATTAGAATGCACAGACATTCCCCTTGCAGAGTCATGAAAGCCACACTGTAAAAATGTATTTGACCATTAGTATCCTAGATGTAGGTTGAAGGGGGTGAGCTCTGTAGAATATGCTAAATTGTCTGTAATCTCTCTGCTGTGCATTTCTCATTTGTTCCTCTTTCCTTCATTACTTACTTATTAACATTCAAAACTGCTGTAACCCTACAGATGTGATGCCCAGAATTAACACACTGGGAAGGCTCTACTGATGCTCCAATCACAATGAACAATTTAATTAAATGAAAGTAGTCACTTTGGTGAAAGAAGCCTCCATTTGGACAAATCCAATGATAAAATGGGTATTCAAACAAAATCTACAAACTACAAACCAGATCCAAAATTCTTTCCATGTTTGTAATCAAAGCAATTACTGGAAGGAAAAAATGACTCTGATGTCCTTGTCACATAAATTGTTCAATCATTTCTCTATCCAGCTAAAGAACACTTAATTAGAATTGATATTCTGTATTTTGTGTACCAGCGCAGAGGTTCAGCAGCTCTATAAAAGTAATAGTCCAGTTAGAGTTGCCACCTTTTCCGGTGGGAAACTCCATGCGGGGGGGGGTGGAATGGATGACGTTGGGGGTGTGTGATGTCAGGGGCAATGCATGTCTATTGTGTCTGGAGGCGGGCGTTATGACATGGTGATCAGAGATTGGCTGATTGCCTAGCCAGTAACTTCAATGTCCTGTCTGAATTTCCTAATTTGTAAATTTGCCCTTTAGAAACCGGACTGTCCGAGTGCACCAGTAGCATCCCGTTACCTCCCGTTACCTCCCGTTTCCTCCCGTTCCCTCAGTCTTGCACAATGATACCCATCCTCTAACTCAGGCTTCCTGACTACAGGTCCCCAGTATGTTCAGATTACCTTTCTAGCAGCACCGTGCTCCTCCAGAAAAAAACGATTGAGGCATTAGAAACCGGGTTCACCTTAGAGGTTTATTTAGACATGAAAATAAAAAACACCTTTAACTTACATTTACGTCCCAAGCCTGATGTATTTCACGAGTCCAGTCTCACTTCATCAGAGGCATTAAACCAGCTTCCAATTTGGGCTTAATATACCCCATGTGTTCATTATCATTAATTCCAATTAATCAAACAATTCAATAAAAATTAACCACATAAAAATTAATTAATCAATTACATACAAAGTACTCCAATAAATATATTTCTATATTTAATCCTGTTGGGGTCAATGTCTTCAACATATAAATCCACCGGGTCTCCTCCTGGAAGATGACCGTTTTGATGACCATTTTGTCACTCCCTCCTCTCCATCCACTTGTTTTATGGGAAATACCTACAAATTTGAAACCCTCTGGAGTTTTATTGTGACACAGCAAAAAATATTTAGAGACACTATGGGGGTTATTTACTAAACCTCAAATTTATCTGGTTGGGCTTTTTCAGGCAAAAACTAGAATTTTTTGTGAAACTCAAATTTTTTGAGATTTATTATACAAAAAGCCAGATTCGAAAATCCGCTATCTCAGACCTGTCAAGGTCCTGTATAAGTCAATAAAAGAGGCACCTATCCCAGTTTGAAGTTATCGTTGTCTGAGCTGGGAAAATCTGACCTTTTCAGGATTTTCAGGCAAAACCTCAAAAAGTTTTCACTCGATTTTATCAAGTTTTTTTCAAAATCCGATTAAATTGAGTTATTTTATTAATAAATAAGATAAAATCAGCCATGTGAGTTTGGTTGAGCTTTTTTTAATCAATCTTATGAGATAAATTCGGATTTTAGTAAAAAAAAACCTGTTTCCTGAGCCCCTTTCTAATGTTCCTAATGTGCTCAGCAATCCTTGTTTTGAATTTCCTTATCATTCTCCCAAAATGGATGAGGATCTTAAGGACATAGTAGGAGAAAGACCTAACATAGTTTTTACTCGGTTCAAATCTCTTTGACAGGAATTGGCTCTAAGATTCCTAGAGTGAATTTCTTTTTGATAAATGGTTTTGAATTAACTATAGCAACACATCTCCTCTATTTCGGGGTCAATCTAATCTCCTCAAACTTCCTCCCCTGCCTTCCCACCAGCTAAAATTTAAATTGCCGGTGGGATGGCACTCGGAGCAATGCTTTTTCGGGTGACTCCCATGACCTTGTTTATCTTTATAATGATTTGTTTATTTTCTAGGTGGAAGATACTGTTGTTCCCGCTGTGAGTCTCATCTTTAAAAAGACAATTAGTATATGTTGCAGAGTGTTTTATTAAAAAAAATGTCCTGCTTTTTACTTTTAGAAAACCAGAAAAATGTAGAAAGACAATAAGAATCATTGTCGCTGCGTGAAACAGGGAGCAGATCTCTCTGATTGGGACTGCGCCCTCCTTGGCACTTCACCTCACGATGTCAAAGAAGGGTGCCAGCAGCAGAGCTAAGGGAGACAAAGCAGATGCCCTCGCCTCCTTAATAGCCGCCAATGAAGACCTAAGAGCAAAACTCACCGAAACCCAAATCGAACTCCAACAGGAAAAGAGTAAGGTGTGTATGTTTATAAGCTGCTACGTTACAAATGGAACTCGGAGTTGGTTTGGGGCTGAAATTATCTTCTTTAACAACAATGGTCAAAACTTGTGTGTGGGGTCAAATAAGTCAATGAGTGTCATCTTGAGTTGGTGAACCATTAGATGATTATTTCAGTGAGGTTTCACCACATCTATTTAGAAAAGTCTATAGTGGGGTGGGACAAAGACCAAATTGTCTTAGAAAATGTAACAACACCCAATATACCAAAATAATTAGTTGTTATAGTCACTACTCTTACTGTTTCAGACACTGTGTAAAAATATGTCATTTTAAGTCTGTGCAATGAAAAATTCTGGTGTAAATTTTAATTTCAGTTTTTATTCTATGGTTAATAGGTACAAATAAGGGGTCTATTATCTAGAATGATGATGGGACCAGGGGTTTCCTGAGGGTGCAAGTGTAAGAGCAGTTAGGAGTGCACTTTTCACTCTACATGGGGCTTTGTAAAGGATCCTATGGAATCTACATATTTACTTGTATTAGTAACCAATAAAAGGAACCTCCAAAGAAGACAAAGAGCAGGTAAAATATCCATTTAAACTTCTACTGGAGAGCTAGGCCCCATTGCAGCTAGGAGTTTGCCAGTGCAAATTACTGCAGCGTCTTTTACTTGCTCTATCATTGGATTCTGGGCATTTTGTGCAACACTATGGTGGACACAACTAAGAGTGCATCAAGCATTATGATGGATTTCTTGGAACCATTGTTGATAAAAAAAAAAACATGATCACATTATGCACATTGCGCTACATTTTTAAACAAGTCCTTATTTCACTAAGACTCATTATTAAGGAATTTGTAAGTTTTTCATGGCTCTTGTGTATTATATATCATTTCCCTCTTCACCAATAGTTGGGTAAACTCTTCCTTGTGAGTGTGTAGCTTTCCATCGGTGGCTTGACATTAGTGCTTCTTACCCAATAAATGGCTGCATTTAGAAATAATTGCTGAGGCGATCTGTACCTTCTGTTGGCATCTCACATCTGCTTATAGCATGAAACCTCAACTGTACTCTCATTTATCAGCTATTTGCTATGCAAGCTGAGACTCCTAGTCCTGCATGGCTGCCTCCAAAGCTTGGCTCTTAAATATATTGGACTCACACTTATATTGGTCATTCCCAAAACCATTAGTAGGTCCCTAAAGAGCCACATGTGTGTGTATGTGTGTGTGTATATATATATATATATATATATATATATATATATATAATATACACATATATATATATATATATATATAATTTTTTTTTTTTTTTACCAATTTTACTATGCATGCACCAATAGCTCATAATGGAATAATGTTGCTCATAGCTGCAATTAGAATGATAAAAGCCATTAAGAGCGGTCCTAATTTCCTGGAGATACATTGCTTGGGGCTTTTAATAAAACCTTTTATACTTTTTCCCCTACGTTTCAAGGCAAAATATACAGTAAGCTTAGGGATAAAGCTTAGGGGCAAATCCCATTATCCACGGCTGGAATGTATTACAAGAATTGCTGTTGTACTAGCAGCTGGAAATATACATTTTCTTTCTTCCACTATACAATAAGAGACATGGACAAAAATCAATGTATTTTCTTAAAACAGTAACAAGATGTGCCACAAGCTGTAGTTACTCTGCATAGGAAACCTTACTTTTCTTTTGAACATAGGGGTGCCATGATAATGTCTCACTTCCCTGTTCTTAACAGGAAAACAATAAAGATGCCGTACACTGTTAAAAGACTACAGGCCAGAGGTCTATAGGATCTCTCTGCATATGGACATCTTAAAAAGTTTGAGCAGGGCACACACAGAAATAACCTTAAATTTGGGTATATCACAAAACAAGTGAATCTTTGGCTGATATGGCTACCCAAGTGGCGGGCCAAGATCTGATCAGGTATTTACTGGGGACCTTTTTTACCAGTGAGCAACATTCAGATGTAAAAAGAGTTGGGGATCAGCACAAGTGTGAAAAAAGTTCCTGGGTGGTGTAAAATAAGGTCTGTGATTGGCCATGTGGTAGACTTATGTGGACTGACAGCCTACAGGAGGTTCTGCTTGGCAGTTTGCTTGGTTTTTAATCAACCAAAACTTACCTCCAAGCCTGGAATTCAAAAATAAGCACCTGCTTTGAGGCCACTGAGCGCAACATCCAAGGGGTTGGAGAGCTCCAGAGCCAATGGTTGTAGGGGATAGTTGAGACAAGGCTGTCAGAGCATATAATTAATTAGACTGTTTTATTGGAAGGGAATATGTGAATTTTTGTTTGGGCTCATATCCATGAGGAAGCACAGGGTAGCACAATCCCTTTGATCAACACCAGTAAGGGCACATTCACTGTCAAACAGATGTTTTCACAAGAGGAACAATAAATCACTATCACTGAAAAACAACCATGTAATTAAGAGATACCGAAAGATTGAATACAGCAACACAGATGTCCACACGGTGCGCTTCCTTTATCATGCGCAGGGCCGCCATCAGGGGGGGACAGGGGGGACAAGCGTACCGGGCCCGGGCATGAAGGGGGGCCCGGCAGCGCTGCATTTTTTGAAGATCCGGGCCCCCCTTACGAGCGCCCGAGCCGTACGTCTTGCCTCTGTGCTGCCGAATGCGGAAGTGCCGAAAAGCCGAAGCCGATGCGCCGAAAAGACCCGAAGTCACGGAAAAAGCCGAAGTCACGAAGCGCCGAAAAGACCCGAAGTCACGAAAACAGCCGAAGCCGAAGTCCTGAAGCAGCGCAAAGACCCGAAGTCACGAAAACAGCCGAAGCCGAAGTCCTGAAGCGGTGAAAAGACCCGAAGTCACGAAAGGAGGTGAAGTTGAAGTACTGAAGCCGTGAGTTCAATTCTACTGAACACCAGTTTGTGTATTTTTTTTTTTTTTAATCTCCTGGCCACCAAT
This sequence comes from Xenopus petersii, assembly GCA_038501925.1. NCBI lineage: Eukaryota > Metazoa > Chordata > Amphibia > Anura > Pipidae > Xenopus > Xenopus petersii. Next base: position 126,068,135 of record CM076684.1, read on the forward strand.
GTATTATTTTAATATTCTATAGGCCCCTGCAACCAATCTTTTTTTTTAAAACATGTTTTTTTGGGGCCCCAATTTTTTTTTTAACTCGTAAGGGGCCCCTGACGCCAATGTTTTTTTTTTTTTTCAAAAAAATTTTTTTTTTTTTAAATTTTTTTTGGGGCCCCAATTTGTTTTTAACTTGTAAGGGGGCCCCTGCCGCCAATGTTTTTTTTTTTTTTTTCAAAAAAAATTTTTTTTTTTTTTCAAATTTTTTTTTGGGGCCCCAATTTGTTTTTAACTTATAAGGGGGCCCCTGCCGCCAATGTTTTTTTTTTTTTCAAAAAATTTTTTTTTTTTTTAAATTTTTTTTTGGGGCCCCAATTTGTTTTTAACTTATAAGGGGGCCCCTGACGCCAATGTTTTTTTTTTTTTCAAAAAAATTTTTTTTTTTAAATTTTTTTTTGGGGCCCCAATTTGTTTTTAACTTATAAGGGGGCCCCTGCCACCAATGTTTTTTTTTTTTTTTTAATTTTTTTTTGGGGCCCCAATTTGTTTTTAACTTTTTTAAGTTTTTAAATTGGGGCCCCTGCCACCAATGTTTTTTAAAAAAAAAAAAAAATTTAATTTTTTTTTTTTTGGGGCCCCAATTTTTAAAAGGGGGCCCTGACCATCAATAGCTTTTTACAACTTGTGTGGGGGGGGTTACTTTTTTAGCGCTGATGTCTGTGTGGTCTTTTAACTGCGATGTGGAGTGGGCGGGAAATGGGGTGGAGCTTGGTCGTCAGTGTGGGCGGGGCCCAGGGGGCCCCAAAAATTTTGTTGTACGGGGCCCCGTGATTTCTAATGGCGGCCCTGATCATCCGTGTAGGTTAGGGATGCACCGAATGAACTTTTTTGGATTCGGCCAAACCCCTGAATCCTTTGTGAACGATTTGGCCGAATACCGAACCAAACCCTAATTTGCATATGCAAATAAGCGAGAGGAGAGGAACATAATGCCGTGCAAGTAGAAAAAATTTTTTACTTCCATGTTTTGCGACAAAAAGTCACATGATTTTAAGGATTTGGATTTGGTTCGGCCAGGCACAAGGATTTGGCCAAATGCTGCTGAAAATGGGCGAATCCTGGCCGCATACTGAATCCTGGATTCGGTGCATCCCTAGTGTAGGTTCCTACACTGGTTGCTACATTTCAGGAAAGGACAATCTTAATCTACATGAGAATTTTCCTGCTACTGAGGTCCCTCAGTCTAGAGCAATGACCCCCAAACCAGTGAGAGAAAAGTAGCCGAACAACACAAGCTGGTGTAGCGGGGATCTCCCCTGCACGTTTATTAAGTCAAGTGATGTAACGTTTCGGGGGCGTGCCCCTTCATCAGACACATGTCTGATGAAGGGGCACGCCCCCGAAACGTTACATCACTTGACTTAATAAACGTGCAGGGGAGATCCCCGCTACACCAGCTTGTGTTGTTCGGCTACTTTTCTGTCTAGATACGATTGGGAGAGGCGCCGACCCCTCCAGCCAACACCAGGCATCGACTACCAGGAGAGACTCTGGGGAAATTAGGTAAAATTATTCGCCCCAAACCAGTGACTCATGAGCAACATGTTGCTCACCAATCCCTTGGATGTTGCTCCCAGTTGCCTCAAAGCTTATTTTTCAATTCCTGGCTTGGAGGCAAGTTTTGGTTTCTTTAAAACAAGGTGCACTGCCAAGCAGAGCCCTCTATAGGCTGCCAGTCCACATAGGGGTTACCAAATAGCCAATCACAGATCATATTTTGCACCACCTTGGAACGTTTTCATGTTTGCGTTGCTCCCCAACTCTTTTTACATCTGAATGTGGATCACTAGTAAAAAAGAGTTTGCAGTTCCCTGTTCTAGATGGACTTGTCTCATTCTACCTCCACAAAAGAACTAACCCAGCTCTCGCCTGTAGTTGAAGCAAATGGCCATCTTTATACTCCTACACCATCTACTGACAAACATTGTCATTGACTGATTTTCTTAGAGGGTCTGTGACACACACCAATCATTGTGGGTATCCAAAGGCACAACTCTTGCTCATGTGCCTTTTATTAGGACATCAAGGGGGTACATATATATATGCATATATATATATATGATAAAGCTACCCAGCATGGGAGCCTCCCCCCAATCTCAGTCTGAGCTAGAAGTTTCCAAGTATTCAGCATCAATGGTTGGCACTCTATTAAAAAAAAGAAAATTACATATGATCTTAAAGCCATCACACATTCATTTCATGAAATGAATATTAAAATTGTTCAGCAATTTTTGTTTCCTGTGATATGATTTACCAGCAGGACAAATTTAATATTACCCTGTTGGCGTTGCATTGGATGGTGTAATAAGCATTCTTTGATTGATAAAGTTAAGTCAAGGCTTTCACTTTCTAGGAAACGATCAAGACGATTGATAGCAGCCATTTAGTTGTGCTTTCAGCCTTCAACTATAAAAACGTCAGACAAAGGCAGCTACAGATTAGTGTGCAGCAATCATGCGCCATTTAGGGCTTTTACCACGAATATCAATGGATCCTGGAAAGCTTCAAGCTTTTGCCATTAACTTGTTGCATTAAGAGCATGGTATAATGAATAAAATTAAGTATGAACTAATTTACATTGCGGTTCTCAATGGTTTTTATTGCCTCTCATCTGTACTAGCTCTAAGTACAGGACTACCTTTGCAGGTTGTTCCTATAGTTGCTCATTAGAATTGCAATTGCGGTTAAATAGCTGCCATCTTTAAAGGATTTCAGCAAGCTCCATTGAAGCCTTCTAGGCTTACACATGAGCGATACAGTAACATTGAAAGATTTTACTATTCTGCACAAGTCTGGGAGTCTAAGAAGCACTAAGAAACATAGGGAAATACAATTAAAATGGCGGCATTGCACTAGGTAAGATCGATTCCCAGACCACTGCAAATTATTCGGAGCAGGAGCACCAGTCTGGATAAAAAAAATAGATATTTAATACACTGAGGGGTGCTAAGCATATTGGTATCCCCATTGTATTACCCTTTCCTTGTCCTGTAACTGTTCAATTACCCATCTCTAAATAATCACAACATTTTAAATATCCCCCATACATAATAAAAGTTTGCCACTTGCAGTTTGGGCAAGGGGACTATCTATCTATCTATCTATCTATCTATCTATCTATCTATCTATCTATCTATCTATCTATAAATCGTCTATCTATTGATCTACTATCTATTGTTTTATTATCTATCTATCTATCTATCTATCTATCTATCTATCTATCTATCTATCTATCTATCTATCTATCTATCTATCAATCAATATATCATCTATTTATCTATCTATCTATCTATTGATCTACTATCTATTGTTGTATTATCTATCTATCTATCTATCTATCTATCTATCATCTATCTATCAATCAATATATCATCTATCTGTCTATCTATCTATCTATCTATCTATCTATCTATCTATCATCTATCTATCTATCTATCTATCTATCTATCTATCTATCTATTATCTATTTATTATCTATCTATCATCTATCTATCTATCTATCTATCTATCTATAAATTGTCTATCTATTGATCTACTATCTATTGTTTTATAATCTATCTATCTATCTATCTATCTATCTATCTATCTATATATCAATCAATATATCATCTATCTATCTATCTATCTATCTATCTATCTATCTATCTATCTATCTATCATATATACATATATCATCAATCTCTTGATCTACTATCTATTGTTTTATAATCTATCTATCTATCTATCTATCTATCTATCTATCTATCTATCAATCAATATATCATCTATCTATCTATCTTTCTATCTATCTATCTATTTATCTATCTATCTATCTATCTATCTATCTATCTATCTATAAATCGTCTATCTATTGATCTACTATCTATTGTTTTATTATCTATCTATCTATCAATCAATATATCATCTATCTATCTATCTATCTATTGATCTACTATCTATTGTTGTATTATCTATCTATCTATCTATCTATCTATCAATCAATATATCATCTATCTGTCTATCTATCTATCATCTATCTATCTATCTATCTATCAATCAATATATCATCTATCTGTCTATCTATCTATCATCTATCTATCTATCTATCTATCTATCTATCTATCTATCTATTATCTATTTATTATCTATCTATCTATCTATCTATCTATCTATCTATAAATCGTCTATCTATTGATCTACTATCTATTGTTTTATAATCTATCTATCTATCTATCTATCTATCTATATATCAATCAATATATCATCTATCTATCTATCTATCTATCTATCTATCTATCATATATACATATATCATCAATCTCTTGATTGATATACAGATCAATCCCCCACCCTGGGTATACACAGTGCTTGGGGTAGATTTGGATCCCTTTCCAATAGGTTTTCAGATGTACCTAGAAGACCAGACCTAAGATTTAGGGTGAATGATTACCAACTGCCAACTGCACATTAAACAAGTCCTTGTTCTCCTAGACCACAGGGAGATCAGTTTACTGTACAACTTTCTCTGTCTGGAGAAAAAGGGTTCTATAAATAATTAATACCTGAATTATATTGACTGCAGTATCTAAAGTAAATAACATGAATCCCTGTTTCCATTTATATTTAGGTCAGCAAATTAGAAAGAGAAAAAAATCAGGAAATCAAGCAAATCAGAGAACACGAACAGCATAAAAATATTGTTCTGGTTACTGAGCTAAAAGCCAAGCTGCATGAGGAAAAGATGAAGGAACTTCAGTCTGTGCGGGAAGCCCTGCTGAGGCAGCATGAGTTGGAACTGTTTCGGGTTATTAAAATTAAAGACAATGAGAATCAAAGACTGCAAACCGTTGTTAATGCGTTACGCGATGGGGCTCCGGAAAAGGTCAAAACGGTTCTTTACTCCGAGGCGAAAGAAGAAGCCAAGAAAGTGTTTGAGTTTGAGAAAATCAAAATGCAACAAGAGGTTTTTGAACTAAAAGGAGCCAAAAAACAAGTTGAGGAGGCACTGACTGTGGTCATGCAGGCTGATAAAATGAAAGCAGCAGAGATAAGGAATGTCTACCACTTGCACCAGGAGGAGATTTCCAAAATTAAGCGGGAATGTGAAAGAGAAATTCGTAGACTGGTATGTGTGCAGATCTGACTATGTTTTATGTTGCCTGCATGGTTGTGTAGAACATAAAATAACAAAGTAGAACTTATGCAAGCTTTTGTAGAGATGAAAATATTATGTTTAGGACTTAAGGCTTGGTTTTTGCTCCAATGATACTTGAAGAGTAGTGATGGGTGAATGTATTCGCCAGATGCGAATTTGCGACGAAGTCCCGTGAATCGCGAAAATTCGCCGGCGGTATCCTTTTTTTGGATGCTGGTGCGCTTTTGCCACTGAATCCAAAAAACAGACGCCGGCATCAAAAACAAGACGATGGCGCCGTTTTGCAAATTTTTTGCCATTTCACGAATTTCGTGGGAAATTCACAAATTCGGCGAAGCAAAACGCCCCAAATTCGCCCAGCACTATTAAAGAGTAGACTGATAAAGTGAAGACCAGACATTAGAATAACATAAAATGAAGATGCCATTGTTGATGAACAGATTTAGGAACTGTCACCAAAAGCCATTTTGTATACAGTTTTATGCTTTCTATTTCTGTATTTGAGCAGTTATTCTTTTAAACTCTATGCCAGGATTTACATTTACAGTAGAAGTCACACCCACAACTTTCCCCTTTTTAATGTTTCATGACTTGGAATGTGGAAAAAAAGGCACAGCACTTGTGAAGACAGTCACCATCTGACAATCCTAGACCTGTAAGCTTGACACTTTTAGTGAAGAAGATATTTAAATCTTGGTGGTAATATTTATATGTGGATAGAGAACATGATATGACATTATGTATAGAGATTAGTTGTGAATGGTACATCAGATAAATCAGTGCTGTCCAACTTCTGTGGCACCGAAGGGGCAACATTTTACTGGCCTATGTGGTGGAGGGCCGATAATAGAAGTCAGTGTTGGCCACTCCCCCTTTTAAACCACACCCACTGTAAACCACACCCATGTTACCACAAGAACTTTTAAGATCATATCCACATTAACGGTGGTAGCACACCAAAAAACCAAATGGTTGGTGCTCACTGCAGGGAAATCACTCATCTGTGAAAAAAAAGTTATGTTAAAACATACCCTTAAATCCATATGCCTCATCTTACCCTGTGGATAATACAACAACCCTCCAACACCTGATTAAACCTTGGGGCCCTTAACAACAATTTCCAAATGCTAACAAACCCCAAGAACAAACCCCTAACAGGCTTAACATCCCACAGGTAGCACTGGGCAAGCAGAGAATGGCACACACAAGCAGCACTGGGCAAGCAGAGAATGGCACACAGGGAGGAAAGGCAGAACAGAGCAGGAGACAGGGAAAGCTCTCAGTCTAATATGTACTACATACAGTGACACATTGCTGGTGCCCCATTAGCATTTTGAATAAGGTGTGAACAGGTGAACAACGTGGGCAGTTTCAGTCTGGGTCTCAGGTGGAACAGTACAGGGGCTTTAGGAAATAAACAATAGAGGTGTCACAAGTGTGAACAATACAGGGGGATCACAGGTGTGAACAATACAGGGGATTAGTCTGAATTTGAAGTTTAAACAATGCAGGGGCCAGTTAATCTCTGTAGTGATACATTTTAAATCTTACATATGGTAAACAGACACAGCATGTGGGGGGCCACAAAAATGCTGGCGTCTTTTCCTTTTTTCTGAGTGATAGCCTGCAAAGGTCCGTAAAAAATTTTTTGGGTAACCGGGTTCCCACTCCATTTTCTAACATATGGCACATAAACTATACAGTGGGCTCATGTGTAGGGCAATATAACAACTCTATTTTCTTTATTAAGGTTCCCTGGACTTGTGTAATGTAATGTATTTGCTGCAACATATACGTCCATGTAACTTTATCATTTCCCACCATATGCAAATTAAGCAATGCTAGCGCATCTTTGCTTTGATTACCAAAGTAACACTAGCGAAAATTTGCCCTGGACACAACTTCACAGAAATACATTATTTACAGAATATCTATCCATCATTACATACATTATGCTTAGAATACTGATGTATGGTCCAGGGCTGGACTTGACTTCCAGAGTATTAGAAGCTCTTCATGTGAATCATGAGTGAAAATAATATTGAGATCCATTACAAAGAGAAGCAACAGGATTAAAGCTCGTGCTAGAGTCACATGCAAAAGTTCAGGCATTTATCATGTTCATAGCACATTACAGAAGTCCCCAATCCATCTGTTTCACTGTAATATGTTTAATATCCAATCCCCAGCCTGCAAGGTGCTCTGATGAAAAATGAATCCATTAGAGAATCACATAACTCACAAGACATGGCAGTTGAGACTGTTCCCTGAGGAACCTACAGAATATGATCCTTTCCCTTTCTTCTTTTCAGTACAGCCTTTACCCAGCCTGCCATACCCAGTGCCCCAATTAATGTAAGAGGATCGTCCAATGAGAAAAATTGTCTGCCTTAACTTCATCCAACTCCAGAACTGACACCCAACTCCAACTTATTGTTTCTAGAAAACAACCCCTGCTAGAACTATATCCATTCTTCTCAGATTACAGTGTAACATAAACACAATAAGGAATTACTAGCGCTCCTTTACTAACACAAGTACACGATAATAACCCACAATGCAAAATTGTCCCAAAATTTTTGGTGCCCTCTAAGTAGAGTACACTGCAATTTTACGAATACTGCAGTTTGTGACTTATTATGACATATCAAATGTTTTGGAGCATCTTGTTATGTTTCAAGAGCAAATGGTGCTTTTATTCTGTTCTTTTATTGCTCTATGTGTGTTGTGGATATTATTTAGCATATTGAATGGATTTCTGCATGTACTATTTGAAACAAAGGGACATGGAGTAGTAGGCGAATTTAACAAACATGCACAGGAATCTGTGGCAGTACATTTCCTGGCCCTCCATGCCAGGCAAAGTCCCGCACTACTCATTTGCAGATTAAAGTCTCAGTCACTTATCCCAAATGAGTACAATAGGTCCCAAGTGGCACTAGCAGCCAAGAAAATACCTTTCCCTCCATTCCATAAACATATGCAGCTTGTATTATCCTTCAGACATAGCTCCCAGCACTGTCTATAGCACGAGCACACTGTTGCTGAATCCATAGCTGAACTGTAGCTCCCAGCACTGTATATAGCGCGAGCATTTCACATTCAGTTGGGAAATACGGACCTCCTGACCCTCTCGATCGAGCTCCTAGGGATGGGGTCGCCACCCCAGTCACAGAGGCCTTCCTGCCTCTACATAGTGGCAACTGAACTCACTACTCCTTGCAATTAACTATATATAAACATGTAAAAGTAACATATAACTACATCATCAAACACTATCTGGCATGAAATGTCTCTGTAGCAATGTCTCTGCAGGAAATGTCTCTGGGGGTGCTGACAGCTGTAGAGGTGATTTGGTGCAAACATTTGCTTACTAGCGATGCTACCATGAGGAGAGAATGGAACTGTATGCTTCTTCCACCTTTTTGCGGCGTCCAAAAAAAACGGACCGCGGACCAAATCGAGGGAATTCGCCCATCACTAATTGCAGTAGGTCACATGGTTTCAGTATGGTAGCCCGATTAGTTCAAAGCACTGCTGTAACTGGCACTATGACGGTGCTGGATTTATATAGGAAGTGACCTTACATAGTTACAACAAGAATCCAGAGGAGGGAGCTCTTAGCAAGTGAATTGTAAGATATTGTAGCATGGTGAAAGCTTATGCTGGAGACATGACATAGTTAATGGAATGAAACCACATTTTCACCTCCAACACTAATGGCACACCATCTTGCAATAAATAGGGTCTACTGTATATTGTTTTGGCACTGGTCATTTACAAAAGAGATACAATACTCTTTTATGAACACAAGGGATCTTGACATGAGCACCAAGCTGCTCTAATGAATTATGTGTAAGAACATGGACCGAAAACTGGAATTACTGTCCGACTAGACCCAGGTGATTCCAAGTGTCAATAGCTGCAACTGACTTGTGCCAATGATTTAGATGCTAATGCCATTATTGATGCCCTGTACCAGAAGTGACTCCACATATGTAGGAAAACTAAGTGCACTTCAACCCAAACGATATTAATATATCACATGCAAGCTGCAGCGGGTGCAATTAGGCTGGAATTTGGGAAAATACTACATTGTAAGTTTAGAAAACTTGGTGAAAGGTGCAGTTTTCAGTATTTAGTTAAAAGTAGGAACATTGTGCACTTGCATGTGTAAATTAAGGAATATTAGTGTGGGCTGAATCTCCAGATGGAGGTTGAATATCAAGTATGGCAAAACTGAGAGCAGTGGGTGGTGTTCACCACTGTATTTAGGTGCGGTATCCTAGGCACTGGACCTAATTGTGACTCTAGTCTCTAGAGATGTAACATGCACTGCTGCTCTTGACCTCACTTCCTTTGTGCACAAGTCACTTCTGCTGAAAATATGACTGGTTACCCTCACCCCACAAGTTTCTGGTGGTGACTGGGGGGATTTCTTTTCTTAAAAATGATCTATTATTGGCAGTAAACATAGGCACTGGCTCTCAGGTGCTTATCTATAAATACAACCCTGACAATGTTAGCTACAGGTCTCTGCTGCTGCTGTTCCAGGTAGCAATAATCATGGAGCATGCCTGGAACTGCATTGGTATCCACACTAGCTCTTACATTTATCAGTATTACATAAGGGCAATAAAGCTGCTGTGATGTAGAAATCAATATGGTTCCTGGAAATGTGCCCGGCAAAACTATTAATGCACCTTAAGACAATTTCCAGCACTAAATTTTATGTGGTTTATAAATATTAGTGTTTACTCTAATGCACTTGCATGTTTCTTCCTATACAGTCTGGTCCTGTAAATATTAATAAAATATTTCTTTTTTGTTTATAACGGAAGTGGTTTTTGTGCATTTACGATAGAAATGGCTTTCCTGGCATCGCTGGCTCTGTACTTCCATTTTTCCTTTTCGCTGATTTTTGTATCAGCGTGAAACATATTTAATGTACGTGGGAAGCAGATTGAATTAAGCCGAGCTCATTTATTTTGTCTCCATTATTCGCCATGTCTGCAGGGCCTGTATTGTGCCACAGGGCAAGATTAGTCCATAATCATATCAATAGCTATTCAATCAAATACACTTTAAGGCATCACAACTGTATTTTACTTAAAGAATATATATAACTATATCATTAATTTTGTCATAATATAGCAAGGGTTTGCAACTGAACACATTTACAGATTAACATCTGTTGCCACCATAGACTTCTGCATATGGCACCAGCATCATCATCATCATGTTATAAAATGCACCACGTTTTAACAGTAACCCATAGAAACTAATCATCTCATTTACTAGTCATCTGTTTAAAAGATCTTATTTGTTGCTATGAGTTACTGCTCTTGGGCAAACTTAGTGCCTAAGAAATACAGTACATCTCTTTAGCCAAAAAACTTCTCAATCACATATGTAGGCTCCCAATTTAGTAGTAAAAATATGTACATTGTAGTTTCTCAAGTCCAGTCAATCAAGGTCATAGACTAGAGATCCCCAACCTTTTTTTTTACCTGTGAGCCACATTCAAAGGTAAAAAGAGTTGAGGAGCAACACAAGCATGAACAACTCAATGGAGATACCAAATAAGGGCTGTGATTGAAGAATAAATTAATTTTATTGTGTGGTCCCCTTGTATATTAACACATAATTATCATATAACCCCTTAGGCTCCCCTTCTCCAGTGTAGACAACCCCAACTTGACCCAACTTGACCAACCTTTCCTCATAACTGAGACCTTTCATATTGTAATCATAATCCCTTTTTAATTATTGGATTTACATTAACTTCTCTCCAACCCATGGGAATCATATTGGGTTGCCAACTTTGACTTCCGCAAAAACTAAACTAGGGGGCGGGATGATTGCATCAGAGGCAGAGCAATGACATATAGGGGTAGAGCTATAACATGTGGGTGCATGTTTGTGCCTGGTGTTAGCTGGGTTTTGGCATCAGAGGTGGTTACTGGCCAGATTATTGTTTGGGTTTCACAAGGTTGAAACCAAAGTAAAACCAAACTGTTTGGGTCAAAACCAAACAGATGACAGCCCTAGTATCATACAAGATAAAGGGGAGTGTCAAAAAATGGAAAAAACATTCTGGCTAAACTGAACTAGCTTTTCCAAGTACTTTCAACGGAAGTAAGAAAATAAAAAGAACCTTAGTAATATTCCTTCTCTTCTGATCCTCCAAGTGGCAGAAAAAAAAGCCAGACACTCTTGTCTCATTATTCTTACATGCTTCTCTGATCTTATCAAGTTCTAAGTTTGCAATTTCACACGAGAGCTGTTCATTTAAGAGCTGCATAAATTTTGACCCAGGAGGAGAAAATATGCTCAGATTTAATTAATGTAGGATGTATCTTTCATTTTTCCTTCTTTGCATTCATAGAAATGAATGGAGCTTGTGTTTTGCTTGCCCCAACTTAATCCATTGCAGCAGAATTGTTCCCTCGGTTGATTGCATTCTATAAAAATGGATCAGTACAGGGGGATCGAGCCCCCTTTGAAGGTCCAAGCTTTGGTCAGGGCCCCCATTAGCTAATAAGGAGGTTACAGATTGCTGTTATGAGTCATTTTTCATAAGTACAAGAAAAAATGGACATCAAACTAGTCTCCACCCCACTATTGCAAAAATTTAAAATGTAATATAAGCTTCGGCATACTGAAATAAGAAACTTTCTAAATACAATAAATTAAAAATTTGTTAGTGTTTCTGAAATAATCAAGTTCATCTTCAATATTCCTCTCTCAGCATCTGTTTCTCTTCATTTTGTCTTCATTCAGGAGTTTTGTGTCAGATATTCATTGACAGTTAGATCCAATGTATCTTATAGGGGGCTCCTTTTGCCTAGAAGATGTATTAGAGCTCACTACATAAAAGGCAGTTACCGTATATACTTGAGTATAAGCCGTCCAGCGTATAAGCCGAGGTACCTTATTTTACCTCCAAAAACTGGGAAAGCTTATTGACTCGAGTATAAGCCGAGGGTGAGAAATGCAGCAGCTTCTGGTAAGTTTCAATCAAAAAATTTCTGCTCCCATTGGAGGTGCATCTCGTTTTTGGATGCTGGCGACCATTCTTGGACGCCGGCGAATACTCTTGGAGACTATTCTTGGACGCCGACAACTATTCTTAGGCACCGGCGACTATTCTTAGGCGCCGACGACTATTCTTAGACGCCGGTGACCGTTTTTGCGCTTGACCTGAGTATAAGCCGAGGTAGAGTTTTTCAGCATATTTTGGGGGCTGAAAAACTCGGCTTATACTCGAGATTTTGCTTGTACTGGAATACGTTATTTGAGTGAGCTCTAAAGCATCTGCCAGGAGAGGGAGCCCCCCTATAAGATATATTTGATCTAACTGTCAAAAATGAATATCTGACACCCAACTCCAGCATGAAGACAGAATGAAGAGAAACAGATGCTGAAAGAGGGATAGTGAATATAAACTTGATTATTTCACAAACAATGCAGAATATGCAAATGGTTCTATTTAGAAAGTTTCTTATTTCAGTAAGCTGAAGCTTATATTACATTTTAATTGTTGTGATAGTTCCCCGTTAACTTAACTGACCTTCAAGTTGGGCTTTCAGATCCGTCAAAGAAAATTGGCATATTCGTCCTAACGGAGTCCCCCCAGCAACTACTTAAAGTTTGGGAAGGACTGCATTTATAAAACCTATATCATACTGCTAAGCCAGTTGACTTGAGTGAATTATTAGCACAACGCTAGGAATAGCATCCCAATGTACAGTAACTGCAAGCAGCTTGGAGACTGTTTTGTGCCATTTGAGTTTTGACTTTGTTCTGTTCTCCTTGTAGATGGATGAAATTAAATTAAAAGACAGAGCAGTTTACATGCTGGAAAAAGAGTTAGGGGTGCAAGCCGGGCATGCTCAAAGACTTCAACTCCAAAAGGAGGCCTTAGATGAACAGCTTGTCCAGTTCAAAGAGTCTGACCGTCATCTGAGCAGCCCGAAACGGGAGTTTGCCATTGCAAGTGGTGCAGGAGATACTTCAGATCATTCTGGAAGCCCTGTAAGAATTTTAATCTGGTTTTTGCCGTCTTTATTTAGGGATCCCAATATCTATGGGCATTGTTTTTGAGTACTCATTTTATCTTTTCTGTGTTGTGCAAAATGTCAATATACAGGGCCTTGAGAAAGCATCCAGACCCTCATCTTACTCGGTAACAAATCCAACTGCCAGTTTGTTCTCTCTGATATTTTTATTTAATCCCCACACTTCAATAGTTTGTAGATCGACCATCGGGGCTCTATCAGCAGGGTCTGTGCAAAATAGAAGGATGCATGAGTGGTGCAAAATACAGGGAAATACTGCTAAAGCCAGCTAAATACTGAATCTTAGGGAAAGTTCATATCTTGGCAGAACAATGATCCCACGCACAAAGTCGTAGTAACAATGCAGTGACTCAAGGAAAAATATGAAAAGGGTGAATGTCCTACAATAGCCCAATCTCAGCTCTGAATCTATGGCTCTGTTTGAAAATGAAGATGTCCAAGGGGCAGATTTACTAAAGGGCGAAGTGACTAACGCTGGCGACGATTCGCCAGCATTACCATTTTTAGCCACTTTGCCGATTTACTAACGAGCGAAGGCGTAACTTCTGTAGCATAAGAGACAGACGCTAGCACTCATTTACACTCTATTGCCATGCAAATCTTTGCTCTGGTGACTGAACGTTACTCCGCAAATTCCCTAAAATGTGGATTTTACTGAACATTACCTCTTTCACCAGACTTGCCTTCACCAGCCCAGACCAGGCAAAGTGCATAGATCTTCCTCAATCCTCTGTTACTTACATCATATTTTTTAGTGGAAAAAGTCCAAAAAATGCTGTCGTCTTTTCCTTTTTCCAGAGTGAGCCTGCAAAAGTCCTTCAATTTTTTTTTGGGTAACCGGGTTCCCCAATACATTTTCTAACATATGGAACATTAACTATACAGTGTGCTCATGTGTAGGTCATTATAACAACTCTATATTCTTTATTAAGGTTCCCTGGACTTGTGTAATGTAATGTATTTGCTGCAACATATACGTCCATTCAACTTTAAATTTCCTGCCATATGCAAATTAGCCTGAGCAAAGACCTCTAATGATGTTGCGGTAGGATTTGCTCGTATTGCCAAAGTAACGCTAGAGAAAATTCGCTGGCGTTCACCGCCCTGGGCGCAACTTTGCACTCTAGTAAATTAACGTTGTCTGAGTGAATTTTTGCCTGGCAAAGTGTTGCGATGGCTGCAAAGCTGTCGCTGGCGAATTTTTTGCTGCTTAGTAAATTTACCCCCAAGTGTCATGAAGATTACCAGCCTGGAAAAATGCAGTGTGCAAGCTGGTACATACATAGCACACATCACTTAAAGCTGTTATTGCTGCAACAGTTGCCTCTACAAAATATTAAATTGTGGGGATTGAACACCAACAACATATTTCTATTTTATAAATATTGTGTTTTTAATATAAACAATTTTACATTAAAAAACAAATTTTGAGTGTTTGAAATGGAACTATTACAGAATTCAATCTCAGTGCAGAATTTGGTTCCTCAATTAAATTGAGAAAATTGCTCAAGGCTCTGAAAGCTTTATATGTTTATATATACTACAAGTTAGCCCCTATATATATATATATATATATATATATATATATATATATATATATATATATGTATATATATATATATATATATATATTTTTTTTTTTATTTCAATGGAAGATGCATGTTTGCCACTTTTAGGGGCATATTTATCAAGGGTCGAATTGAAAAAACTTCGAAATTCAAAAAGACCAACCGAAATTAAGTCAAAGTTTTTTTTTTGGTCGCCGAGGTCCGTTTTCACATTCAGCCGAATTAGAATCATATGAATCGAAGTAATATCACATTCGCTTGAATTCGATTAGACTTAAAAAGTCCACCAATTAACTCCAAAAAGGTTCCAGGAGGTCCCCCATAGGCTAAAACAGCAATTAGGCAGGTTTTAGATGGCGAATGGTCGATGAGACAGTACATGATAAATGTCGATATTTGAATTTTCTAATTTTTTTCAAATTCGAATAGGATTTGGACTATTCCCTAGTCGAAGTGCACAAATAATAGCTTGAAATACGAATTTTTTTCATTCGAAAATTTACATCGACCTTTGATAAAACTGTCCCTTATTGTTTAACCAGGGGACTAATGAAATTGACATTTGGTAATGGTTATTACTGTGCTGATTTGTTTCTCCATTCTATAGAAATAAGGTACATATATAGGTAAAACCCAAAGTCTCTCCTGCACCAGTTGTTGCTAAATGTGACTTTTGAAGACTGTTCATCTAATGGCTTCCTTTGTCTCATAGGAATTTGTTGCCGTTGGTGTTACATTTATTGTTGCAAACAAACCAGTGCAGAAAACATTGTACAGTGTTCATGTGATTTAGGGGCAATACAGAACAGTTTTCACATTTTTCAGGGGACCAGAAAAAAATCATGTAAAATCTGGGAAAATGTAAAACTAGGTAAATGCATTATACATCATATAATTGTGGGGGCACAAAAAAGGGTGTAACATGAGGGAAATCAGGGGCTGTAAAATTGAGTTTTCACTGTATATTCAGAGTATTATTTTTTTTAGTGTACATGCGACTATAGCTGCTCTAAATTGGATGGGCATTTCGTTTGTCCAATCACCTGGAAATAAATGGCTGCCTTAGTGAGATAGTTTTGACAGATAAGCCCCGTCCCAATTTATACCCCAATTTGGATCCTATCATTGGGGTATAAACTGGGACGGGGGCATCATTTTAAGACCCAGTGATTCTATTGTATCCTATCATATAGGCTTGAAATGCCACCTTTTACCCTATGAAAGTTATTACTGGATTGGTAAGGCTTCCTTAGGCTGTATACTGAGAGTGGATTTTAATCATAGCTTTGTTTGCAAACAGCAGGATATGTTTTTTATTTTAATTTCTGTATTAGCATAGTTCCCTTTTACCTTATTTGCTGTTCTGGGTCCTTTTTAAAGGAATACTGTCATGGGAAAAAAATTCAAAATGAATCAGTTAATAGTGCTGCTCCAGCAGAATTCTGCACTGAAATCCATTTCTCAAAAGAGCAAACAGATTTTTTTATATTCAATTTTGAAATCTGACATGGGGCTAGACATATTGTCAATTTCCCAGCTGCCCCAAGTCATGTGACTTGTGCTCTGATAAACTTCAATCACTCTTTACTGCTGTACTGCAAGTTGGACTGATATCACCCCCTCCCTTTCCCCCCAGCAGCCAAACAAAAGGACAATGGGAAGGTAACCAGATAGCAGCTCCCTAACACAAGATAACAGCTGCCTGGTAGATCTAAGAACAACACTCAACAGTAAAAACTCATGTCCCACTGAGACACATTCAGTTACATTGAGAAGGAAAAACAGCAGCCTGCAAGAAAGCATTTCTCTCCTAAAGTGCAGGCACAAGTCACATGACCATGGGCAGCTGGGAAATTGACAATATGTCTAGCCCCATGTCAGATTTAAAAATTAAATTTAAAAAAATCTGTTTGCTCTTTTGAGAAATGGATTTCAGTGCAGAATTCTGCTGGAGCAGCACTATTAACTGATTCATTTTGAAAAAAAAAAAATTTTCCCATGACAGTATCCCTTTAAGGCGCACAATCAATACATTTCCCAAAATACCATCTACAGTACGTTCTTGAATCCCTTATAACGTATGCCAGTTATTTGCAGTCCATCTTTGTTTTAGGAACAGCAGTTGGATGAAAAGGATGCTCGTCGGTTCCAACTAAAAATTGCTGAATTAAGTGCAATTATCCGGAAACTGGAAGACCGGAATTCGTTACTGTCAGAAGAGAGAAATGAACTAGTAAGTCCAATGTCAGTATTTGTAAGGGTAAATATTGTATTTCCGCAAGTGGTAAACTGCCAGGTAGCAGACAAGCCACGCATAAGTACTGTAAATATTTTGAGTGTGTCACAAATTCAGTTGCAGGTCTATATAACTCTTTAGTATGGGAAAATTATATTATTCATACATTGAATTAAGTTTTCCCTTAAATACAAAGTCATTGGTGCAACTAATTGTTTGAACAGGAAATCCCTTGTACATTTTACAAGCATTTAAAAATAATGGTCAGAGAATGGATACCATTTACCTTGGCCAAAGAATTCACCTTTGGAAATAGTGCTGTACTCAAGGCAAATAATACGGCATTCCCAAACCTTTGTAGAAGTGCGAGTAAATTTAACTAAGAGAAGATGTTTCAGGCTGAATATATTACTTCCCTGGAATAAAATATCCCCCATTGAGTATGAATTGAATGATGCAAGTTATGGGCTGTAATCATTAGATAAGCTGGAAAGGAAAGCCCAGCACATTCATATGTGATTTCTAATATTCAAATTATAAGCAGCAAGGGATATTTTATTTCTTATGATGGAAGATAATTAACCAGAGGGAAAGAATTAACTGGAGATTTACAGAATGAAAGATACGTTTACATTTTAAAGACCATAGACCATAGCTGTGGTTGAGAGGGATAGCTAAATAACATTATCCACCAAAGGAGGATGCTATGGGGATAATCCGGAGCTATATTTTTTCTTTAATATCATTATTTATTATTTGTGAGCTGGAGGAAAGCAAGTGCAGCAAGTGAGATATGGGGACATAGGTCTCATTTATTAAACTCTAAGGGGTGCGAAATTTCACCTCTTAGGACCCATTCATGGAGCTTTTGCACTCAAGGGCAGGCAGCAAAAAGGTGACGCTCCTTGCCCTCCGTTTCAGGAGCACGAAGAGATGCACATTTGAGTGCAGGCTATGGGGGTGCTGTGCTTTTCAAGAGTTCCAATGACATTTTTGCCCAGAACTATAGGGAAAATTGTCCTCATCCTAAGCCAAAAGCCCTATTAATCCATATACGTTCATTGGGCGGATTCTTGGATATTTAACTCGAGGTAAACTTGTACAAACAAAAAATTGTTACATAACCGTTCTTCTCTTCACTTTATTTTTCAAATCAAGTTAAAACGTTTAAGAGAGGCAGAAAGTCAATATAAACCTATTCTGGACAAAAACAAGCGACTTAGCCGGAAAAATGAAGAAATGTCCCACTCGTTGCGGAAAATGGAGAACAAGCTAAAGTTTTTAACACATGAAAACATAGAAATGGTTAGTATTATGGTTTTAAAACCACAAAAGTGATTTTTGGAGAAGGAGTTTTAGTTTTAAAGGTCCTATATTATCTTTCTATTCATGCAGAGACAAAAAGCTGGTATTATAAGGAGGCCAAGCTCCTTGAATGATCTAGACCAAAGTCGAGAAGAGAGAGAAGTTGACTTTTTGAGGCTGCAGTTGAACGAACAGCAACTCTTCATTGATGAACTTTGTAAGGTAAAGTTTAAACAGTATTTAAGTGCCAAACAGACATGAGATTGGTTGTCCAATACCAATATCGGTTGACTCAAATGCAGTAGCATATCAAGAAGCTGCCAGATTCCACTTCAAACATATTTTAGGGCCCTCAGTATGTTGAGATGCTGATAAATTTGCTCATCAGACAGAGCCCTAATGATGCTCAGCTCTTCAGAGTCTACTTCCCCTGACACTGAGGGGTAAAGTTATCAAAGAGTGAAGTTCCGCCACTAGAGTGAAATTCTGCAGCTCTCAATTCATTTCTATGGGATTTTGAAAGGCGTATTTATCAATGGGTGAAAGCGAAAGTTCACCCTTTGATAAATACGCCTATAAAAATCCCATAGAAATGAATGGAGAGTGGCGAAATTTCACTCTAGTGGCGGAACTTCACTATTAACTTCACTCTTTGATAAATATACCTCTGAGATTCTTCAGCCTTGTGAGTTAAGGCAAAATGGCAGTGCCAGTATTTTCCATGTTTTGGGTGATAGTCAATATAGATTATTCATGTAGACATTACAATGGTAAGCAATGTGATATACAGTAAGGGGCCGATTCACGAAGGGTCGAATATCGAGGGTTAATTAACCCTCGATATTCGACTAGGAACTAAAATCGTTCGACTTCGAATATCGAAGTCGAACGATTTTGCGCAAATCTTGCGATCGATCGATCGAAGGATTTTTCATTCGATCGAACGATTAAATCCTTCGAATCGAACGATTCGAAGGATTTTAATCCAACGATCGAAGGAAAAACCTTCGATCAAAAAATCCCAGGCAAGCCTATGGGGACCTTCCCCATAGGCTAACATTGACTTCGGTAGCTTTTAGCTGCCGAAGTAGGGGGTCGAAGTTTTTCTTAAAGGGACAGTACTTCGACTATCGAATGGTCGAATAGTCGAACGATTTTTAGTTTGAATCCTTCGATTCGAAGTCGTAGTCGTAGTCGAAGGTCGAAGTAGCCCATTCGATGGTCGAAGTAGCCCAAAAAAAACTTCGAAATTCGAAGTTTTTTTAATTCGAACACTTCACTCGAATTTAGTGAATCGGCCCCTAAGTCTTGTGGGTTGCAACAGACACACAAACAGGAAGCTCCATGGCATACTGGTGAAAAAAGTGCCATTTTTTTTACCGCCACTAGTTATACTATTGATATTTAGATATAGAAACAGTTCCAGTTAACACTGATTGCCCATAAATTTAACTAGACATCCATTTCAGAATGATTGTACTGTTTTCTGTTCTCTGGGAATAATTATGCAGCAGCAAATCACTTTAATGAATGCTGATATGATTTATTTTATCAGACTCTGGAAACTGCCAGCTATGTGAAGAGCGGCTTGGTAAGTAGTGGAAATGAGTGAAGGCTTTGCTTGGACATTGAGCAATATCACAGGGAAGTGCACTGGTCTCTGTATAAAAACAACATATTGTGCTTTCTCCAGGACCGTGAAAAGCTTTTAAGGTTTAGAAAACAAAGAAAGAAAATGGCAAAACTCCCCAAGGTACAGTTCCATTCTCTAATTGTCTGTCATTTTTGATCAGAGCAATCACTTTCTGGCATGTGTTGTTCTATTCTTGGGTCGAATTGAGAGGGAGCGATAAAACACTGATGCAGGGTTTCAATTCATACAGACTTATTGCAGTAGTTTAACTTTAGATAATGCTGTTTTTAAATTATATTAAATCATCTTTTGTGTGTACTGTAAGCTGGGCATCATAAGGGCATTATATTTAAAGGGGTTGCTCACCTTTAAATTAAAGGAAAACTATACCCCCCAAACAATGTAGGTCTCTATTAAAAGATACTGAGTAAAACAGCTCATGTGTAAAACCCTGCTTCATGTAAATGAACCATTATCATAATAATATACTTTTCTAGTAGTATGTGCCATTGGGTAATCATAAATAGAAAATTGCCATTTTAAAAAATAAGGGCCGCCCCCTGAGATCGTAAGATTCACTGTGCACACATACAAACCACATGTAAGGTCACATGAGCCAATTAACAGACAGAGTTCTGCCTTTTGCTTCCTCACTTCTTCCTGTTACAGTTAGTGTTGTAGTATTTCTGGTCAGGTGATCTCTGAGGCAGCACAGATAGAGTCACGAAATGGTGGTTCAAGGCAAGAGATATAAAAGGGCAATATTTATGTAAATATATATTCCAGTTTGGTAAGATTCTTTAATATGTCATTCAATTTGATATAAACTATCTGTTGCTTAAGTATTCATTTTGGGGGTATAGTTTTCCTTTAACTTTTAGTATTATATAGAGAGTGATATTCTGACACAATTTGCAATTGGTTTTAATTTTTAATTATTTCTAGTAGGGATGCACTGAATCCACTATTTTGGATTCGGCCGAACCCCCGAATCCTTCGCAAAGGATTCGGCCGAATACCGAACCAAATCCGAACCCTAATTTGCATATGCAAATTAGGGGTGGGAAGGGGAAATTTTTTTTTACTTCCTTGTTTTGTGACAAAAAGTCACGCGATTTCCCTCGCCGCCCCTAATTTGCATATGCAAATTAGGATTTGGATTCGGTTCGGCCAGGCACAAGGATTCGGCCGAATCCGAATCCTGCTGAAAAAGGCCGAATGCTGGCCGAATCCCGAACCGAATCCTGGATTCGGTGCATCCCTAATTTGTAGCTTTTGAGTTATTTAAGTTTTTATTTAGCAAATCTAACCAAAACTAACCATAGCAATCATACACTGATTTGAATTAGAGACTGGAAAATGATTAGGAGAGGGCCTGAATAGAAATACGAGTAATAAAAACTAGAAATAATGATACATTTGTAGCCTTACAGAGCATGTATTTTTAGATGGGCTCAGTCACACCCATTTGAAAGCTGGAAAGAGGCAGAAGTAATTAGAAAAGTATAAAAATAATGAAGACCAACTAAAATATTGCTTAGAATTGGCCATTCCATAACATACTTAAAGTTACCTTGACCCATCCCTTTAAGCTTTTTCCAAGTCTTTTGCTAACCCTCTTTAATAGAAAGTGTACACGGCATGCAACTCAGTAGGGGACATTTACAAAATCAAGTGCAAGTCGGTCTCAAATCTGTATTTTTTGATCCATTATGCAGTTTATAATTCCAGCTTAATTGCAGGCATGCTCCAAGGTGCATCAACCAGAATTGTGCACATTGTATGTAGTATTGTGCCACCTCTAGAGCATGCAGTGTTTGCATCTGATTCACTGGCAGGGTCAAATTAGCCCATCTAGATACTGGAAAAAATCTCAGTGAGTCCCAATCCTGTTGGGCCCTAACACCTGCCTGCAAGCCATCCAGTGTCAGACTGGGATACCAGGGGCCCACCAGAAAACCTTAGGTTGAGGGCCCACTTTCCAACCTATTATACCTCCTCTCCTCACTCAACCTCACCTCTTTATTCTCCTAGTCTCTTTTCTCTACATACTGTACTCTATTCTTACATTATTAAGCCTCTTTATTCCCATAAAGAAATAGAGAATGACCATGAAATAGGCCAAAAGGTTAGAAGCAAGAGGCCCACTGACACCTTGGCCCACAGGGAGTTTTCCTGGTATTCTGGTGGGCCAGTCCAACACTGAAGCCATCTACCAGCACCCAATTTTGGAATGATTCAAACAAAATGAAATATGGCTGTGCATTCCTTTGTGGAACATACTGCCCCCTGGAGAAGTGGGCAGGGGGCAGTGGTGGCTGGGTTGTGGACCGTTTAATTGGGTACCCAATGGGCCATGGGTATCCCAGTCTGCCTCTGTCCACTAGACACAAGTTTGGTGCACCGGCTCAGGTCCAGAATGGGAGTCAAAATAGGCCCTGGCATTCCAAACACAGAGGCCCAACAGTGTCCATCAAAAATAGTTACCGTCCATGGAATCTTACAACAGCCCTTATGGCATTTTGCCACAACCCACAGATTGCCAGTCTGGGCCTGCACCTGCTGATGCAACCCCTTTGTGAGAACCCTGGAGTTACCGCCAAATCCAAGGTGGTGGTAGCTTCCTGGACTAGTTGCTTACTATTCATCAGAAGAGGCAAGATGGACTTATTGACCAAATTGTGGAAGTGCAGGAGCTTGTTTGCTCCATTATAGATTGCGTCACCATGTGTTCTCCATTGCACTTAATTTTGTAGCACCTGCACTTGCAGTACGCTCATAAATGACCGCAGGTGTATAACAGTATAAAGCACAATGGTTGTTTAATTTAAGTATTTTTATAAAAAAATATTCAGTGTTTAAGACTATAGAGAATGAGAAATCTGAACATGTAATATTTCTGTATATAGAACCTACATCTGAAAAAGGTGCAGATGGGGGTTAAAGCTGAAAAGAATAGACACTGGCTCAACTACTGTATATTGGTTAACCTACCTATTTCATTATGTAGTCTGTGGATTATGTTTAATATAATCAAGGTTGCAGGAGCGATTGCACTTTCAATGGCTGGATTATAATTAGAGGATTGTTTGAAGGTCTTCAAACTTAGAGGAATCCAAAAATGATGCATACAATGGATCCTTTATTGGGAGTAAATGAGATCTCTGGCACAGAACAGTAGAACAGAGAAAATAGAAAATTAGATTCATCTTAATAAAATATCAGAACATTAAGAAGAAATAGGACAGACACAGCCACTAACCAGAGAACGAGCCTGAGAGTAAGGTCAGGGGGAGAACGATGGATCTAGATTTCACCCACTTAGAGATGTTATTGAAATACAATCGTTTTTTTAGGTTAGATGATGTACAGAGTGCTTGCAAATAGTGGAGTGAGGATAAGTTTGGTCAGATGACTATGAGGATTCTTCCTGGACTTAGATACATTTGTAAAGAATTGTTCATCCAGTAAACAGAAATGACTTATTTAATGGCAGGTAATGTTTTGACAGAAGTTCAGCAAAATAGATAAATAAATTGCTTTCAAAGTAAGGCCTTTATGTTGTAACAAAGAAACTGCATTAACTGTAATCTCTGACTTTTTCCCTACAGCCAGTTGTGGAGACCTTTTTTGGTTACGATGAGGAAGCTTCACTAGATTCAGACGGTTCTTCAATCTCCTACCACACAGACAGAACAGATCGGACGCCATGCACCCCCGATGAGGATGTGGAAGAGGTAAACCGTAGTAATGAGTGATTTCTATTAAATGCATCATTAAACACACTGAAATAATATTTTCCTTAATATTTACTAGCTAATGTATGAATTCAAAGTCCTTACCTTCAAGCCAAGAGCTCTGCTTGGATGATAGTTACGATAGAACTTCTCACTAAGGGGCAAATTTATAAAAAATCTGAGACCTCAGTTTTCTGAAATTCAAGAAAATCCAGGTGAAAAAAACCCTACTGAGGTATGACAAATTTGAGTTTTCAATCCAAAAATCTGAAAATCTGAAATCTGCCATGTTTCTATAGAAGTCAAGGGGAGGTGTACCTTCAACATTCAAGCTATTTTACTTTTTCTTTTTAGTTTTTTTCAAGATTTGTATAATTAATGAACATTATGATTTTATCTGTGATAAATTTATGTTCCACAAATTAAAGTGAACAAGGTTTTCCAGTTTAAGTTATTTTTATTGATGACAATCTCCTTCCCTTTACATATGTATATTGTTTTTGCTCCTGACGAAGATCCCTGTGGGGGTTCGAAACATTGAGGCTTAATAATAAAACATTTTTTTGTATTTTCACTAAAACCCTGTGAGTGCCGCAATCCTTTTTCACTGCTTATTTCCCATGCTGGCACCCAGGTATTAATTTTGTCTATGGAGTGCACCATTCCTTTGGTTATATATATATATATATATATATATATATATATATATATATATATATATATATGGAGTAAATCGGCACTCACCATTCAATATGTGACGGAACGCATTGATACACCATGCACAAATAAAAACTTTTGATATATACTTGATGGTCAATGCCGTGAGTGCTTTCATTGGACTATTATATATATATATATATATATATATATATATATATATATATATATATATATATATATATATATATATATATACAGTATACACACACATTATGGTTTCCTAGTAATCCTTATGTACTTTACTTATGAACATGGCCAAATTCTCTACCATTTTGGGAGAAAAGCAAGTCAACTGATACCTTATAATGACTTCAGGTCATCTTAAATGATGATACACTACATTGAAACAAACCAATCATGTTCCTGCAATTAAGTTTAGGTTCTGCTGATGCTAGTTAACAGCTTACTATGAGAATCACACCCTTTACTTGTGAATTTATTCCAGGGAATGGCCAAAGAAGAGACGGAGCTCAGATTCCGCCAGCTGACCATGGAATATCAGGCCTTGCAGCGTGCATACGCTCTTCTGCAGGAACAAGTTGGAGGAACCCTAGATGCAGAGCGAGAAGTTAAGGTCTCTGTCGATTAATCTTTTTCAGTAATTTGAATTCTTGAACTACTGTATATCATCATTTGCAGAGGTGGTTGTTGGCCTACAGGTTAAGAGAAATATTTATAAATATTCCGCCAGCCGACCATGGAATATCAGGCTTTCCAGCATACACTCTTCTGCAGGGATAAGTTGGGGGAACCCTAGATGCAGAGCAAGAAGTTAAGGTCTCTATGGAATGATCTCTTTAAATCATTTGAATTCATGAGCTGTATCATCCCTTGCAGAGGTAGTTGTAGACTACAGGTTAAGAGGCATATTTATAAAGATGCATTGCATCTCTGTTGCATATTGCTATATTAGAGCACCCACACTATGTGCATCAGTAAATAACTAAGTGTCTTCTTGAATTGGCACAGGAGTCATGGACATTTAAATTGGCACTGAGTTAAAGTGCAGTGATATAACCAGCTTGGAACTTATTCATTTACATAAATTATCATCATGGATAGAGCTACCGAAAATTAAAAAATTGACCCTCTGCAGGTATATTTGGGGGCAAGAGGCATTGTATAGGAGTAAAGCACCAACATCTGATGGGTTACAGGTTGGACATCCCTAGCACAAGTAGCCCAACATCTATCATTTATTAAATAGTAAATTATTAATCATATGTCTTTTTGGGGCCCATTTACTTAGCTCGAGTGAAGGAATAGAGGAAAAATAGTTTGAATTTCGAATGGTCGAATATGGCTACTTCGACCATCGAATGGGCTACTTCGACCTTCGACTAAAAAATCGTTCGACTATTCGTCCATTCGATAGTTGAAGTACTGTCTCTTTAAAAAATTCTATGACCCTCTAGTTCGCCACCTAAAACCTACCGAGGCCAATGTAAGCCTATGGGGAAGGTCCTAACAATTTTCTGATCGTTCGAATCGAAGGATTTAATCGTTTGATCGAATGATTATTCCTTCGATCGTTCGAACGTAGGAACAGCAGTAAATCCTTCGACTTCAATATTCAAAGTTGAAGGATTTTACTTTGACGGTCGAATATCGAGGGTTAATTAACCCTCGATATTCGACCCTAGGTTAATATGCCCCATAGTATATAAGACATATGTAATTTTAACAAGGAAATGTTTTGTCAGGTGTACTCCTCCGAGGCTTTCTCCTTGGGGTGCAGTGTTATTAAGATATATTAGGCTGCTTTATGAGTAAGACCTTTGTGTAATTTAAGACCTTATGTTTCTATAATATCCAACAGACCCGAGAGCAGCTTCAAACAGATATTTTTCAATATCAGAGAAGAATAGAAGACCTTGAAAAAGCTATGTCGGAGCAGGGCCAGGTAAGGGAATCCTCTGTCTTGTATTCTTAAATAACAACCTTAGCACTAAATGGAAAACTGAATTCACAATCTTTTAGAATATTTCAGTTTTTGCATTTGCACAGATCCAACATCCATACAGCCCTCCCCTATGGTCATTATAAATAAAGGAGCAATAAACACATAGTCTGGACATAAGCACATTAACTAGGGCTTGTGCTATCTGTTTTCTTGCTCCAACTCTGTCACGTCTTTCATTCATTTCCAAGGACATGAAGTGGATTGAGGAAAAGCAGGGACTGTACAGGAGAAATCAGGAATTTGTAGACAAAGTGAGTATTAAATCAGACACACACAAAAACTCTACTATTTTATATTTCAAAATGTCTAATTATATATTAAACTGTACGTATATATATATTTTTGCCTGAAGTACTTTCTCTAGATGACTTTCTATAATTTAATGTACACATGTTATTTCTACTCCATCAGGGTGTCCATCAATAATCTTTTTATATCTGTTATTGTAGATACAATTGTTGGTACCTACTTATTGTTTTAATTCCATGAATTCATATAAAATAGTTCATGTAGACTTAAGAAGTAGAAATAAGCACTTGTTAACATAAGGTTTCCTCCCTGTTGGTATCTGTTGGTAATGCCTGTTGTGTGACGCATGTTATGGCAACTTGTATCATGGTGTCCAGTTGCGTTTGGTTTACTTTAATCAACTTTAACTCACACCTCCGTTACCATCCCGGAGATTGTAGTAGCACTTAAGCAAATAAACGGAAGGTTCCACGTGACTCTTAGTTATTAGTCACCAGCATGGCTTTCACAATCTTTGCCAATGTTTCCAAACCAGCATTTAGAGGCCAATGTCAATGTCCAACTGGCTGCCTACTGCCCCTGCCTCCTCCTTGAGTCAGGGACGCTGTACACTTCAAATGACTTTCAACACCGAGGTCCATGTTACCTTGAGGTACTAGGCCCTGTCTACCCTTGTCCCCACTGCTTTGGGTCCCTAATCTGGGCAAGGTACAGCCAGAGCACTGGTCCTTCTCCCTCTCTTTGTTGGGGCTTAGCTACACAACCTACACCTGACACTCGCAGAGTACAAAGAGCTCAACCAAGCTACCCTACTACTAAATGACCTACCTACTACTTCTGCCTAATACCCAGGGTCAGACATGGGGCCCACTGGGGCTTCTGCCTCAGGGCCCCCTCCAGACCCAGGGGGCTGCAGCCTTAGGGCCTCCCGTCCGGCAAATCCTACACCACGCATGTATGCATGCACGTCAGCGTCATTCCCTTGATCTTTTTGCCATACAAAGAGAAAGTTATCTCATGTTGTCTCCCTTATATAACCCACTTTACCCAAAAGTGCTACCTTGGTGATCAATTAGAACCAAAAATACTTATATAACATAAATTATATTACTCCTTACAAGCTGAGTATACTATGACTGTCACAACATAGTGCCAATGGGTTAGCCATATCAGTTAGAGAGAGGTGGAGCAATGCCTTTACATTATACCCTTATTATACCCTGAAATGATTATATAACTAGCCACAGGTTACAATTGCTACTCTAATTACCCATAGATATACAACCTACCAAATTACTATGGTCTGTCTATATGTTTTCAGCTTTAAATACTACAAACCCATTTATTTATATCCTTGACTACTTAACATCTTCCTGAGTCTGATGATTGGTCAATAGGCCAGCAACAAAATGCTTTCCCCCATCTTTATTCTCACCAATGCACATCTCACAGTCACTCTTTGGAATTATGTTCCATAGACTGCTACTCATTGCCTCAACAAAGGAGGACTTGGTTGCATTGCCTAAAAAAGCCCTGATAATGTAGTGGTGTGAAAGACAAGAGGGTCCCAATCAACTTCTTTGAACATAAGCAACTGCCTAAAGGCTGAGAATCTAGAAATTCTCCAGACACATTTGAAAGGAGATACCAACATAGCTGTCAAGCAACAGGTCCTGATTTGTGGTTGGGACAATACCAAGACATGACAGTGTAGTTCAAATAGCAGAGAACCTGTGATTGGTTGGGTAAATGACAATGCCAAAAGTATCCATGTCTTGAAAACAATGGTATCTTCTCCCTGCAGATCAAACAAATGGAAACAGATGAAGCCAAACTCAAACATGACATTCAAGATGTGAAGGATCAGAATGAACTCCTGGAATTTAGGATATTGGAGCTTGAAGTAAGACATTAATTATTAGCCACTAGGTTTGGCACCTTCATTTCCTTCACTTCAATGTCTCCTAATATTTAATTCCTGTTGAAATGCACTAGTGTGTCAATTGGAATACAGTATATTCTAAAGAAGTGTTTCCATCTCTATAGGCTATATTAGATGCACAACACTACTCCTAATTCACCCCACAACTTGGGTATTGTTGTGCACATGCTAAACCTTGGTTTATTTTTAGGATAGGGAGAGGAGATCCCCAGCCATCACCTTCCATCACCTCCCTTTCACAGAAGGAAAGAGCCCGCTGCAGGTTTATTGTGAAGCAGAAGGTTTTACTGTAAGTTCTGAGGTCTTTGTCCCACTGTACTTGGACTCCGCTAGGAGCTATTTACGTACATTGATCATTACTATATTTTTTAGGGTATCATTGTTTCGGAGCTAATGAAAAAACTGGATATCCTAGGGGATAACGCCGTAAGTGTATGTTCCCTTTCTAAATTGTGCATGACTATGGTTGTCACATTTGTCTTCCTGCTATCTCCCAATGTGCTGCTTAAACAGAATGATCCAGCCTAACAGGCGGCTTGGGCAGATTGACCACATATATTAGCCAGTTAGATTTTTGGTATTTTACAATCTGCCTATGTCATGTTTGTCTCTCTGAGTACGTCTTTCTGCTTGCTTGATACCATTCTGATCAGTCCTGGTTCATAATGTAGTTTGGCATCTAGCTTTTCATTGTAGTGGCATGGTTTTCAGAGCTACAAACAAATGAGGAGGGTATGTAGGACTAAAGCGATACAGCCCTTGCTCTAGAAAGACAGCCCCTATGCCACTGGCACAGAGGAGTCCATGCTGGAAAGAAACTTACTGGGGTTTTTGTTTACCCACAGGATGGAGTTTCTTGGTTACAGCAACCCTACAGTCATTACAAAAATAGTTATACACAGCATATAACTATTGGATTAATCTAATTTCTATAAAAATTTGTTATTCTATAATATTTATTCCATGACCAGTTCCATGATATCTAACTTTAGGCTGACTTCCAGTCTCTTCTTGTTCTTCATTGGGTCACCTTATTTCTTATACAGGTTTCAGTCATTGGACACATGTGACATTACTAGCACTGATCACCACTATTTTTTAATTATATGTTTTTCGGGTTATTCCATGCTTTTTGTTTTACAGTCAGATTGGGTTTAACGTGCCCCATTGTGATGTTTTTGTAAACCCTGAAAATATTTTGAATGACACCCAGAAGGTGAAGACCAAATCCGACCCTCTGTTAGGTCTCTAAATTCAGTGGTCAGTATAGTTTATTAGAAGAAGAGTGCTGCATTAGGTCTTCCACTGAGAGTGGAGAAAGGCAGTGTTATAATGATAGTTGGGGAGGGATATATAAAAAGAAAGAGATAGTAATATGGATATAAGAGCTCTGTCTGGCTTTTAATGGACTGCAAATTGATCTGGCACCAATTATAAAGCATTACTGATACCACATTCCAAGTAGATGCTGGAATCGCTCTTGGAACCAAGTTGGGCCACATGATAAAGGGGAATCAAGATAAAAAAGGTTTATTTACAAATACTGTATGTTCAAAGGCATAAAACGGGTGCAAAATACAGTGTCCATTAAGTGTCGAGCAAATTGAGCATGATTTACCAATGTAGATGCTAATCACCATCCATTTTTGCAATTTATTGCTGTATTAGTGTGCAAATGGTGTCACTTTTGATGATTGGCATTATGAAAGCATGCAATTCAGTAGGTGTAAGTCAGTTGCGTAAATATGCCCAACATTCTAAGGAAAAGAAGTACCACCACTTCAAGGCAGATGCAGCTTCTAGGGCTTCCTGGCACCCGTGAGACATCAGATGGTCTGTGTCCCCACTAACTCTTACAAACAGGTGATAATGATATGGTAGAACAATGGAGAGGAGGGGTACAGGTTGCCACACAAGGGACCTGGGTGCCCAAGCCACTTTTGTTAGGTATGTGGGTGGGCTAATCAAGTTATTTCACATATTTCAAGCTGTAAATGGTAAACCCCAGAACTTCAGTTGCCACAAATTCCTCCTCCTTTGCTTTTTGGTCAGATTCTTATGCATAAACATATGTTTTTTTTAGCAATTGCCAATAGGCAAACAGCCATATTGGCATTTCTCCTGCTAGTCATACTTTATGGACACCACAGAATTTTTTTTATGCAGATAGGGACAAAATAAGATATAGACATCCACTTTATCTAGAATATTTTTTTTGTTTTAACATTTAAACCTTTCTGCTTTAGTACCAGATCTTATTTAGAGCTGCTCATTTCTTTTTCCTTGCTTCTAAACTCAAAGCTGGGTTTCTTCATAGCCATGAAATAAGGAACCTAACACTAACCACCTATGTGTGCTTTATGGTGCAGAACCTGACGAATGACGAACAAGTGATTGTCATCCAAGCAAGAACAGTCTTAAATTTGGCGGAAAAGGTAAATAAACACAGGACTTGGCTTTATGTTGACTTTATTTTTGAAGATCCATTACCTAATTTTGTAACAGAAGAGAAAAAACCTGGCCGATCTAATGATAGATTTTCACAATCAAAGCATTTACATGATATCTTGGCAGTTTTGTGAACAACCAAAATACAGGTCCTTCAGCTTCATGGTAACATGAATTCTCACCTCTGTGATGTTTATTGATTGTCTTTAAATCTGATCAATATCAACAGAAATTGCATAACTGAGTGATTTAGATTTTTGTTGGTTACATTTTCATATTCTTCACAGTTGTAACTGTAATATATACTATCCATATTGGTTTGGCTCTTTTAAAGCATATAGAGAAAGGGGGAAAACATGGCAGATCCCACTCATCTCTATGTAAATTTAAAGAGGAGGCATTTTCTGTACAAACTATAACTGTTAATATTAATATTTTATGAGTGATCAAAGTGGTTTAATTAAAAATGGTGTTAGTTTATAGATTTAAAGCTCTTCAAGGACAAGATATGATAAGTGGATAAGTATTTTATTTTGATGGAATTGAAATAATAAATGTGTAAATCTGTCAAATCACAATAGCACAATATGGACCTCTATAATATACTTATAAAATGCCTGTGCCAACAATTAATAAGAATTCAAAGAGTTGTGGCTTTTGTTTGTTTGTTGTGTGATTGTCTTTTATCGCTTCTTGGATATTAAATGCACTCATTAATTTTGACGACAGACAGACTGACTCGCCTATAAATGCTCTTTCCCTGTAGTGGCTCCAGCAGATTGAGGTGACTGAGTCCGCTCTGCAGCAAAAGATGGTGGACCTTGAAAATGAGAAAGTAAGGAGCGTAGGAAATCTTGCTCAGAACTATGTGAGATGATTAAGCGACTCTACTAACTGTCTTTTCCTTAGGATCTGTTCACCAAGCAGAAAGGATATTTGGATGATGAACTGGACTTCCGGAAACAATCACTGGATCTAGCTCATAGAGTAAGACGTTGGTTAGAAGATCATTTTTGGTCCTATATAAATATCAAGGAGCACTTCCCACAATGCAAGTGCTACTCCCTGATGTCTGGTTCATATCTATCAGTCATATTGCATGTAGTACTCACAGTATGCGGAAAAAGTGCTATTTTCTGGGCAGTAAACCACAGTGAACAAAGTTTCGGGGGGGTCTGCAGTGGACTAAGGGAGGTTCAGATCTTTTCGAGATGTTTTTTGAGGTTAGCTCAAAATTAATTTGGATCACTAGCTTTATAAACCTGACACGATCATTAACAAAACAGTTTTAGTTTCACCTTTTACAGGTATGGGATCTGTTATCTGGGAACCTGTTATCCAGAAAGCTCCGAATAACAGGAAAGCAATCACCCATAGTCTCCATTGTCATCAAATATTTCAAAATGTTTAAAATATACATCCTTTTTTCCCTATGTAATAACAAACCGCTACCTTGTACTTGATCCCAACCAAGATATAATTAATCCTTAAAATATGGAGATCCAATTTCCAGAAAGTCCCCTTATCCAGAAAACCCATGTACTCAGCATTCTAGATAACAGGTTCTATACTTGTACTGGTGTGTCTAAAGTGAGAACAGAGCAATGGGATAGGAAATAGATAGGCAGGAGAGCTATGTTTAGGTAGTGAAGAAGCTCCATAGAAGATAATTTGACAGTAAAAGAAGATACCAGTGGTCGATCAGGATGTGCTTAAATCAAGTGACAACAATAATCAGGCCATGGTCAGCGGCTCAGCGCAGCCAATCAATCAATAATCAGCCCAAGGTTTGAACAGTCAACAAATAGACAAGGCCAAGGCACAAGCCAAGGAACAGATCCAGTAGACACAGAGGAACAAGCCAGGTCTAGAAGGAGCCAGGATATTTAGAAGCAACCAGACAGTCAGACCAATATCAAGCAAAGAACTGAGGGGGTTATTTATCAAAGGCCAAATTTGATTTGTTTTTTATACCTTAAATGAACTTGAATAAACTCACAACTCGAATGGTTTCTTATTTTAGAAAAAACTTGAATGGAAAAAACTAGATTCAGTGAGTTCCGGGTTAACATCCTTAAAACTCGAATTAATTGAGTTTTCTTGCAAAAAACTTGCATCCATGAAAGATATTAACATCTTCAATGGTTCAAGGGACATCTGCCATTGACTCCTATATGACATCGACAGGTTTTAGATTCAAGCTGTTTCCAGGGTTGGGGTATAATAATTTTTTAAAAAAAACGTAAAAGATTCAAGTTTTCTTTTAACCTAAAAAAATAGTTTTGTAACCTTGAAAACTCAACTTTTCGTGGAAAACACAACTCGATCCATAATAAATCTGCCCCTAAGTGTTCAGCATCCATATAAATGCAATGTGGACTGGTGATGATTCTCTGGAAAATTTGTGAGTGGTGGCACATGTACATTTTCAAACTTCTGAACAGACCCAAATATGCCATCTTGTAGGAACATGCAGGTCATAGAGCTTTTAAGATGCAGGACCCTGGCACTGAGTTAGTGTTTTTATTTATTTATTTTTTAATTTTCAGGCATTTTGTTGAGTTTTATAGAAAAATAGGACTGACTTGTCTTGCACCTCCTGTATTCCTTCCTGTTGCAAAACAGCAGCCCGATAATTGTTTTATGATACAACTTCTCAATAGCAAAATTAACATTCACAGAATGAAGCCTCTGTGATATTCTGATGCTGTAGAGAACTAACTGCCATTTACCTTGCATAGCAAATCCTTGAGCTGGAATCGATGTTATTTGATGCCCTGCAACAGGAGGCAGGGGCCAAGATGGCTCATCTACTTTCAGAAGAAGAACGAGAGCAGCTGAAGAGCGCAGTGGAGCAGTGGAAACGGCAGGTCATGAGTGAACTGCGAGAAAGGGATGCCCAGATCTTGCGGGAGAGGATGGACGTTATCCATCACGCCCAGCAGGTAAATGATGGCGACATCTGAACGCCAGTGTGACTCAGTAAATCGCTTATTCATTGAGGGATTTTCTGGCAAATATTAACAATACTAGTGATGAGCGAATTTTTTCAGCAAGCTTTGCTGTGAAAATGACACCCATAGGGTGATATTTATCAAAGAGTGAAGTCTGGGATCGCCACAGTCCGCTAGAGTGAAATTCTGCCACTCTCCATTGACTTCTGTGGGATTTTTAAAAGAGCATTTGTCAATGGGGGAAAGTGAAAGTTCATCCTTTAATAAATACGCCTTTGAAAATACCATAGAAATAAATGGAGGGTGGCGGAATTTCACTCTAGCAGACTGTGGCGATCTCTTATTTTAATCTTTATGGGGCCGCTTCACGAAGGGTCGAATATCGAGGGTTAATTAACCCTCGATATTCGACTAGGAACTAAAATCGTTCGACTTCGAATATCGAAGTCGAACGATTTTGCGCAAATCCTGCGAACGATTAAATCCTTCGAATCGAACGATTCGAAGGATTTTAATCCAACGATCGAAGGAAAATCCTTCGATCAAAAAATCCCAGGCAAGCCTATGGGGACCTTCCCCATAGGCTAACATTGACTTCGGTAGCTTTTAGCTGCCGAAGTAGGGGGTCGAAGTTTTTCTTAAAGGGACAGTACTTCGACTAGCGAATGGTCGAATAGTCGAACGATTTTTAGTTCGAATCCTTCGATTCGAAGTCGTAGTCGAAGGTCGAAGTAGCCCATTCGATGGTCGAAGTAGCCCAAAAAAAACTTCGAAATTCAAAGTTTTTTTCATTCGAACACTTCACTCGAATTTAGTGAATCGGCCCCTATATATACCGCATAGACTCCAATGAGTGGAAAAAATTGTCACGCGTAGAAAAATTTGTCCCATGTCAAAAAAATTAATTTTCAGCGAATCTTCATTTTTTTTTGCTAATTTTCGGCAAAACGACATTGGCCAGATGCGCCCATCACTAAACAATACAAACAGACATATTGGTGAGTCTTGGCATAATTTACTTAAAGGGGACCTGTCACCCAGACCTAAAACTTTATAATAAAAGTAGTTTTCAAATTAAGCATGAAACCCAATTTCTTTTTTAATCAAAAATCCATACCGTTATAAACTCAATTAAAAATCTCAGCTGTCAATCATATATTGCCTGCCCCTCCTCTATGCCAAAGGCGGAGCAGGCAATTACTTTCACTTTCCATTCTGCACTTCTTTGATGTCACTGCACTCTTCACATTCCTCTTCTCTCCTCACCATCTAATTAGTTAGCCAGTGCAAGGACATGGACATCAGGTGTCCCATTCTGATGCATAAACAAGATTTTGGCATGATGAAAAGCTCGCCTTAATAACACAATGTCCACAAAATGGCGTCATGCCTGCTTCATGTGATTTTGAATTCCAGGACTAAAATAAACAAGATTTAAATCATTTATAAAGTGTAAGTGAAGTTTATTTTGTTTGATTAACATAATAAAATAGGATTAGGAATTATTTCTTGGGGTGATAGGTCCCCTTTAAAATGGTAAGTGCTCCCCATTTATTAATATGATGTACATATTTAACAAGAAAAAGTCAGATATTTATAAAACTATTTTTACGATATCTACAGCTAAAAATGTTAAATAAAACAATATTAACTATTCTGAGGACAGAAAGCCTTTATTTTTGTTTATTCATATGAGTGGAACCTGTCATTGATTCGAATTGGAATTTTATTTATGGAAAACACTGCCACCTATTGGCCTTTATGAAATACAGTAGAAAGTGCACTTGGTGTAGTTTTGAAAGAACATCTCTAAGAAAGGGGAGTAAACATGTTTTGTGCAGGAAGTTGTAACTTATACTGGGAAGTATATGGTGCCTTTAAGATAATGATTCTTGCTCATCCTTGTTTCCTATTGATTAAATAGCTCCCAGGGTGACATATGCCTACACACTGCTTGTTAATGACAGGTCATGCCAAAGAAATAACAGTATAGGCATCAACAAACCATATGTATTAATTGGCTTGCTTATATAGACAGCAAAGAAGCAGAGCCAGAGAATAAATGTTCTACTAACATGTCCCCAACATAATTGTGTTGATTCATTGATTGGTTGATTGAAGACAACCAAATCCATTGCACATCATTGTGCCATTATTACCCCATGGGGTGCCTATGCTTTCCTTTAGCTTGCACTTAAATTCGGATTCCATATTGAATGTACCTTTTGCCTTTCAGAGAATAAAGGAGCAGGAAGAAAGAATAGAATTTCAGAAGAGGCAAATTAAAGAATTAGAAGAAAAGGTAACATTTATGTATATTTTTTGTGTGTGCAATATACAGGGTCTATGTTACACATTGGGGTAAATCCAGTGTTAAGGACAGGGCCAGGCCAAGGTAGTTTGGCACCCTAGGTAAGGGTTCCAATCAGCAGCCCCCCCCCCCCCCGTCCTATATCTCCCACCTTACCATTACGTTTTAAACTTGTAAACAAATTAACAAAGTGCAAATGAAGGGTTCACTTTAACACAACTCCTACTGTCATGTACCTTTGCCAGCAGCCATCACACTGCCCCCATGTACCTGTGCCAGCAGCCATTATGCATCAATATTGACCCCAAGACTCAAGTCCTCCATCTGTACCTGTGCCAGCAGCCAATATGATATCCATCAATATTGCCCCAAGTTCTTGCCCCATAACTGAGTTAACAGCCAATAGCCATCAATATTGCCTCAATGTATCAATAATTGTGCCAAAGTCCCCCCCATCTGTACATCGGCCAGCAGCCAATGAGGCTTGAGCCCATATCCATCAATACTGACCAAGACCCACTTGTAACTGTGCCAGTACAGCAGCCATTAGCCATCAATATTGCCCCAAGGCAGCAAGCCCTAGCCCCCCATCTGTACCTGTGCCAATGCCAGTAGCCAACAATGAGCCCAGGCCCAGCCACATCCATATCCAGTCTGCAGGCCCCAAGCCTAAACCCCCACCTGTACCTGTGGCCAACAACCCAAGCCCCCCCACCCCATGATCTGTACCTGTGCCAGCAAGCCTCAAATACAGACAGATGCCATAAGTGCCCTGGATCGATAGGTCTCTTTAGCGCGACTGCTCCCCTCTAGTGCACAGCAGGTCCTCTCTGCCCAACCAATCATTTGTAATGACGTGACTGACCTCTCACACCAGCGCCACAGCCTACTGCACATGCGCATCAGTGCGCCAGCAAGCTCCAGGGTGGGGGAGTACGTTCACCATTAAGATATTTGCCAGGCTAAAACAAACCCTAGAGGGGGCTTGTGAATACAAATTTTATAAATGATAATGCTTCTAATAAAGGCCAACAATCCAAATGAACTGAATAGTAAAAAAAATAATTCCCCCTGAGAAGTGTGCCCCCCCCCCCCAGTGATTGCTCCCTAGGTGGTTGCCTACTCTGCCTACCCCTTGGCCCGGCCCGGGTTAAGGATAAAGTCATAGAAGAGGGGCATATAGTCTATCATGTTTTTGGTTGACAAGAGGTATTTGAAATCTAAAGGTATAGTGAGTGAATTTCCCTATTTGGGAAGCACTCACCTGTACCAATAGCACATTTCCTGATGATCCCTATAATCATTTTGGCACACACAAAATAATGGGCTTTGCCTTCACTATCAATGGCATTTTTCTCATACATTGGTTTCCTGTCCTGACGATAATGGGACCCTGTTTTATCAAGGGCTATAATGGCTGGCCTTATGGTGCAAATTACAGTAGCATCATGTCCTTGGGACCTGGGGCCAAAGCCATTGTTAATCTGCAATATTAGTAGCCAAATGTGTCTACATCTGACACTGTTAATTATTGTAGCTTAGTGAATTTTAAATGAGAGGAACTAAAGAGAGGGGATGCCCAGAGCAGCTTCCTCCAGTTTGGCACATGCGTCAAAACGTGCGCACGTCCTTAGGTGGGGGAAATGTAAGGCTACTTGGTGGTCCAGTGGTGCGGCTGCTGCAGGCGTCCTCGTGCACCACATTGAAACCAATCATATTTTTGCTTTCATTAAACTTTTGTTATTATTACCTGTTATTCAGCCATTATAGAGAATGCTCTGAATTGCAGGTAGGTCATCTCTCATAGACTCCATTTTAATCAAATACTATAATTCAAATGTTGAAAAATGATTTCCTTTTACTCTGTAATAATAAAATAGTACCTTGTACTTGATCCAAATATAATTAATCCTTATTGGAAGCAAAATAATCCTATTGGGTTTATTTAATGTTAAAATGTTTTTTTTATTAGCTTTAGGGTAAGGCCACACCTGGAGATTCGGGGAGATATAGTCGCCCGGAGACTAATCATCTCTTCTTTGGGGCGACTAATCTCCCTGAAAGGCTTCCCCTATCTTCCGCCTGGTAGAATGCGAAATCGACAGTGACATGGCACTCGCGGCGCTTTGTTTTCCGAAGTCGTCCAAAGTTGCCTCACGAGGAAACTTCGTGCTACTTCGGAAATCAAAGCACCCTGAGTGCATTGCCGCAGGCGATTTTTCGTTTTAGCAGGGGGAAGGCAGTTCGGGAGATTGTCGCCTGAAGAAGAGGCGATTAGTCGCCAGGCGACTAAATCTCCCCAAATCTGCCCATGTGCCCCTGCCCTTAAGTAATGATGATCCAAATTACGTAAATGCCCCTTATCCAAAAAATTCCAGGTCCTGAGCATTCTGGATAACAAGTTCCTTACCTGCACAGTGCTGATAAAATAGCTGTTAATACAAATTTTCCAGCTTGATCCACAGCTTGTTACAATTGTTTCATTAGGCTCTGCAACAGTTGATAGAGCAGCCACCTCCAAATCAATAACATATAATAAGCAAACAACTGGAGAGCCTTTTCAAGTCTTGGTGTAGTTTATTAGGGCAGAGACACACACAGCTATTTCGGGAGATTAGTCACCTAGCGACAAATTGCTTCTTCTTCATGCGACTAATCTCCCCGAACTGCCTTTCCGCCGGCTAGAATATAAATCGGCGGTGGGATCGTATTTGGCTTGGTTTTCTGAAGTCGCCTGAAGTTGCCTCACAAGGAAACTTCGGAAAGCCGAAGCAATCCGAGTGCCATCCCGTTGGCGATTTACATTCTAGCTGGCAGGAAGGCAGTTTGGGGAGATTAGTTTTCCGAAGAAGAAGCGATTTGTCGATCGGCGACTAATCTCCCGAAATAGCAGCGCATGTCTCTGCCCTTAGAGCATGTGCTCTAATAAACTGCACCAAGACTTGAAAAGGCTCTCCAGTTGTTTGTTTATTATATATTACTGATAAAATAGCTGGTGGCTTATCCCTACTTGTTTATAGGTGTTTACAATAAACTAAGGAGAACTAACTTCCAGCTAACGATTGTAGCCTTAATGACTGTGTTTATAATTGATTTATTGGTCCCTTGAATGACCTGGGGCTTTTGTTTTCAAATTTGTCTTCCAAATGGCCACACTGTGGACAATACCCTTTACTCCTGAAGTGAATGAAGAACTGAAACATGATTATCTGGTTCTATATATTCCAGCATCGAATTGCCATAATAAGCAGTATTTTAATTAGAAATATGTTTAGCTGAATAATTTATCTTCGTGATGAATATTTCAGTGTTTTCCTGTTATACAATTGCGCTT
Organism: Xenopus petersii; assembly: GCA_038501925.1. Classification (NCBI taxonomy): domain Eukaryota; kingdom Metazoa; phylum Chordata; class Amphibia; order Anura; family Pipidae; genus Xenopus; species Xenopus petersii. Next base: position 126,107,795 of record CM076684.1, read on the forward strand.
GAGAAGACACAATGTAATGCAGTGTTATCCTACTCTTCAGAAATTAAACCATGCGACTATACTGTATATATTTCATAATAAATATTTAATAAAAACATTTTCAATAAGTAATGAGTCATGGCCAGACCTCTCCTCGCTTCTCTGCCTATAAATCATTAGAACAGGGGGTTAGGATATTGGTTTGGATACATTAGTGTCTACGTTTGGAATCACTCAAAAATGGTAATGTTTTTGATTGTAACTAAAAAACTAGTTAAAAGTTATGGGTTTTACATTTCAGTCAGTAATGTATTACAGCTATGGGACCTGTTATCCAGAATGCTCAGGACCTAGGGCTTTCTGGATAATGGATCTTATAATTTGGATCTTCATCCCTAGAAAATCTTTTAAACATTAAAAAACCCAATAGGCTACTTCTCATAAGGATTAATTAAATCTTAGTTGGGATCAAGTACAGGTATGGGACCTGTTATCCAGAATGCTCGGGACCTGGAGGTTTCCGGATAATGGATCTTTCCGTAATTTGGGTCTTCATGCCTTAAGTCTACTAGAAATTTATTTAAACATGAAATAAACCCAATAGGCTGGTTTTGCTTCCAATAAGGATTAATTATATCTTAGTTGGGATCAAGTACAAGATACTGTTTAATTATTACAGAGAAAAAGGAAATAACTTTTAAAAATTTGGATTATTTGGATAAAATGGAGTTTACGGGAGACAGCCATTCTGTAAAGCCTTCTGGATATCGGGTTTCCAGATAAGGGATCCTATACCTGTACAAGCTACTGTTTTATTATTACAGAGAAAAAAGAAATGATTTTTAAAAAATCTTAATTATTTTATTAAAATGGAGTCTATGGGAGACGGCCTTTCTGTAATTCGGTGCTTTCTGGATAACAGGTGTCCAGAGAATGGATCCCATACATGTACACATTGTTACAGGTTGCAGAATATGTTATTGCCTATTAAGCCATGCAGTTTATTTTGGTTTTATGTTGAGAAGGTGAGGAAGTTCATATAGGTGAGATACGTTGAGAAGGTAAGTAACAAAAAGTATAGAGATCAGAGGTTTCCATAAGAGTTTTCAGCATTTTACAATTATAATGAAGCTAAACATTGAATTAATCGTACAGTTTATGGATATTAAGGCATGTCTGCTATGCTAAGGTCTCTTTGCCCAAGGAGACCAAATATCTAAAAAAAAAAAAATTGAGCAGTTTTATTTTGAAGAAAAGCAATGTTTGACTCAAACCCTTTATTGCTATCCATCCTGTTCAGGCTCTCAACTAGACTAGAAACAGTAGTTGTTTTCCATTTTGCTGCAGTAGCCAACTTGGAGGTGACATGATATTGTAAAAAAAGAAATCTTCTTAGTCATTTCAAACTTTTGTAGATAAGTGTATATGAAAGAAATATTAAAGGGATACTGTCATGGGAAAAATGTTCTTTTCAAAACGCATCAGTTAATAGTGCTGCTCCAGCAGAATTCTGCACGGAAATCCATTTCTCAAAAGAGAAAACAGATTTTTTTTTTTATATTTAATTCTCAAATCTGACATGTGGCTAGACATGTTTTAGTTTCCCAGCTGCCCACAGTCATGTGACTTGTGCTCTAATAAACTTCAGTCACTCTTTACTGCTGTACTGCAAGTTGGAGTGATATCAGCCCCCTCCCTTTCCCCCCAGCAGCCAAATAACAGAACAATAGGCAGGTAACCAGATAACAGCTCCCTGGTAGATCTAAGCCAGGAGTGCCCATACTTTACTAATGAGGGGTCTACTTTTACTGATGTTGCCCCATTATGATCTACATTGATAAAAGCATTGTTAGCATGTTGTTCCATTGAAAACATAATAATATTATATAAAATAATATTATATTGATTTATGAGCAAATGTGTATTTCTATGTTTAACTAACAACTATTTATTATGTAACTTTAATAAATAAACTGTAATAAATATCTTAATGAAAAGAATGAAATAGGAGGGTGATTTAGACAAGCTGCTTGTTGACAGTTTCCTGAGATCTACTGATCCCCAGCTAACAGTCTACTGGTAGATCCCGATCTATCTTTTGGGCAACCCTGATCTAAGAACAGCACTCAACAGTAAAATCCAGGTCCCACTGAGACACATTCAGTTACACTGAGTAGGAGAAACAACAGCCTGCCAGAAAGCAGTTCCATCCTAAAGTTCTGGCTCTTTCTGAAAGCACATGACCAGGCAAAATGATGCACCTACACACCAATATTACAACTAAACAATATACTTGCTGGTTCAGGATTTAATTTTTTTATTGTAGAGTGAATTATTTGCAGTATAAACAGTGTCATTTAGAAATAAAAAGACATTATGAAAATCATAACAGAATCCCTTTAAATATTCTACTACTGTATCTAAAAATACATAAAAAATATTCAAAGAGGACCTTTCTTTGGTTAATTCTTTTTCACCTTTCCTCTGTTTTTCAGTTCTTATTTTTGTTTTTATTCTTCTCGTTGGCATTTATACTTTGGTCCTAGATCCTCTGCTCGTCAGGCTGGGTAAGTATATAAGTATGCTGATCCTCCTAAAGCCTTATTTTTTTTGTTAATATAAGGGGTACATTTTAAACTGATCCAAGTGTTCATGAAATGGCCCCAAATTAAATCAGAATATGTGCCATAATTACTTTAGTGGGTAGTGTTTGATGTACTCTAATAATAACTTGCTTAAAATCAATGTTTCCATGTATTGACCTATGTTTCTGACATCACTATAAAAAGAAAGCCAGCTTGTATTTTGATTCCCGAGTATCAGCTTATAATATCAGCAGTCTGATGATGGAGAAAAACAAATGGTAAGATTCATTATAGAAAAGTGATTTAGGTTTTCTAAACCCATTGTTCAGAAAGCTCTGCAATATGGGAATGCAAATTCTTATAGAGGATACTGATCGCATATCTCTACTGTATAGGTATAGAATCTGTTATCTGGAAACCCGTTTTCCAGAAAACTCAGATGGCCATCTTCTTTAGACTCTATAATAAGCAAATAATTCTAATTTTAAACCCTGATTTATTTTTCTGTGTAATAATAAAACAGTAGCTTGTACTTGATGCCAACTAAGATATAATTAATCCGTAGTGGAGGCAAAACAATCCTATCAGGTTTAATCAATGTTTAAATGATTTCTTTAGAGATTCAAATAACGGAAAGTGCCCTGATCCGGAAAAACCTAAGCATTCTGGATAACAGGTCCCATACCTATACTGTATTGTTGGCTAATTGTTGGCTAATTTGTCTAAAATGTTAGGGGCCAAGTAACATATCAAATGGCATTGCTCTTATTATCTTTGATCATCGAAAAAACTGGTGACATTTATAAGGGCAGAGACACACGCTCATATTCAGGGAGATTAGTTGCCCATAGACAAATCTCCTCTTCTTCGTGGCGACTAATCTCCCAGAACTGCCTCTCACCGGCTAGAATGTAAACTGCCGACAGGATGTGCTTTGTTTTCTGAAATCGCCCAAAGTTGCATCACAAGTAAAGTGAGGGCGACTTCGGAAAGCGAAGCACGATTCTAGCCGGCGAAGCACGATTCTAGCCGGCAGGAGGCAGTTGGGAGAGAGTAGTCGCCCCGAAGAAGAGGCGATTTATCACCGGGGCGACTAAATCTCCCCGAATCTGAGCGTGTGTCTCTGCCTTTAAAGTCACAGTTTTCAGCTCCCCAATGTTTCCTTTTGAATGACACGTACACTAAATTCAGTCGATTTGCAATCAGAGCATATATTTGGTTTTTCAAGAGTTCCCACTTTTTTTAGATGTTCTGAGGACCTTACACCAAATTAAGGCAAGCAAGTGCCTCTGCTATCAGCTGGATCAGAGTTCATGCTCTTACAGGACAGCCCCCTAAAGAAGTTATGACAGATTTTATATATTTTTTAAAGGAGAAGGAAAGATTAAAACTAAGTAAGCCTTATCAGAAAGGTCCATCTAAATATACAAGTAAACCCCCAAAGTAGTGCTGCTCTGAGTCCCCTGTCAAAAGAAACACAGCATTTCTTTCCTTCTATTGTGTACTCATGGGCTTCTGTATCAGACTTCCTGCCTTCAGCTTAAACCTCATTGCCCTGGGCAAGAGCATGCTCAGTTTGCTCCTCTCCCCCCACCCCTCCCTTCTCTACTGTAATCTGAGCCCAGAGCAGGGAGAGACTCAGGCAGGAAGTGATGTCACGCCATGTTAATAGTGCAGCTCCTATCCTAAACAAACAGAGAACTTCTAGAGCTGTTTACTCAGGTATGGCAAAACATTCTACAGAATAAATATAGCATTCTAGCTTGCACTAATGCAGCTAATCTATTGGCAATAAAATGCCTCCGTAGCTTTCCTTCTCCTTTAAGTTTTAAGATGACAGTACATCACTTTGCAATTAAGGTGGCCATGCAGGGAAAACTGATCAAACTGTGGGCTGAACAAATGGATATTGACAGCAACTGCAACTATAGGAAGTAAAGAAAAGCTATGGTTCCTCTCCACTCCCTCATATGTTGATGTACCACGCACAGGCCTAGAGACTGCATCTGTAGATGAAAATTTTATACCTCCATGTATGACAGGATTTATGTATTTTCCTTTGAGGTTTTCCCATCCATTAAGATTCAGTTCATACAGTGTTTGAAAACACAAGTTGGGAGTGATCTATAGAATGTAGAATGAAGCCAAGAGAGGCTAGTTGAGTTCCGTCCTTGCAACATGCAATATACATATGGGAAGTTCTGTTCCACTGCATATCCGGTGCACTTCAAATTGACATTCATAAAATCACAAAGCTTTCAGAAGATCTAACCTGTACAGGGCTTAGCCCTGGACTAGTCCATAGAACTTTATGAAATGTAGTGGAAGGTCCTGAAGATTCACTATCTCTATTGGATACTCTTATAGGCTGATGTATAAATGTATAAAATCAAGTAGAATCGTCAAAGGGTTGCCCGAACTGCGTGGTCTGGTTCCTCTACAGTTACATGGAACCCCCATTCCCAGCCACTATCTTACCTTTGGCCTGGGAAGGGGGATGCAGGCTGCTCCGGTGCTGGGGGGGTAGTGGGAAGGCATGAGGCGGGAGTTGGTGGGGTGTTGCAGATGGGTGGGTTGAGAAACGCTGCACTGCACTCCGTAATAAGCACTTGAAGTGTTCCAGCAGACCTGTGTGCCATTGCATTTTGCTTTTGTTGGGTTGAGAAGGGCAGTGCACCGGACCCTCCGACATTTTTTTGCAGGGGGCCTGGCGCACTGTAGTGCTGCTGGTTCATAGCGTATTAAAAATGTATTGGCAATAAAGTCAAACCACTATCCACAAAGGGACCAGATGAGCTGAAAGAGAACTATCAAACGTCTACTAATGCAAATCGAAATCCATTCCTTCTATTCTTCTCTTTTTAGCCTTCCAGAAAAACTCACAAGGGCCACGACACAACTAGAAACAGGGAACAAAGGCTTGAACGTTTCAACAAGGCCCTGAATTATTTCTACAACGGTTTTCCTATCTCTGACTTCGGCTAGAGAGGTGCTGTGCTGAATTTTTGCAGCAACGTGTTTGCTACGGATTTTGAAAAAAAAAAAATAGTCAAACAATTGAGAACTTTGCATATATATCTTTTATTGAATTAGGCCAACTGGAATCCATATACTTTTCCTGCTAAGCAGGCAGCGAATTGCTTCTATGAAGAATATACATCGCTCGTTGACTTTGTCCACTTAGAGTCTCGTGCACAAAAGTGAGTGCAGTGCCCTTAAGTGTGATGATCATGGAACGATTAGAAAAATGTCGTCTGCTCTCGTCAAGGACTACTGGAGTCTCGTTTTTTTTCCAGTGGAGAAATGGTCTCATAAGAACAAGAGCTGTTATAAAAGACATTCATCCATATAAAATCGGAGGGTTCTTGCTGGACATTTAAAGACAAACTAAGAAGCATGGAAATAGAAGATGGCAGCTGTAACAAGAGAAAGCACAAGAAACCTAGTCTCCATATTTCATTCATTCTGACAAACCAAAACTGGACAAACAATATCAAGGGAGCACATCTGAAATTCTACCCAAAATTTAGAATGAAGTGCCAAAATTTCATTGCAGTGTTTACAAAAAACAGCCTGTCTTTCCTAAAAGAACACTCGCTTTCTCAAGGGAAAATACCATTTTAACAAATTCCGTTTTTCTTGGTTCTTTAGTCATAGAAGGTAAGTTTTCAGTTTGATTTTAACATCAGATGAGATCTGAGCAACATATGTGCTATGAAATATGTTGGCGATCTAAAAATACATGTTAATAATAATGAATATATATATATACAATGAAACCTCAATTTTACATCCACGGATTTCAAGTTTTCCCTTAATACATAGTACATTTCTCTGAATTTACATTTTCCTGGATTGTACACCATATTTTTCTGGTCCCCTCAAAAACGTAAAATGGGGGTTCTACTGTATGTGCACCCAGACCCCATGTGAGGGCTCGAAAGACTTTACACTTTGGTTAAGAACCAGAAATTTCTTTTTTCAATATTGTCAATTTTTAAGAAGACAAAAAAATGACATAACCTCTCACTATCCCAGTTTAAGATTAATAATGACCACAAGAGGGTGATACAGCCTAAAGAAAAGAGTTATCAGGAAATTGTGCATGTGTAAAAGAAGAAGTTCTGTAATACAAGCATGGGACCTGTTATCCAGACTGCTCAGTAGTGATGGGCGAATTTATTTGCCAGAAACGCCCGCAAAAATTCGCTGGCAAAAAATTCACCAGCCTCAAAAAATTTTGGAAAAAACAGACGCTGGCACCGAAAACGGACGCCGGCGTCGGAAAAACGGGCGCCGGCGTCAAGAAAATGGGCGCTGTCGTCAAAAACGGACGTCAGCATCAAAAACGAGCCGCCGGCGCTGTTTCACTAATTTTTCCCCGTTTCGCGAATTTCGTGGGAAAAATTGCATTAATAAGAACAAACATTTCCATTTCACAATGTTAAGCTCTTTATTTGACATTTATTGCATTGCAAATTTGAATTTCACATATTGCATTTTAAAGGGACACAAACCCCTACTGTACTGCACTGGTCAACCACACCTTATTAAGCTCTTGCTGAACTGCAAATTAAAGGTTAACGCATGCTGGGAGCTGTAGTCCAGCAACATCAGGGTTGTATTCTTAAAACAATATTGCTCAGTAAAACTTTTCACAAAACACTCCAAAGCCAACTGCCCCATTCCTATGCAAAATAATCCTCCAATGAGAGTTGCAGCTGCTCTGAGTAAACCTGGTTCCATGTGTTTTCTTCTTGTAACTAGAGTTGGAAGCTTTAAAAGGGTCGTTCACCTTAAAATTGCAATTGGTTTTTATTCATTATTATTTGTGGTTCATAACGCCCAACATTTTTGAAATAGAAAGAGGGACAACTGAAATGGCGCATGGAGAGCGGCAAAATGTTTCGACCACACCGATTTTTATCTCCACACCATAATTACCTGTTCATTTTATAAAATTTGGCTGGTTATGAAAGTTTGAACACATTTCTGTGGTTTTTATGTGTTATTACAGTTTTGCTAATGAAGGTGACTTGCCCTTTAAGCTGCAGGTCACAGTTTCCCCAAGAGACCCGCTTATTAGTGATGTGCAGGTCGAGAATTTCTCGACCCGCACCCGACCCTAACCCACCCGCTCCCTACCCGCATCTGACCCAGGCCCGCTGCTCCCCTTTATTTATAGACCCCCGCCCGCCCCGCAGTGACGCCACAAAAGGGGCGGGGCAGGCGGAAGTCTATAAATTCTGGCGCCGGAAGCCGAGAGGACTAAGAGAAGAGCTCGACCCGCACCCGCCCGCAACCCGCGCATTTTGTCCAGGGGTCGGCCCGAACCCGCCCGACCCGCGGGTTTACCCGCACATCACTGCTTATCTTAAATTGTTACAATTACTTATTTGCTTATCTGAAATTGTTACAAAAGTATCTAAGTGCACCTGCCACATATTCTGGGCTCTCTGCCAAAAGCCAGTTAAGTTTTAGAAACTTTGTATTTTTTTCTGGCTTTTCAGCAGAGGAAATCACAGAGAAAGTCAAGACATTTCAGCAACAAACTGAGTTGAGTTGTCAAAATCTGGACAGTCCCACGAAAAATGGGACAGTTGGGAGATGATATGGTGGTTTTTGAGTCATTTAGAGTTTTATTCAGCAGCTCTCCAGTCTCTGCAATCTGGTTGCTAGGGTCCAGATTACCCTAGCAACAAGCACTGATTTGAATAAGAGACTAGAATATGAATAAGAGAGGGCCTGAATAGAAAGATGAGTAATAAAAAGTAGAAGTAACAATAAATGTGTAGCCTTACAGAGCATTTGTTTTTTAGATGGGGTCAGTGACCCCCATTCAAAAGCTGGAAGAAGGCAAATAATTAAAAAATCATAAAAAAGAAAAAAACTTCTTGCTTTGCTCTTGGGCTTTAATTTGTAAATGAGTCCCACTGGGTGCAAGAAACTGTTAAAACTTAAATAAATAATATATCCAAACAGCATTTTAAAATCAGTCCAAAAAATGTATGTATTCAAAAAAACAAAACACAAAAGTACCACTGACACAATTGGAAGGAATAATCCCACTTCAAGGGCCACAGATCTCCTTTCTGCTTCAGTAATGGAACCATGTATTTTAACTGGATCAAGCATGTCTGTATTTTCTTGGGTATATAAAAGTCAATGAGTTAAACACCCTAATTACCATGAGAATGGATGGATGAGTGAGGAGCTCCTCCACAGCTGCTTTTATGGGTCACATGACATCTGTCAGCTTCCCCTTCCTCGATACATTGCTATTGGCTTGTTGAGTGCAGTACTTTTTTGTTGTTGATATATCTATTTAATACACAAAAGCTATGAATATCTTGTAAATGATATCCTTATAAACGGTGAGTTCTGATGTCATCAGTTATAAACGGTGAGTTGTGATGTCATTTCTGTCACATGACTCAATGAAATTTGTGTATTATAATCAATAAAGTACCCCCAGTTGCAAAATATGAGGATATTAGAAGTTACCTTGGAGTTCCATGACCTGTATATGAATCGTTCGATTCAACCGATTTTACTTCGACCGCAGGGACCCCAAATTCGATGAAAAAAACTTCGACTTCGATATTCGAAGTATTTTAATTCGATGGTCGAATTTCGAAGTATTTTTAACTTCGAAATTCGACCCTTGAGAAATCTGCCTCTTAAAGTTAATTCAAAGGCCTCCTCCCTGTGGCCCATCCATGTGGATGGTGGGTATTTATACTGTTTGTTTCTGTCCCAGACAATATTTTTGTTTCCCATAAGCCGATTCGCAGTCGCCCCTGATTCCTGGTGCCCTTTCCGCATTTCTAAGCCGAAGATCCTTATAATAAACAATAGCAGATTAAACAGCCGGAGTATTTTGTGTGAAATGTGCCTTTGCAACCCCAGTAAAGTTGCCAATGTTTCTTCCACTAGTCTTGGTGGCCCAATATATAAACACATGAGCCTTTTAGAATTACTGCAATGCCAAGATGTTGTAGGTATATCCCCAGAGAGAAAGAGAGAGAGATCACTCACAAACTACAGTTGAACAAAAATTCTAACTAAATTTTGCTAAATGTTCTGTAAAACAGTTTAGAAGATGCATTTATGGGACCCATTATCCAGAATGCTCAGGGTTTTCAGGCTTAAAGGTCTTTCTGTAATTTGGATCAGCCTACTTTTTACAAGTCTACTATAAAATCATGTAAACATGAAACAACCCCAATTGTATTGTTTCTCTTCCAATAATAATAATAATTATACCTTAGTTTGGATCAAGTACAAGGTACTGTTTTATTATTACAGAGAAAAAGGGAATTATTTTTAAAAAAATTTAATTATTTGGATAAAATCATGTTTATGGGAGTCCTATAATTCAGGGGTTTCTGGATAACTTGTTTCCACAGTTCATGCCAAAATGAGAATATTATGGGCTCAGCTTCCAGTAGATGCTCATTTCCCTCTACTCATTTCCCATCAACACAAAGGGGCAAATTCACTAAGATGCGAAGTTGCGCCAGGCTCAACTTCGCCGAGCTTCGCCGCACTTCGCCAGGCGTAGTTTCACCAGCGCTCCGCAAATTCACTAAAATCCGAAGTTGCGCTCAGGGGTAGCGTAAGGTTGCGAAGTTGCGCTAGCGTTGATTCGCTATGTAAAGCGAAGTTACGCTAGCGAAGGCTAATTTGCATACGGCGCCAAATTCAAATTTCAATGGAGGAACACGTATCAGCACTACAAATGCCAAGAAAAGCTTCAAATCTGCAAATAAAATGTTTATTTTGCCCTACACATGTGCCCACTGTCTAGGTAAGTTGCCATGAGTCAGGAAATGTAGGGGGGAAGGAGGGGAGCCCCAAAAATTTTTTCGATCTTTTTCAGCCTATCACCCATCATGTAGAAAACACGCCAGCGTTTTTTGGGACTTAGAAAAATTGTTGACTTTTTTGGAAACAATCCCTATCTACTCTATTGCGCTTCGCCAGGTCTGAGGTGGCGAAGGAAGTCTAGCGTAAAAGGTAGCGTTCAGTACACTGCGCAAGTTTGTGAATTTGCGTAGTTACGTCGCTAGCGAAAATTCGCCTGGCGTAAGGGTGCGAAGTAACACTAGCGAAACTATGCCAGCGTTTGTTAGTGAATTTGCGCAGTAGCGAAAATGCCAAACGCTAGCGAATTAACGCTAGCGTTCGGCGCTTAGTGAATTTGCCCCAAAGTGTCAGCACTAGGCAGGTTCTAGTATCAGGGCATTAGTGTTTAAGTGGATTTTGAGACAGTTTTGGGCCTCTGCTTTAATTAGGATTCATGGTTTATCTTTCTTTCCCTAAAGGGTTGGTTCACCTTTAAGTTAGCTTTTAGTATTTTATAGAATGGCTAATTCTAAGCAACTTTTTAATTGGTCTTAATCATTATTTTATAGTTTCATAATTATTTGCCTTTATCTTCTGATTCTTTCCAGCTTTCAAACGGGGGTCACTGACCCCATCTAAAAACAAATGCTCTGTAAGGCTACACGTGTATCGTTATTGCTACTTTTTATTACTATTACTTTATTACTGTTAAATAACTCAAAAACCACAAATAATAAAAAATGAAACCCAATTGCAAATGTCCTCAGAATATCCCTCTCTACATCATACTGAAGGGTGACACATCGGTGAATTTTTTTATCATGCATGGGTGCAGCTAAATTCTGCATTTCGCTAGTGATCAGCAAAATTTCTTTGCCAATTTTCGCAGCGAAAATGAGGCCCATAGACTCCAATGGGTGAAAAAAAAATGGCGCACCTGCAAAAAAAATTGTTGCACGTCTAGAAATTTTTGCCACCCATAGACTTCAATGCATCTTGGCGAATTTTTGACGTCGCCACTGGCAGATTTCTTTTTTAGTGGAACTGTAACAAACATTTGTGCAGAGAAAATTCACTTTCACTTCAATGCATTTGGAGTGGCAAAAAATGCCCATTGACTTTTGCAATTAATAATGTATTTTCTACATTTTCTACATAAAAATTGATGCCACAAAAATTGCTCATTTCTCACCATTTTGTGAATTTTTCAGCAGTTTTGGCTCATCACTAATCTGCGTTTACTAAATTAGCCATCTAAAAAAAGAATGAGCAATTTTTATTTTTTAACTACCTCCCTTGCCCATCCCTCAGTCCATAAAATACCACTTTAATAGCCTCAACTGACAGTAAAGTTGTGTAAAAAACGGAGCATTCTATTTCTCTGACAGTGGAAACCATCTGGGTCCTACTTAAGTGATGAATGTGCTTCATGCATGTTTAATGCTAATTGTGAAAATATTATTATACTGATCAAACAAGTGTCCAGGCTTGTAAATTATTGAATTTTTCTGTAATTACAGGTATGGGACCTGTTATCCAGAATGCTCTGGACCTGGGGTTTTCCGGATAACGGATCTTTCCATAATTTGGATCTTCATACCTTAAGAAAATCACGTAAAAATTAATAAACCAAATAGGCTGGTTTTGCTTCCAATAAGGATTAATAATATCTTAGTTTGTATGGAGTACAAGGTAGAGGTATGGAACCTGTTATCCAGAAAGCTCAGGACATGGGGTTGTCCAGATAACAGATCTTTCCATAATTTTGATCTTCATACCTTAAATCTGCTAGAAAATCATGTAAACATTAATTAAACCCAATAGGTTGGTTTTGTCTCCAATAAGGATTAATTATATTTTAGTTTGGATTGAGTACAAGGTAGAGGTATGGGACCAATTATCCAGAATGCTCGGAACCTGGGGTTGTCCAGATAACAGATCTTTCCGTAGTTTGAATCTTCATACCTTAAGTCTACTAGAAAATCATGTAAACATTAAATAAAACATTAAATAGGCTGGTTTTGCTTCCAATAAGGATTAATTGTATCTTGGTTGGGATCAAGTATAAGATACTGTTTTATTATTACAGAGAAAAACTAAATCATTTTTAAAAATCTGGGTTATTTGTATAAAATGGAGTCTATGGGAGGTGGACTTTCCGTAATTCGGAGCTTTCTGGATAACGGTTGCCATACCTGTACTGTTTTAAAATTACAGAGAAAAAGGAAAGTCTATGGGAAATGGCCTTTGTATAATTCAGAGCTTTCTGGATAACAGGTTTCCGGATAATGGATCCTATACCTGTACTAATATTGTACCAGTAAGTCCAATTTCCCTGCATTCATCATTAGTGAGCTTATTTATTTGTTGATGGAAGAAGTACTACAGGTCCTTTCTGTGCTTCGTATTCACTTACAGCAATAAATGAATTTCACCTTGGAAATTGCTGCCATTCCCGCTCATAATTAAAGGGTTATTACATTATGCGGCAAAGAGGGTCGTTCCAATCTTGTCTCATTAACACAAGCAGTCGGAGATACGGAAGGCAGCTCCATATTTCCTAATTAGATCTAAGATAATAACCATCTGCCTCGTGTAAAACATCATTTCTCGTCCTTAGAGGAAGAGAATAAAATTTGCTTCCTGTCTGTTCAACAGAACTAAAAATCATAGTAATATCATTACTGTGAAATGCAAATTTATCTTT